>VZTA01021953.1:713062-798430 GCA_013398855.1 Mohoua ochrocephala
CCTTTGGCACCCTGCGTGGGGACCCTCGGCAGGAGGGAGCCTCACCCCGGCCCCGGCTAGGGAGCCCTGGCTCGCTGTAAGTACAGCTTCATTTTCAAACAGCGTAATTTTTTGAATTTAAAAAAAAAAAGCAAAAAAAAAAAAAAAAAAAAAAAAAAAGCCTTGCCCCGCCGCGGTCCTCTCAGACATCTCTTGGATGACTCTTAGTGCGAAATCCCCACGCAGCTGGGGAAAGCAGGAATTTAGGGAGGAAGCTGGCGATTCGGGTCTGCAAATGCAACGTCCTTCAGCACTCTCCTAGTGGAGGAGCGACCCAGCCTCATTTGGCCTTTTTAATTTTAATTACCTTTTTAACACTATCATTTAAATTATTGAGCCTGTGAGATATTTTCAGCAGGTACTTTTAATTACAAAATTGTTTTAAATTGATTCCATAATTAGACTTGGATTACTGGAAAAGTCTTAAAGTAAACTGCTTTGCTGTAAAATGAACTTAGCTGTGATAATGACAGCAGCTTCACATTCCTGCTTCGGCATGGTATTATATATTTGTGTTGGGGGAATAAGCCATTTTATGATTGAATCGCATCACTAATGGCAGACAGAGCCCAATATAAAAATTGCTTGGGCTTCTTCTCATGCCAAAGACTTATGCCAAAATTTTCTAACTTGAATGCCTAAAGCCCCAGCAGCTCCAATCCAGATGTGTTTTCTGTCACTCAATGTGGATTTACAGGAATACGGCTGAAGAGGACTTCAAAAGGTCATCTTGTCCATCCTCCTCCTGATGTGATTCAGTCCTAGTTTTCCCTCTGGAGACGATAATGCCATTTTCCAATAGAAATCCCATGACTGCAAATGTGATTCCAGCAAAACAAGCTTTTAAACTGTTGCAGTCAGTACATATCCCTCTTTAGAAATCAATGGCTTTTTAAAAAATTTTATTTTATTGCAACTGTGTAACCCTTGATTTCCTGGCCAGCTCATGTTTCAGTGTGGTGGTGCTATTCAGCCTGTCCTGTGCCTTTCTCGGGGTTGGAGTCGTATGTGCTCCTGTCCTTCTCTAACCTCCTTCTCATGGCTCCATTCATAAAAATGAAGCAGTTCCAAGGCCCCCTCCTCCCCGAGGCTCTGCATATCCCACAGTTTGATTGTCAGCATTTATTTAGCAGATTAGTGCGAGAGGTTCTTCAAAATATGGCTTATATCTCCCTCGAATGGAATAGTTTTCATTGCAGCCTGCAATAAATTGTTGTGTGATGTTGATCGTTATTAACGCCGCTGCCTTTCACCTTGGTAGTGTAACTAATTCTGTATCAAATTTCATTTGTAAGGCATTTTAGCATCTTTCAATAATTTGGGGGTTTTTTTTTGGTCCAGAGTCTAGGAAAAGGCAATGCACTGAACAATTGTGCTTGGGCATAATCACCAGTGAAAAACATTCATTACTGTTCTGGTTATTGCTGTTATTTTCCAGTGGGGTTGTGCTCAGAAGGTAGGCACTGTATAAATCCCAGCAAATGTACAGTCCTTTCATGTGGTGGAATATACGGTTGTTGGGTTCCTTTCACCCTGAGTCATTCGAGTGGTAAAAATAATGAGCTTTGTAATTAGAACAGAGGACTGTGAATTAGCATCTCTCCTATTTTAGGTTCTGTTGTATCTGTGAGCGAGCTCGCTGTGCTTACACAGCTTGCTGTGTTTGCTGGGAGGGCTCAGCTTTTGGCTCTCCAGCCTGTGACCCAGAGTTTGGGAACTTGTAAGCAGCTGTTGACCAAAGTCGTGATTTCCCAGGACCTTTGAAAATTTCGTTTCTGTAGGACTCTCATTTTATGGATTTGTGTATTTAAACAGAAGGCGCACGGCATTACTGACTGGTGTGGAAAATGTAGCCCCAGCCTCTTTCTATCTTCTCATTATCTGTTAAATAAGGATAATCATACTTCTCTCAGAGATTTGAAAAGAGCTTTGATGACATTTAATGAAAATACTATGGAGGTGGAAAGAATTTGTTTCAAAAGCTTTAGAAAAACAGCACTGACAATATGCTGAAATAAAAACTACCTCTCTTATTAAAACATTAAAATGAATGGTTTAGGGTTGTTTTTCCTATAAAGCAATCCACAGCTTATATTTTGGATCCCATTTACAGCTTCTTCCCTTCCTTGGCTGATACCAGGATTTGTCTCCTGTAATAATCCTGTCATGACTTGTGTGACTCCTTCTATTTTATATCTGACTAAGCTCTATTGATTGTCACGTTCTACCATTTCACCCCAAATCAATACTACTTATAACTCTTTTTTTCTTGTCGATAACCCTACAGAGAATAACTTTGTTTATTACACTTTGACTTTCGCAAAAGTGGAACTAGCGAAAAAATTTGCTGTAGAAGAGAACTCAAATGAGCAAACCTCTCAGCTATCGATATCCCTCGTTCCTCTCTGATGTATTTAAAACTCTGCTGATACCGAGGATAAAGTGTATCTCTCATACTTCAGCTTGTGGCTTTCATCTAAACATTTTTGTTTACAGAATCACAGAATCGTTTAGGTTGGAAAAGACCTTTAAGATCATTGAGCCCCAGTGTTAATCCAGCACTGCCAAGCCCACCGCTAAACCGTGGGCCCAAGTGCCCCATCTACACGTCTTTTAAATACCCCAGGGGTGGCTGTCTCAACCACCTCCCTGGGCAGCCTGTTCCTGTGCTTGACCACCTTTTGGTGAAGAAATTTTTTCTAATATCCAGTCTAAACCTCCTCTGGTGCAACTTGAGGCCATTTCCTCCTGTCCTATTGCTTGTTACCCGGGAGAGACCATCCCCCACCCGGCTACATCCTCCTTTCAGGTGGTTGTAGAGAGGGATAAGGTCTGCCCTCAGCCTCCTTTTCTCCAGGCTGAGCCTCCCCAGCTCCCTCAGCTGCTCCTCATTAGGCTTGTGTTCCAGACCCTTCACCACCTCTTCTCTGAGTACTCTTCAGTGCCTCAATGTCCTTCTTGTAAGGAGGGACAAAAAAAGAGACAAAGTAGGAGCAGGTTGGGAAGGCTGGTATGAGGAGAAGTGAAATGCGTGGTGGATGGAGCTGATGACAACTTACTTTGGAGTTTTAAGGTGTTGTACAGAGCTCACTGTGAAACCTGTAGTGTGAAGATAATAGCTGTAGCAATAAATTTTAAAATATAATTCAAATTCCTGAAACTATAATAAAATAGTGGAGGATGACAAAATCTAATAGGAGAGAGAGGGGAAAAAAAAAAGTTCAGTAAGCTTCTGTTTTTGAGGTTTGTTTTGTGGTCTTCTACCCAGACATGACTTGGGCATGTGTCTGCTCTGTCATCATGTGTCAGCTGGGTGAACTGTGCTCTTCTGCAGTGTCTTCTGCAGGGCCCAGTGGGGAGTCTCAGGGCTGCAGCACTCATCACCACAGGCTTGGAGTGGGCCCTGACCTTGTCTTGCCTCCTGGCCTCGAGCAGGGTCAGCTTTCTGGCTGGTTTTCTTGCTCTGTTCCATCTCTTTGATCTTTCGCTGCAGAAATGCACACTCCAGTTCCTCCGAAGCCTGGATGGCTCCAGTTTATCTGAATTTTTCCTAAGTTTTTGTCGTGCTTTCTGGATTGCTGGTTATTCAGACCATGAGCTTGCTCTCATGGAACCGCTTCCCTGTGGAATGCGCCTCACTGGCACTGAAACAAAGCTGAGGAATCTCTGCCTGTGCCTTAGAGCTCTGCTCCTGCTCAGACATCCCGGGTACCTTTGCTGTCATTATAGGATGCTGCTGGGTTATATTCAGCTTCTGGTTCCCTGTTGCTCCCAGGCTTGCTCCTGCAGGGCTGTTACGTGGCCAGATGTTCCTATTCCGTGTTGCTGCTTTTTTTGGCATTGCAGTCAATTTGTGGTTTTTCCCTGGTTGCGTGTTCTGCAGGCAACATCCCTGCACATCGGTGGTGCTTTTAAACTGGGAAGTACGTCGTGCATGATGGTAAAGAAATCTGGCATGTTCTGGAACCTTCGAATACATTGAATTTTAGTGATTCCATGAAGAATAGTGGTGGGCTTCTTTTTCTGTACCAAGGCTGAATTGTTACTGCTCTGTGATTGTATTGCATTTGGTTGAAATTTTGGTTATGCCTTGGTTATGGTAACTAACCATAGTTACTTTGGATGTAGTGGCTATCAAGAACACATCCCTCAGGATTCTGAGGATGGCGGACTTGTTTCCCTGGCGTAATACAAGTTTTCATCTGTGCTGATGATGCAGGGCTATGATAGGGCTGACTTTTTGGTAACCTGCAGTTGTTTCCAGCAAGAAAAGCCAGCCAAAGATTTGCCATAACTGCCTTACGTGTGATTTTGGGATTATAAAGCAGGTTTTTTGAAAACTCTGAATGTTTTCTCATACCCTCTCACTAAGTCTGTAGTTAATGTATTTTACTGTCTGCCTCTCAGTGCGTCTGCTTCGCTTGTCAAGCAAAATAGACATTTCAGCCTCGAGTTCCCTGTACATTTGATGAAATCATCAGTTATTTTGCAGGATTGCTTTTAACCTCCAGTTTATTGGAGAAGCTCAGTGTTTCGGAAGGAAGAGATTTTTCCCACCGTGACAGGATCTCAGTCCCAGGTGTACCTCATGCAACCTCTGTTCTCAGCATTTAAGTACCATTCCGGTGCTGTTCTGATTGCAAGTGGCAAGGCTGGTGGCATCAGAGGATGGCAGTTCATCATTTGTCTTAGTGGCACATCCGTCTGCCTACAGCCTTGAGAGAGGTGGGCATATCTGATAGATTAATCCTAAATCATTTTCTTAGCACTCTGCAAGGAGGAGCTCTATCACTGAAGTGCCGTGCCATTTGGAGACTGAGGTTAACTTTGCTTCTCTGCTTTGCTCCCTTACTCCCAGGATTGCAACAGAATATCTTTGATCTCTGTATTAGGGATGATTACAACTTTAGGAGAATTAATTAATTATGCTTTGCTTGATTTTCTCATCTGTAAAGTAGATAAGCAATGTATTTTGTGGGCGTGTTACGAGGGAGTTCGAGAACCTCCCAGAGAAAATGTTACCAGAATGAGAAATAGGAATTTTAGCAAAGTATAAACTGAGCTTTACCAAAGTAGAAGGTTCTTTCCTATTCATGATTTTTGCTGTTGGTATTTGTGGGGTTTAATAATTAAATATTCTTACCAGAGTTAGGAAGACGCTATCTTTTTTAACTTTTACAGATTCTTACAGATTTTTTCTACAGCATTCATCATGTACTCAATTTTTTTTTCCCAAATATTGTCTAACTCTGATTGTAATTCATTTATTTTTATAACAAAATACACATTATTAAGGTATATTATTATTATTATTATTAAGGTCGGAAACCTTGCACTCATGCTGTGCATTTTCATGAGGATTTAGGCAGGAAAAGGACAACAAAGTGTGGCCTGAATTCATATTTGCTGTGTGCCGGTGCAAATGTGAATGAAGGCTGGGCTACACTTGCTGGTGAGCGTTGCTTAGTCAGAAAATGAGCTCGAGGGATAAAGCGGTGTAGTGTGTACAATTTGATCCACTAAGTGGAAAAATTTGCTTTGCTAACATATTAAGGGGACTGAGGGTACAAGTATTTTACCCAATCCAGCAATTTAGCTGTGAAACTGGCATCTCCTCACTTGGTTTCACATCTCCTCAGCTGCTTCCTTCGAGGTGGCACAAGCAGAGCATTATGAAACCAATTCTGGGCCGTACATCTATGAATTCTCACAGGGGCGTGGTTTATAACAGCAGTTTTTGGTGTCCACACACACCTTCTATCTGACTGTGTCACCCCATTGCTTCTGCTGACACCACGTTTGGCCTCCTGCTTTTGAGAGGGGGCTCCCAATGGGTTTTCCTGAACAGCTGATAGGATTTATCCGAGTCGGGATGTTTCTTTCTCCTCATACTGTAGACAGTGGAAGCGGTTGGTGGTGCCATCTGTGCTCACTGAGATCCTGGGGGGCAAATGTGTTTCCACATTTGTGACCCTTGAATTTTTTAAATCGAGTAGCGTCCATCCTGGGCTGCTCTTCTGCTTGTTGTTAAGGGATTGTACCAGGCTACTTTTATCGAGGCAGGTTCCAGAATTTATCGGGAGCATTTCTGTATTAATTGATTTTGTCAGTGTGACCAACTTTAGAAAGGAGTATGGGGGCTTTTCTGCCAGCATCCCTACTTGCTTTTGATAAACGTATCTCATTAAGCCCATAATTTGACAAATATTCTTGCTTGTGGTAGCTTAAGAGTAACGACAGTAATAAAAATGTGACTTTTTTTTCATATAGCTCTTCTCATCCTTAGAGTTTAAAGCACTTTATAAAGGAACATAAGTTTTATTATGTCCCTTCGTAGATGGAGAAATGACCGTAGAAAGATTAAGTGTCTTGAAGATACATTTCACGTAAGAAACAGATGTTGCCACATACAGGGAAGAGATCCTTTGGATCTTCATCCGGCACTTTCTTCTGTAAATAGAATTTAGGGAAACTCCTAATCCACATTTTTATAATATGGCCTCTATAATAGGATTTTTTGGCTGTGACTGTCTTCTAATTGAGATGAGCAGCTGATTTCCTATTCACTTAAATTGCTACTTAAGCAAATCACAGAGAGAGTTTTTCCAGTGTGGTTTATTTGCCTGACTCCTTTATGTCTGAGATAGCACATGGCATTTTTCCAGCCACCAAAAACATCTTCAGAATAACAACAAAAAAAAGTGTTGTGAGTTTGGGTAGGGCCCTGAAAAATGGTATTATGTAGGTGTCTCATGGTGTAAAGCCCATATTAACAGGAAGGGTATTTCTGCCTTGCTCAGTCCTGTGGTTCATGATCACAGTTTACAGGAAAGGGCAACATTAGAGAAGTATTGCATGTGATTTTAAATTAATTCTAACATACTTGAACAGTTAGAGAGGAGAAGATCATCGCGTGACCAGGCAGCTCCTTGCAGGCTGTGGCATGAATGCCATTGCCTTATACTTCCCACCCCACTTTAGAAATCAGTAGATGTGTAATGTGCTCCCATAAAAATAGGGGTTCATCTGACAAATGTTTGCTCATGAAAGCATGAGATGTAATGCAGAGGACACAGAAGGATGAAACAGGTCTGGTCCCTTGATCCTTTCTGCACATGGTGAAGCAGGGCTAAGGGTGCAGCAGAGTTTCTGTGTAAAGCCAAATTCTGCAACTAGTAAAAATTTACAAAATCTGGAAAAAAAAAAAAGTGGAACCTGAAAAGAGGAAACGGAGCTTTCAATAGCCTGAGGAAGAAAATAGGTTATGTTACTAAGGGTTAGATTATGTAGAAGATGGGTTATCGAGGGTATCATGAGATAATATCCTAAAAATAAACTCTCTTGTACATTGCTAAAGAAAAAATGGGATATGGCATGCACATGAATCAGAGGAATCATTATATCACTGGACTCCCCTTCCGGAGACCAAGAGAGCACGCTAAAAAGAAGAGGTTGTCTTTGAGAATGCAAAGCCTTCAGATCTTTTTTGGTACTGCAGAAAGGCAGCAGAACTTGTAGCTGTTTATCTGTCAGGAGGCTGGAGAACACCATACAGATTCGAGGGAAAAGCTGCCATACGTGCTGGGAGGGAGGAGAAGGCGCTCAGAAAAAGAAGCCTGCAGACATGGGGTCCTGTTCTCACTTCTGTCATTAGCACCAGCAAGTGTGTACGGTAAAAAAACTATGGAACAGAAATTTAATTTCCATCTTTCAAGACACGGGACAACACACTTGAGAGCAGAGTCACAGAAATAGGAGTGAAAAAGAGCTCAGAAGCACCCGTAGTTTATCCTCCTGCCCAGAACACGGGAGTCACACGTTTACCTCAGGCGTGTTACCATTTGAGACTTTAGGTTGGAAACTCTACAGTCTGTCCCAGTGCTTCATTCTCTTAACCGTTAAAAAATGTTTTTGTCAAGTCCAACTCAAATCATCATTGCTGTAACATAGGACTCAGAGGATTTCTGTCTCTAGTGTGGGATTCCCAAGTGTTGCTTCCTCCACTGTGCTGCCTGTCGGTGCAAATCCACCAGTGCTGTGTCTTGGGCCGTCCTGACTGCTCCCGTCACTTTCCTGGTTCTGGCTGGAAGAATCCAGACCGCCCCAGTGCAGCAAAGTGTCTTTGAAAAGTTTTGGATTAATTAACAGCCTGGGAGCTGAGGTTTAGCTGTAACTGCCCGGTGTTCATGTGTTGCTGCCAGCACAGAAGGAGCTGTTGTGATTCTTGATGGTGGAACTTCCATTTTTCTGGTTTAGTGAAGGTCACAGCTAAGTTTGTATTTAACACGAGATCTGATGTCTTACCAGCAGCTATCAAAAAGGTCAGCTTTACCTTGCTAGTTCAGAAGGGCTTGCAAGGATTTTCCAAAGTCACAATTGGAAAGCATCAGGAATAAATCTCAGAGCCCTCCCATAAAAGATGCTTATTTACACAGTCTGTTCTCCTTGGGGATATTAGACCAACTCTTTGTACTTGATCATGATGTAAACAGTATGGTTATTGCCACAGTAAATTGCACCCAAGTGAATTTGTATTTTACTTCTGTAGACTGAGTGAAGTTGTATATACTGAACAGCCCCGTGGTAATAGATTGGATCCACACAAAAGCCAGTCAATAGCTTAAGACGTCTATGTGTGTTTGCAAATAAACAATTATAACTGGAATTTTTATAAGCAGCTGCTTAACAGCTGTCACCCCCAGTGCCTGAGTTCCCATTTCCAGTGAAATGGTTGCTAATTGTGGGTATCCAGAAAGATTGTGCCATTCAGGAATGGCAGGGGGAGAGGTGGGGGATATTAGAGAGTGTGTGGGGAGGAGTTGCTTGTTTAGGCTGAAATGGAAGTTAGATTTAGAGCAGCACTGAGAGCTGAATTAGCAGGAGGAGGTCTGCCATGGTGTGGGGACTGAAGTCAACAGCACTCCTTGCTCGGGTAAATCTGGTAGCTGTAAGAACTTCATGGCATGCAGTGTGGTTTTTTATGTATTTCTAATACTCTGTGGAAGCCTACCACGCTATTGCTGTGTTTGTGTAAGAGTGATTTGTATTCTGAAAGCCACGGGTACTTGTGAGACAGAGAGGCATTTTTCTGTATCTCTCCACTTAGTTGACATTTTTAGGGATATTTTGTACACATCATCTTACTCAGAGAAAACACAAATGATCCACTTAGAACTGCAAATAAATAATAAATAATTTGGTCTCCTGTAAATTGGACTTATAAAATAGCTTGATTGCAATTACCAGCTTTGCAATAATCTTGAAGGAATTAAGATAAAATGGTGTTATCATGAGCAATAGTAAAAATGAAAATACACAGACATTTGTCTTGGTCTTGTAAAAGTGCAGAACATTCTTCTCTCCTCTGAAGGGAGACCATACCCCCAGAAAGTACAGTCACAGCCATTCTGGGGGAGCCCCACGCTGCTGCAACCACAATCCTGCTCTATCCCTCCTTGGGTTCAGAGATCATCATCCTGGGCAGTTCTTCCCATCGCTGACTCACACATCACAGGCTCTCTTCTCTGCGCTCCTTGTTCTCTTCTCCGAGGCCAGAGGTTCTTCTGTGGGGCCAGGGAAGAAGTATGGAGGACACAGCCTCTCTTTTCATTGGACATAATTCCAGGTTAATACCATCTGGAGTTACAGGGGTGAGCTGGAGGGGGCGACACGGTTGTGACAGCACAGTACCCACATTTTAAACCTCCCCCTCTCTCTCATGTCCCAAAACGCGAGGCTGTCGTTTCAGGCCTTGCCCCCTTCTCTTTTGACATTCAAAAATGTTTGCCCAGCTGGAAGAATCCGCCTTTCAGGTCTAGCAGAGTCCTTCCGTGCTGATAGCCTGTGCATCATCTGTCACTGCTGCCCTTATCCAGTGCGTCTCTCTTAGAGACCAGCACAAGAAAGGTGCAATCTAGGACTGATTTTGTCAGGACTAGGCTGGTCTGTAGAGGCTAAGGATAGTTTAATTCAAAGGGAAAATCCCAGTGAAAATATTCACCAGATAAAATACATGAATGATTGCACAATGTGTGTAGATGAAGCCCAACTCCATTATGCCTATGATCTCTTGGAAATTAGGTCATGATGGGACACGCCTCTGCCCAGTGGCTGTAAGAGGTGCTAGTGGAAGAAATTGCAGGAAGGGGCATCTGGTTATGAAGGAGGGATGAAGGAAGGGGTACGTAGCTGTCTTTGCATGCAGCCATGCACTAATGCACTCAGCGTGCCCCTTATTAATCTCTCGGATAGGTGTGTGGGCAGGGAGGAAGATGAACAGAGAGATGTGTGCGTGTATGCCGAATAAGTGTAAGGAAACGAAAAAAAATAAAAACCCCAACCCAGCAATGAAACGGCAAAAAATATACTACTCTCATTGACAGTCATTCCAAGGGTCTGATGCTCGTTCTTAACATTTACAAGGTTGCTTTTTACACTGAAAAATGGATGAGCGCTGCCTCTAATGCTTCTGTTTAGGCGCAAGAGTGATACTGGATTCGTATGAGGGATGGAGAGCGGGAGAGAGCTGGGTATATTTAGATTCTATTTCATTTTTATTTCATATTCGGTAACGTTACAGAGACGGACTTCATTCCTCATTTCAAAGAGAAATCCATCAGATAAATTGCGTTCACTGCGGGGAGAGGAATTTTGTCAAAACCAAGATGAAAGATGCCTTTCTGCAGTAGCCTTGATGTACTAGGAGGTGTGTTTCCTGGATGCTGCTAATAGGTGTGTTTTTTAACCCCGGGTTCTGCATGTGGAAGAGTTTTCTTGGTTCTTCCAACAGGCTGTCTGAGAAACCTTGTGCTTAGAGCAGGTAGATCTATGCAGCTCAGGAAGTCAGTATGTCAGCCAGGCCAAGGTTACAGGACTGAAAGAAAGAGTATTTTAAACTTTTTTTTTAGAATGCCAACATTATTAGAGTATTAATAAATGTAAGGGGGCCCTCATTTAGAGTAGCTCAGAATCATGTCAGCTAGAGGTTTTGCTGCAGTGCATTAGTATCACAGGTAAATGATTCATGACATTTGCCATCCTGGCCTGTTTAAAGCTGTGATTTAAAAATGCAGACTTTCAGGGAAAGCACTTGTGCATCTGGTCTGATTTTTTAATGTATTTTATAAATCTGATCTGATAATTATTTTTTTCCAAAGGAATATTGTGGCAGCTCCCAGTTGCAACTCTGTAGTCATCTTAGCATTTGCTGTTTATGACCCCATTTTGCCATACTTCATCTCAGTTTAATTCTTTGGTTGTTTTATTGGAGAGGGAAAAGTCCTTCAGTATTGCATATATAGGTATATTGTTAGAAAAAATATTTTCCATATGCTGATATTTTCTGTCCTTGCAGTCAAGTGATTCTGTTATCATAAAATCTCCTCTGGAGTACAAACCCAAGGCAATGCAGGGAGCTGCAGCAGGGTTTCGGGAGCCAATGGGACTGGCAGCTTACTGTGCATGTTAACACGAGACTGCTGTTTGTTAGCTTGGAAATCCATTTGCTGGTTTTTCCCTGATCCGAACGTGTTTGGAAATAGGATGATGTAGGGATTTTCCTATTCATCAGCTTTCCATTTCTCCTGTGAATTTCCTATCTTGCTCCAAGGCAGTCATTCAGGCCGTGGGGACTCTGGTCACCGGCAGCACTGCCAAATTTCCTACAAGAGCAAATCTGGATCCTCTGTATTACCTCCTACACTTGACCTTGGGAATGGAAGAGGTAGGGGTGAGAGGAGTTTTTATGTGATGAAGAGATTCGGCCTCATGAAACAGTTCTAAAACAATGTCCCCCTCAATTTACATGCGGGGATGAGGAAAATCTGCTTTTTCTAGAACACAGGATGATGCTTGTCCTTCTTGTTTGATGTACAGCCTCTCCTCTCAGTGTCTGAAGACCACTCATTTTTTCTCCCTTACCTCCTTGTCAGTCCATACTTATCTCTTCCTCTGACCTATTTTTAAAAGTACTTACCTGAAAATAAAATGAACAGGTGGACTAGTGCCTTTTCTGGGAGATTCTCTGGGAAGCTACAAGGCAATTAAAAAATGTTTAGTGTGACTCTTTTTGTAATTTGGCTCCCATTCAGCCTTCTCCAAATCATCTGGTCTTTCTGCTGTCTAGATCAGCTAGCTTTTCAAAAATGTTTTCATGCGCTTTTTAGCCATTTGACTTGATCAGAAATACAAAAAAAAAAAGAGACAGAAAAACAAGACAGGGATTTGCTAGATGGGGAAGAAGGTAGTTGAGGGATTAATTATTCAGAGCTTTATGTAAAGCTTCCCTTTTCTTCCTAGTTGTAATGGTAGTTTCAGTCTTGACTCTCTTATTGGACTTGACTTCATTTCGTTTGGTTTGTTTGGGGCTATTTTAGTGAGTTTTGGAAGCAAGGGCTGATCAGTGCCCAGTCCTGAGTGTTCCTTACTGTCAGTTCATGTGATCTGTGGTGGGAAGGGAGGGATTCTGTACGTCCGAGCCTAATGACCTGAATTTGTAAAGCTAAATAGCAACACTGCTACTGGCATGACTCACTATTATTTTTAGCTCCGAAGGGGAGACAGTGGAGCAAAGGTTCATCTTTCCATACCAGCTGTGCCTTTTATTGAACAATCTGATATTGCTGAGAGGTTCAATGTTCATCTTTCTGTTTTTAACCAGACTTCTGCAAGATGCCAAGCATCTGTTTGGTTTGTGTTCATAATAGGCTCATTCCTTGAGAGAATGGCTCTCTGCTCTTCTGGTACTGTACAGGCCCCTCACATAGGACAGAGACTCGAATTGTTGCTGGAAACAGCCAAAGTAGAAAATGTGACTGATTTAACCGAAACAGGAACACAGAAGTCTGTGGATTTGGTTTGTGCCATTTAAAGTATAAATATTTTCTCCGTTTTCCTTCAGAGCGCTAATTATTTTATGTTTAAAGAGTAATTTTCAGAGGTGAGACGTTTGGTAGTACTGGTATAAGGAAGGAAAAATCACATTTTCCTGTGGAATAACTGATCCAGCTTCGGTTTGCAAAAGTGCTCTGATTTCTGAAAGCTTTTGCTCCTAATCTCATGGAGTGCTGCAAAGCCTGCCAGGCTGCGTGGCCTCTGTGCTCCTGCCAGGGGTTACCACGGGAATACCCGGTCACTAAAATCCTCTCTTGCACCCAAGCAGTTCCAGTTTCCAACACTGAATTTCTAGCTAAAGGTGAGTGGTGATACTATCAGATTTGAAGGAAAAAACGTGTTTACGCCTTAAAAAAATAGTGAAGTGACTTCGGAGTTTAAGAACCGCTTTAGAATTCGCTTAAGCATTGAAATAAGCTTCAAGTCCATAAACTTTCAGTGAGACAAAGGGCCTGAGCTACTGTGAAGGTACAGGGCAGACAGAGAGGTGCTACTGCCTTTGGGACACTTGCTAAGACTGTGGCCAAAGCAAAAACCTGCATTCAGATTACTGAATAGTGGGGTTTGGGTCCTGGTCTGTGGCTCATAATGGTGATGCAGCATACTTGAGATTACTGTTTTTTATGGTCAGTTGAAGAAAAAAAAAATTTTTAATCACTTTGGGAAACTGCACATGCAGCAACCTTTTAATGGAAATAAACCACCTTACCAGGATTTAAATCTAATTTGAATTATTTCTTAAGGAGGACATATGATGGTGAATGTCAACTGAGTGACGTTTGTATGTTCTCTGCAGTGAAGTCCTGGTCTGCTACATACGGAAGACTTCTCTGAGCCAAAAAGGGAAGTGAGGGCAGAGAATAAGGAATACAGGGGAAGAATGTGCCTTGCATTATCAGGGGATTGCAAATTCAGATAAAGTAAGACACAGACATTTTGTCAAAGAAGTCGGGTATGTAAGTTTAAAGCTTGCTCTAGGCAGTTTAACTTAGCCAGCACTTCCAACAGCTGATAACCTAAAGTGACACTGACCTTGGCAGACTTACAAGGGTAAGATTTGCACAGGGATGAATTATTTTTTGATCAGTTGCTCAAGTATATGAGACACAGTCCAGCCTTCCTTCAGTATTGATTATGGATGTTTGTTTTATTCCAGAACAAACATACTGATTGCAGATAGTGGAAGTAGAACAGTCTCTCTGTATATTTGAGCTCTTCTCTATCCCTTTTATTATATCCTGGGGCACAGTGATGCTACTGAGCTTGTGCTGTGCTGCTCTCTCCCCTTGCCTCCTTGACTCATTCGTTTGCAAAGCTGTAATGCACAGAGTAGGAAGTAGTGGTTTTGTTCAGTAACTATCTGTACAATCAGGATTTTTGGCCAGATTGTCTCTTTTCTGGCCTCGTTGCCTTCCTGTCCAGGAGATGCTTCGTGACCTTGGTGGGTGGACTCACAATTCCAATAGCACAGGTGGTTTTCGAGTGTCATAAGTGGCTGCTTTGAGGCTGTCAGTGTTTAGAGACACAGTGGAGGCAACTTAGCCACAACGTCACTATTTTTAATCCACCCTCTGTGTACTGAATCACTTTACCTCTTGCTAAATCTGTCAGGGTCTGTGGGTGGTAAATGCTGCTAGGATGTAAATCCTTTTTCTTGTGAGGAGCTACCCAGACTCAGGAAATAAAATGCCTTGGTGGGAACAGAACTCAGCTGTACCCTCCCCATGCTCATCGTAGTGATTTCTGTGTAGCGGAATTGGGCAGCTCTGGAGTCATAGCCCTTTCCTGCAAGGTCATAATTTGTGGTCCAGTGGACAGAGCCTGTTGGTTGCTTGGACTAACTGGATGCTGTCAGTGCCAAAAGTCCCACAGATATTCTCATTTTTGGTTTAATATATTAAAATGCCTGTGATTAAAAAAAAAAAAAAACCAACCAAAAGAAACCTTAACAAAAGCCCAGCCCCAAAAATGTTATGTGATACCTCTGGGAAAGTGACAGCTGAAGGGTCCCTTCTAGATCTTCTGTTGAGTGACTTGCTGGGTTCAGAGATGCTTTTGCACATGCTACTTTGCCCATCTGTTCTCCCTGCTTCCTCAGATCCCCTGAGCAGACAGAGAAGCACAACTCAGAAGACTTCTGTTCTCTCTCTGCTCTTCGGAGAGAAGAAATTGTGTCAACTGCAATACACTGTTTGGATGCAAAAAACCCCTGAGCTGGCAGGTAAAAAACCCCCAGACAGTATCCCTGGTGCGTGTAAGGCGAGTTGCCCAAAGAATCCCAGTCCCCTTGGTTTTAGCTGTGGTCACTGAATTACAGACCTGGCATTTTTGGACAGCCGTGTTTTTTGTTTGCTCGTTCCTCTGTTAGACATTTAAATAAAGGATGTAATACTGTGGTGAGAAATGGCTTAATTTGTACCATTTTCTTTATCAGCATGGCCTTTAAATCAATAACATGTTGTAAGACTCAAGCTTTTGTGAGCTAAATCTCTGCTGACAGCACATGATTGACTCAGTTTTGCAGATGGGACAGATTTCCGTGTTGTGCCTCAACCTGTCTTATGATTACTTGCACACAGACCTAGCCACTGACAACCCAAAAATGTTAATGTGGGTGAATGCTCACACATATGCCTTACACATATGTGAACACCCACTCCTTTATGCGTTGCTGGAGGGAAAAAAATATACTTGTACACAAGAATCTTATTATTTATACATGGGGAACACAGGATGCAAGGTTATGCAGCCAGAAATAGGAGCAGGGGGTTGAAATGTCAGCTTGTAAAAAAATGGCAAATGGTTGTGTATTCAAGGGGGCTGAGTACTTGATCATCGATCCTTCTTCCTTCAGTAGGTCAGCACTTGTTAGCTCCAAATCTGAGGCTCCTTTCACCTGGAGGCCTTCTCTTACCATGCTCCTGTGGGATACCTGTCTGTCTCACAGCCCTGGGCCATTTGACACTAATTCCCAGTAATTGCTGTCAGTGTTGAAGGAAAAGCTGGGACTGAATCAGCAAAGAGAGGGAATTGCTCTGCTGTCCCTGGAAGTTTTACATTTAGTACGGGTTGTCACACAAGGCTGCTGTGGCCTCCCTGTGTGTTTTCTGAATGTTTCCTGGTTCGGTGAGGACCACAGGAGTTCTGCATCAGAAGTAAAATGTCACAATTAAGTAGAGAAATTCAGTTTCCTAACTTTCATGGAACAATTTCTTATCGTAGAATATCCTGAGTTGGAAGGGGCCCACGAGGATTGTGGAAGTCCAACTCCAGGCTCTGCACAGACTGTCCCATGGATGGACCATTTAGGATCATACTTCTAGAGATACATTGAAAGTGTTTGAAAATATGAAATTTAGCTCACTTTGCGATTTTATTTACCTTAATGCCAGTTTAGAAATTGTTATTTCTGTTCAAGAGATTTCAGCTGTAGCAGGCTAATGCCTCCACAAAAAAATTGTTTTGCCCTACTTGATCCTGTAACTTATAAAACTGAACAGGGTGGACTCTGGGTCTCTCTGAAGGCCAGATTATGACTCCACTTTATTTGCGCAACTGATGGCTTGAATTTCTTTTAGGTTCCAGAGTTTGTCCTCTAAGCATTTCTTTTCCCATTTAATGAAAAAATCTTTGCTTGGGGCTGAGCCCTGACACATGAGGTGGCATTTCAAGATCAAATGTTATTAATGTAAAAAAAAAAAGCACTAGAGATCACTGATTTAATTGAAGAACTTCATTTTCAAAAGTGATTTGTCCCAAATTTCTAGTAAAAGTCCACGAAAGTTGTGATTTTGTACCATTTTTTGAAACTGGATCCTGACCTAAGACATCTCAGTTGCATGACACCATTAGTGGGGACTTCTGGCTGCTGTACTGAAATGTCTTCAAAACGTGACCATCTGCCCCGTGTTCTGCAAAGGCAGGAAATACTAATTACAGAATATTCTGGCGGCTCTGGACTTATGACACAGCTGAATCTGACCCAATATAGTCACAAAATTGAAGTTGATGTGTACTGAAAACTGCACAGCTAAATAACACTTTGTTGCCTGAACTGTTTTACCTTTGTGTAAGTATATTAGATAAAAGGAATATATTTTTAAAAGGCATTCAGTACAAATTTGCATGAAAATGGTACTGTTGCTGCAGGATTTATTTTGAACTGTTATATAAATAATCTGCTTTTAAACAGGCTCTAAATACCTATTTATGCAATATAGCAGTTGAAAAGTTAGTATGTATTTTAGGACACAGTAGCTTACTGTGTTCAGCATCTTTGGCTTGTACAGCAGAACATTTTTCACTTAACAACGTATTTAAAAAAACCAGAGCAAATACCAAGAGACACACTGTGCGCACACACACGCCGGATTTAAGTATAAAGTTCAAGTCACATAATGAGTCAGCTGCAAGCAGGAAAAAATTAAATCTGACGGTTTTTTAGTAGATGTTCTCCTGTGCTTAGATGTTGTAAAGGTTATTTGTCAATAGATAATGCCGTATACGCTACGAGTTGAATGACCCAAGCCGAAAACGTTTCTAAATGGATAAATGTTGAGAACTGGAGCTGCGGAGTCTGATCCCCTTCTCCAGGCCCATGAGAGGACTCCTCTTCAGCCACGCTGTTCAGTTCTGCTTTACTCTGTCTGGAAACAATCTCACAGACTTGGTGCCTGCTAAACGAGGGCAGTGCCTGCATTGTCTTACCCTTTTAACAGAAGTAGCTCTTAGTGTTGTCTCCCTGCTGTTGAATCCAGCTTCTGACTCGGAGTTGAGAACCTCTCCCACGGCCTCTGGCTGAGGTCATGTGTCCCTTGCTACCAAAACCGACCGTGTTCTGTGAGTGGTTTCACCTCTTGTTAGACCATTAATGAATCTTGCTCCAAACATCAAGCTTAACAGCAAAATTGCAGGTTTTTAGTAGGCAGTGAAATAATCTTGACATTGCTCCAGGCTTGTATTTGTGGGATTTTTATGCAATGTGCTTCTGGAGTGGAGCGGAATATTGTATTCTGCCTACTCATTCTTCTGTTCTTCATGTAAATATATACTTAAGTGTTTGCTGGAGGCAGTGATTTTTAAAATCAAACAGGTTATATTTATTTAAGCGTGGATCTTCTATCCACTCCAGCCAAGCAGGTGACAGTTCGTAAGACTGATTATTCGGGATGAACACCTCTCCCTTATTCATGAATATTTCTACCGTATGTGCAGGAGGGCACTCGTCCCATTCTGAAGTGGTCACCACTTCTGCTCACAGATGCTGTCCCTGCTCTGGCCTCGCCGTGTGAATTCTCCAGGGACTGCCTGTGCTCCCAGGTACCCTTGGAATCAGTTGCCATAGTGTTGGATTTGTCTTGTTCTCGAGTTTGTATGGCCACACCAAACAGCTGCAGTGTGAAATGAAGGCAATGCCTGTCCCTAGCCTGCCTCAAATGGGCTGATCCACTGCAATTCCACTGCATGGGAGACACGTCATGCAGGAGCAGCAGAGATGTCCCTCTGCACCTTGCTTCACTGGGACAACAGTGGTGAGAATCCCACCCATATCCTGCCTGCAGGGTGAGTTTCTTCAGGGGTGCAAAGCTGTGGCTTTATATTTGAAATCTGGAGGAATAAGTAGCTGAAGTAATTGTTAGCAAATGGTGTTTCTATTCAATTTTGAAATGAATATATGATTTTTTCAGGGACGTTGTTAGCAGTGCCAAGTGGGAAGGCTCCTTAGGCAAAAGATCTGACTGTTTAGAAATTAAAATGGTACGGAATAGATATAATATCTAGAAGATGATAGTTTTATCCTTCGGGCATATGTCTGTGTAGGCGGAAGAAATTAGTGGAGCTGGTCTCCCACCTCAGTTTCCTTAGTGCCCTGCATGTGTTTTACACAACATTTTGGTTTTATAAGCAATCACGCACACATGGCTTCTGATTGCTCTGTTTCAGACTCTGGAAAGTTCTGCCTTGTATAACTGGTCTGGAGTCATAATGATTTAAATTGTGAAATACGTTAAATAAATCATATATTTCTTTAGAATCAACCTCAAAACAGAAGACTCAAGATATTCTTTGTTTTGAATGCCTCTTGAAGACTAACAGTTTCTACATCACTGTCTTCTCAATCTCCCGGAAGGAGGATGTGATCACTTGTAGCTTCAGTCTGCCCTTGTACTAGGTACAGTCCTTTGAGATGCAGAGGCCATAGGTAATCAATCCTGCATTCATTTTTCAACAAAAGAATTAATCTGACCGATATTCAGTAGAATTTTGCATTGAGAGAGAACTGCAGAAATACTGTGAACCATGCACTTAGGCTTTCACATTTTTGACCTGTTTGTCTTTGTGCATCTGTCTAATCTGTAAAGATATCTAAGACTAGAGCTTTCTGTGAAGAAAAAGTCAGAAAAGGAATCACTGGCCATATATATTCCCCCTTTCCTCTGCAGTGCAGTAAGCAAGAGTGCAACATAGCAAAATTTTTATTGATGCTTTTTCCATTTTTTATCATTGAGAACATTCCAATAGAATCGTGAGCTATTGTGACACAAGCCTTTTGTTTCATTCTGGCAATAGTAAGTTTTGAGATCACAATCGTATTCCATATGTGAGATCTCAGCAGAAGAGGGGCAGTTCTGACACCCTTTGTCACCTGCATCTGTTGTATCACAGGTCTCGTTTTTGGAATCTTTGGGCTTAAGAACACCGCTGCGGCCGTGAAGGGGCAGTTGCAGGAGAGGGTGCAACCTTCTCACTATTTGATTGGGAAGATCAATTTGATTTTGGCTCCTGGCATACTGGGTCATGGGGAATGTGTTCTTCTTTCCCTTAGTTATGAGTGAGCTCTGTAGCTTCCCTGTCTGCCTCCATGTACCGTGTGATAGGTAGTTGATCCAGAAGATCCAGAGTTGATCCAGAGAAAGATGTAGAGGGCTTTGGCTGTGACTTCAGGTCATGGAAGAAGCCTTTAGCAGTGGAAGGAGTCTTTATAGTTACAGAAGCCATGTGGGTATTGAATTAAGAATCTAGAAGACACTTCAGACTGCAACAGGCTACTGACCACTTGCCTTTGATTGGAAGCAATCTTCACGATGTAGCAAATTCTGTAGAACATTTTCCTTTTCAAGGATTCTCTTTTTCCTTGGAAAGACCTGGGAGTTGAGATAGCCCAGTGAAAGTTTCATCTCTGTTCGAAATGACGGATGTGTAAAGTTACAGATGGGTTGTGTTTCAGAGGAGGCATGAAACTGGTGTTCACGGGTGTTTGTCTTCCTTTGTTGCACAGGAGAGACTTGAATCTTATCAAACTACACCAGGGAGATGTTTTCAAAGCAGAAGACTATAGCTGTCTGTTCTGGTCCTATGTGAATGTCTGGGAGGAATGTTTTAAGTCAGGCTAGCTGCAAGCTGAGCACTCCACTTTAAGCCTCATGTTTGACTCATCAACACTTCACAGTTGGCTGTAACAAATTCCACTGCCTGGCCTAGTCTAAAGGATCTCTTTTTTTCTTTGCCATTTGTGCATCGACATCCAAGTCTGGTCTTATACAGGCACACACTTTAAAGGGGAGTTCATTTTCAGACACTTACAAGTCTTATTAGTCAGTCTGGGGCTGAGCAGATAGAAAGCAGCTTGGGAGAGAGGGAGCTTGGGGTCCTGGTGGACAAGGAGGCGACCATGAGCCAGCAGCGTGCCCTTGCAGCAAAAGCAACCAACAGCATCCTGGGCTGCACTGGGGCTTGTTCCTGGTGAGGAGAGGTCAAGGGAGCTGAAACTGTTCAGCCTGGAGGAGAGAAAGCTCAGAGAAGCTCTTACTGATGTGTAAAAATAACCGGAATTAGGAAGGACAAAGAAGACAGAGCCAGGCTTTCAGTGGTGCCCAGTGGCAGCACAGGAGGTAACAGGCACAAACTGCAACGCAGGAGGTTTCCTCTGAACATCAGGAAACAATTTTTCATTGTGAGGGTGACCAAGCACTGGTTTCCCAGAGAGGTGATGGAGTCTCCATCTGAGGAGATAGTCAAAGCCTTACTGGACACAGTCCAGGGCAGCCTGCTCTTGCTGTCCCTGGTTGAGCCGAAGCTGTGGATTAGATGATCAGAAGATCCCTTCCCGACTCAACAGTTCTGCTGTTCTGTGATATATCACGTATCAACACACATCAGAGGAAGCCTCCCTGTCAGACTTGTCCATCAGTCCTGTCAGGGAAATGGGAAGTGTGGGAGACACACTCCGTTATCCAGACATGGTATAGTTCTGGAATGGCTGAATGGGACTTATGGCAGGTCGGGTGCAAGGCTGTGGTTTACTCATGACATAAAGAAGCAGATGAAGATCTCAGACCTGCTGTTTGAAATGTTAAGTGTATCCAACAAGATTCGTAAACACACGTGTGGACATTTTTGCTCGTGTTCAAGAGCCCGAACGATTCCAGCCTGAAAGTATGGCCTAAGAAATACTTAATTTTGGCCACACGTAACTACCCTTCCTCCTCTTTAACATCTCTTCTAGCTTGAGTCCAGAATGAATGGAGCGCTTGGTCAGCGTGAAAAAATTTAGCAACCCTTTCAATACGGAGTTAAAGATCTATAGTGCAATGTAAGTGAAGGGAATGACAGAAAATTAAGGCTATAAAGGACATTAGGCACGGCAGTGCTATTGTGGTTTGCTGTTACTGTTGCCATCCTTGTTATTGCTGTTAGGAGTGGCATAGTTGTTTTTAGCATAGCCTGGCTACCCTCCTCAGCTGAAATTAGGAAGTTTGTTGCACTGGTGTCTTGATGAACACGCGACATGACCGTATGCTGCCTTGGCTCAAGCAGGACCAAACTGCTAAGGCACAGCTCATCTTCTTCAGTGTCCTTGTGTTGCTGCTTCCGTGATGGGAACAGATGGCATAGCAGGAGTGTTCTCGGCTGGGTTAAAACAGGATACAGAAGGTCAAATGAGCTGGCTTTCATTGGAATATGCTGGCTATTGCAGTGGGATGTTGTCTAGCAATCAGCCCTAGATGTTATTCTCCATTGCACAGATTATATCAAACATCTCTCAAATATGGCAAGCACGTACCACAGAGAAATGAAGATTTTTCAGAAGTTGCAAAGTGACTGATTTCATCGGCATACGTGCGTTTGGAGACATTTCTTCCCATAGCTGATTCCGAACGTGTGGATACATTTTCGTTGTGTAGCAATGAAATGACTGCTCTGTTGGCAGCATCTCGTAGTTGGTTACATAAAAGCCATGATGGCCTTGAAACCTTGAATCTGGACAGAGGGATGAAGAATACTATATTTTAAGCCCATGATTCAGTGACCTTAGTTCAACAGTGACAAGAGATCCCTGCCATCTAAGTAGATAATTAAATGAACTCACACATGTAAAATGGATTTTCTGGTTGCTCAGATGTCTGTATCCCACATGGTCTCCTCATGACCTTTCACAGTCTCATCAGAGGTGCCAGTTTTGGATGAGATGGTGGAAGTTGAAGTGTGCTTGGTTGTAGAATTTAACTCCTTGGGATCAGAGAGTGCTGCTGAGGCGATGGGAGACATTTGCCATCACCTTCTACTAAGTGTTCTGTTATTTTACTTCATAGCAATTTACATCCATGCCAAAAGGAAAATAATTTTTACGCTTTTTAGACTATATTCAGTGATGTTTGCTCGCTGTATTTTGGCTTTGTGTGTATGCTATTAGAGGTAGGCTAATTTATGATGGCATGTGATTGCTTGTTGTACTCGTTCTTCCTGAAACTGGGGAGGGAAAATGGTAGGAACAGAGCTGCAAAGTGATTTTACTTCATTTTCTCCTTGATTGCTTTAGCATTAGATTGATCTACATTCTCTTCTTTGTTCTGGCACGCATTTCTTGGCCTCTTAATTTTCAGCATAAAATGTAAATAGTTACTCACCGATCCACATGTATATGGAAAGGTGAAAGAGGTCAATGAAGAGTCTAATGATGAGAGGGAGAGGAAAAGTGCTTTTGAAAATATGTTTCTAGTTTGATTAGATTTCGCCCTGGTTCTAAATATAAAATCTTTGCAAACTTGTAACTCCTGTAAGTTACAAGGTTAAGTTATATTTCCAATCAATTCAGTCTTCTGGCCAGCACACCATTAAGCAGGCATTTTCTAGCTCATAACTGCAGGAGAGACCATACAGCAGGCTTTGTGAGGAAGGCTTTGTGTGAGTGCGAGATGGTCTGTTTTTTTATAATTATCTTAATTGGTCTGGTAAAATATATTTCTTTTCCTGACAAATGTTGCCTTGGTGTATCCTGGAGGCAATCACGGCTACAACAGTATTACTGCTGCTCTGAAAGTCACAGCTGAATGTGTCAGTGGGAGTCAAAGTAAAAGGTGCAATAGAAATGTTATGAATTATTATTAAGATACATGAGAAAGCTCTGCAGGGAAGAACTGGAATATCTTGGGAAATGGTCTGCAGTCAGCCAGCTGGGAAGGCTGAAGACAGAATGTTAATAGAAATGTTGTTTTTAAAAATCACCATGACATCAACATTTATATCAAGTGCCTTGTGCTGGAGCTGCTTATATAACTGGGATTATATTAGGTGTGAGGAGCAGATGTGTAGTCGAGAGGGGTTGTGCTGTGTTGGGGAAGGTAGAGTTGGCAGCGAGGCTTGTAGTTAAAGCTGCTTCAGTAGGAATCCTTGTTTTCAGTGCCCTGTAGCTTTGTACTGAAGCATTTACTTGAAATTTTCCATTCTTCTTTTATCTCTGGCTTAATAGCTACAGACTTAAAGAAATGTTAGGACAAGATTTTAAAAATAACTAATTGTGCTAAATTAGTGCAACTACTTGGGTTGCCTGTGCAGAGTTATTTTGGATATGAGAAAGAAAGATAGCTTCATCTGACCAGTGTTACTGCTGTGAGTTCCAGTAGCATATTTGTGTCAGTTATGGGAAAGAAAAACCCAGAACTGAGTCCGCTAGCATGCACGAGAAGCATCCTGAGGGAGTTACGGTAAGTACCACACATCATAGAAATCCGCCTGGTATTTCCATGGCGGTATTTTCCTCCATTAGCAGGAAGAGAAAGGGAAGTGTCACAGTTCCAGACCAAGTAAACTGAAACATAAGTTTTTGTAATTGTCAAGTAAAGCCCTTCTGGCAAAATTTCTTGGTTAGAAGGATGATAGTCAAGAAATACCCACATAAAAAGTCTTTATGTGGTGAGTATCTTCTAAAAAATGACATAAGCAATTCAGAAGTAGTTCAGGGACTAGAACAAGTGATGAATATTTCACTAAATGTACTGCTGGAGATACGAGTTGCAAACATACTATATCCTTTTTTTATCCTCTAAGCAAAATATGCTTTAAGGCAGATTTCTTCTGAAGAGCCATGGCAGGAATAGGATATAAAGCGCAGATGCTACTCTGTAGAAGTGTACTTTTAATATTGCCTATTTTTATGACATTTTGAAGGTCAGCTGTCTGGGGAACATGATAGGGTTATGCAAGATGTTGAGAGGTCTGAGAAAGCTCTGCTGTCTTTTCTGGAGAACTCTGGTTTCATCCCCCTTCTTGCCAAGGCAGCCGTGACATATATAAAACCTGTGTTCACACAGACTTCACACAGAAGAAAGAAGCTGCATGGGTTTTTTTTGCAAAATCCTTAAAAGAGTTTATGTCTAGAGAATGAAAATTTGGTACTATTCTACTACCCTCCTGTATATATGATATATGATGTATTATATATTATATATTATGTATATTAATATCTGTTTGCAAAGGGCTGGCTCTCTTGAGTAGCCCGAATTGCTTCTGCTACTCACCGGGGCTGAAGAGTTGCTGCATTTTTAGATTAAGTTAATCAAAGTTGATCTCATCCTAGTCAGATATTTGTCCTTTCTCTGAATACTTTCCATACTGAAAGGAGGCAGTTTGCCATAAATTACATCTTTTCACAAAACCTTACACTGAAATAGAATTTGGTCTTGAGGCAAAGTCACTTCTTCTTGGAATTCAATTTCTCAACTATAATTATTTTCTTTAATTTCTCTGTCACTGTCAATAGCTTTTTCTTCTCTGCAAAGACATCAGAGGCTCCCTCTCGTGGCTGCATTAATTTCACTTGGATTTTGTTTGGGTTTTTTTTTTTTTAAAGCTGAAAAAGGCAGAGCAACCCTCTGAGATTGAAAGCCCAAACCAAAAGAAAAAGTAGTAGTAGTAATAGTAATAATAATAATAATAATAATAATATTAATAGCTGTTGTACAGAAGCAGCAATGTAAATTCGTAGTGAAGAGGGAAAAGGGAATTTCTTGCAGGCGGAGCTGAAGAATTTGCAGCACGTTATGAGCTTTACCTTACCACATTTGCACACCGTTGCTAATGAACAGGGTGCTCAGATAGGAAAAGGATTCAGGATCTCTACTGAGTGAAAATTAGACCTGTTATCTCACTTAGAGTGGGAAACTACTTTGGTTTTTGACTTTTTTTTAATAGAATTGTAACACACAGAGGTTTTTTTTGAAATAATGATGAGGTCTGTTGCACTCAAAAATGCATCACTCAATTCCCATTAGTTATTTATTTTGTGTTTATTTTTCTCCCAGGCTTTCCAAGCATATGTAAAACAATTCAGCAGTTGGGTTCTGCTGTTTGTTAGGAATCCATCTGGCAAACGGTGTGGCTGCAGGAAGTTGATGCTAATGTATTTCATCTCACGGGTGAAGAGCGTGCACAGGCCGTTGCCGCAGCTCAGCTGTCACACGCTACCTGTGCAAGGGGGATGGGACAGACACCAGCTCCAGGCAGCCTCTGCCAGCCCTGGAAGTGGCACTGACTCCCCCATTTCCCAAAGCAAGGACTGGTTTTAAGGTAGTGCCATTCCCATCTGTACGCTGGGAGCTTGTGCTGTCCCGTTCATTCATTTTCTGTAGGTCATGAACGAGCTGTGCTCCCGCATCGTCACGTTCTGCCTCTCCCCTTCCACTCTGAAAGCTGCCCACAAACGTAGCAGTCATAATTTACAGCAAAAGCCCTTTAAATGGCCCAGTGGGTTATAAAACTGGCAAATTTTCCATGGGAGTTTGATGGAGCCTAGAATCTACAACAAAAAAAACCACGACCAAAATGCCGAGAAGCTTGTGGGTTATTACTGGATCTTTATACGGTCGTGATTCTCGTGAGGGTTTCACAGTTTCGCTGGAGTCTGTAGCGGTAGATGAGACAGATTAAAACACTTCAGAAGCTTTCTCCCCAAAGAGAAAATGTGTCACACAATGTCATTACCAAAAAGAATATAATTCTTCATTGCCGTCATAAATCACTCTAAAGCAATTTCCTCCCTCATTTGGGTATGCTGGATTTCAAAAGTAAGTGTAACCATGTGGGTTTTTGGCATCAGATTAAGTTTACCTGATTGCTGATTAAATGAATTGCAAAAAAAATGCTGAACTCATCCCAATTTGGAGTATCTGTCCTGGTATTTTTTCCATACCGTGTAGAACAGCCGATAACACTGAGAGTGCATCTCTTGCCTCCTGAGAGAAAGCTGAGATATTTCAGCCAGAATTGCATACAGAGACTTTGAGAAGTAGCAGTTTCCTCAGTTTTTCCATGGGATACAGTTATTTTACCTCAGTCTTCACTCAATTTTCAGTTCGGCTTGTGCACGTGGTGTGCTGTGTACATAATTTTATGTCTGACACAGGAGATATGCTGAGTTTTAAGACGCACAAGGACATAGATCTATACAGTTTTTAAACTGAGATAGTGGAAAATAAAACCAATACAGAGTTGTCATTCCCATATCCATGCCTAGTTTCAGCTGGTTGCTGATCAGGCACAAGACCCTGCGTTTTACGGGAGCGGGAGGGGTAAATGCTTGGAGGACAGGCCTGCTTTGTGAGTGGGAAAGATCTTTAGGGCAAGCCATGTGTGGTATCTCAGTGAGGGAACTTGTGACTACCTGTGCAGGTCACTCCTGCCTGATGTGTGATGATTGATATGTCTCTGGTGAGCAGCATGTGGGCTACCAAGTGGCTTGAGTCAGAAATCAGGAGCAGAGGGACTTCTTTTCATCCCAGGAACGGGTATTTCTTAACAGTAAGCCAGGTCAGACCAATGGGAGTCTCTCTGTCTATAGGTACGGCAACATATTCCCAGAAAATTAATCCCGTGTTAAGAAAGGCGGCTTTTTTCCAGGAACAAATAGTTAAAAGATTAACATTTTCAGTCCAAGGTTAGGACAGACTATGTCAGAGACCACCAAGTGTGGCAAGATGCTTTCTTGCCTGTGGATTTTATTGCCTAAACTCAAAGACCTGATGGAGAACAATCCTCAAAGGGGAAAGCAGCTTGGTCTGGCAAAGGATGGATGCATTAAGTGTGGTTTTGAGGTGGGGTTTAAAAGACATCTAGACTCGAAGGGGGAAAAATGGGGGAATAGGAAGGTGTCATGAAAAGATAAATTCAAGCTTGAGAAAAAACAAAGCAGCCAAAACGATGTCCTGGGGAGAATGTGGAAGAAAATTGGGACACAGAAAAAATGGAGACTAGGAACATATGTTGAATAAGAACAGGCTAACGGGCTTGAACTTCACAAAGAAAAGAAAGGAAAGCAGAGCCACAGAGAAAAGCTGGATGAGGATAGAGGAGATACGGAAACAAAGGGGCATTGTTGTTCTCAGGAGGACAGTAAGACTGGTGATGATAAAGAGAAAAGGGTCAACATAATGTGGTGGTCAAGGAACTGGTGCAGGGACCATATCAATATTCTTTTTCCACCAGCATTATCAACAACCAAGCTCAGAGTTTTATTGTGAAACTGGTTTTGAATTATTGGAGGCAAAAAAAAAAACCCATACCCCTGTATTTCATGTGTAGCAAAGACAAGTAGTCTTCCTTAATCTAGCAAGGCCTCCAAGAATTTTGCAAGAACTGAGTGGTGAGGCACTGGCACAGGTTGCCCAGAGAAGCTGTGGATGCCCCATCCCTGGAAGTGTTCAAGGTCGGGAGCAACCTGGGCTAGTGGAAGGGTGTCCCTGCCCGTGGTATGGGGGCTGCGACTAGATTGTCTTTAAAATTCCTTCCAACCCAAACCGTTTTATGATTCTATAATTTCTGACCTTCCTAAAGCAGTTATCTCTGGTTTCAACAAGGTTCAAGACGGTGTCAGATCACGAGAAAAAAAAAATATCTCTAAGGTGGTCAGAAACTGAAAGTGGGAGTATATTTAGGCATGTTCAGCTCACTTTGTAGCCTTTATGTCGTATCATGTGTCATTGGACTGGGCACTGACTGGCTGGGGTTTGGCTTTCTGCTCACCACTGTCCCATCAGCCCGTGCTACTTATGACCTCTGTTTGTCTCAGTGCCCCTCACGGATACTGGTTATCTCTAAGCCTGTCTTCATTACAAGGAAATCTGCAGCCTGGTTATAGAAATTAAAAGAATTATATGTAACCATTGGATTAGGGCTGGCGTGCTGTAGTCACAATAGCTGCTGAAAGGCCATGCCTACTTAATAAGCTGCTCCACTAACTTGGTTATTCAGGATAAATTTGTAGAAAGAGGTTGTAAATGCAAAGTGTGGATATAATAATTAGGAAGAACGAGATTGTCTAAATAACCCAACTGCTCTTGCAAGTCAAGGAGCTTGATGTGCTGCTCCTATCAGGGAGAGTGCAATTCCCTGAACGCTGGAAGGCGGGCTCAGAAAGCTGTGCACGGAAAGAAATGGCTGAGCCAAATATTTTGTAAAAACAAAGTAAGATTTGAAGAGAGAGACCCTGAATTAAATCAGGCAACCTATTATGTGTGTGTGGCTGGAGTCTGATGTAAGGAAGGAGCCAGACTCCTGCATTTATTTAAGTCTGCTTACTATATAATTCAGGGTAGTGAGGTGAACTAAGGATGAAGCATTAGCTTCAGCATAGAATTTTTATTCTGATCACTGGAGCCTAAAGTTATTAAAAGAACAAACACAATTACGATATCCTAGGGGACTGGCACACATATAAATCTAGATATGCTGCCTGTTTCTCACAAAGCATATGTATGGATCTGTGTGCTGCCTGCTCTTTATTTTAACTAGGTTTGCTGCAGCTGTTGCTCTGAAAAGAACCATCTAACACTCTGGGGAAAGAGAGGCTGCAGAAATATCTCGAATACCTATTAAGAAAAATAAGTTTTAAAGAAATTGCTTGTGTATATGGTTAAAACTCCTGTCCCTTGAATAAGAACAAAGAACTTTCACTTTACAAGCTCTAGACCTTTTCCTATTTCCCAGTTAATCAACTTACAGTACCATAAAAATTTAATAACAGCTTGTTCTTCGTCTATTTCTTCAAAATGATGAGAACCTATTTTTGTGAGAGGTAGGGATGTGAATGCTTTCTGAAGAACAAAAGCCCATAATCTTTAAATTTAACTAGCATATGTGATTTTCAGATTGGCTTTTATGAAAATATTTTGAGCATCATGTAGCTCAGCAATACCTATTATCTGTGCACAAGAATACCCTAACTCTCAATCTTTCAGCTGACTAATAGTGATGTGTATATGTTATATAAATTGTATTAGACTTGATCTGACAGTTTTGACTTCAGTGTTGTCAACGCCAAGTACATTACAGAGTCTGTAGATTTTAGAGGTGTCATCAGAAAAAAAAAAATCAGGTTCTTCTGGTTCTCTTCACTTCAATGATTTGAGATTTTAGAGCTGTTTTAAGGTGGTGAGGTTAAAAATCTTGGAGGTATGATATAAAATAAAACATAGTTGTATTAAAAGAAAGGTTGTGTCAGACTAATCTGTTAATTTCCTGAGAAAACAGCTGGTTTCCCAAGGATAGAAAATATAGCAGATATTGTCCACCTTGACTTTTGTAAACTGTCACCAGGGAATGTATTTGTGAAGATTTGGATTCATAGAAGAATTGGAGAATTGGTAGAAAACTGACTAGAAAACTAGAAATCACACTGCATTGAAATGGGAAATACTGGACCAGAGGGGACTTTGTGCACCAATGATTTTTGGGTGATGCCACAAAAATTGAGTGTGCCAGTGGAATTTGTCATTGACATTTTTCTGGATTGTGGTTTTTTTTTTAGAGGGTTAAGCATGATGGCTGTGTAGTTGCACAGTGTTTTAATTATAAATGTTTCCATCTTGCTCACTGGCTCTTCTGTGGCTTTACTCTGAGTTGCTTGTTCCGATGCTGCAAGCAGCCTCCCATTGCTTTCTCTCCATTGGGAATTCCTTGGAAGGACTTTACAATGGGCACATGAAGATTAAGTTGAACACAGTTATGAATCCAAAAGAAAGGGGAAAAAAAAAAAGCCTCTGCATCATCTTAGCCTCCCACTGATTTTTCCAGTCTTCTCAGTATGGGCAGAATAACTCACAGGAAAGAGCACTTTAAATGAGTAATTTAAGTTAAAAGTGTTTGGATATGATGACAATACTTCATTATTAGTGCGCCACTGGACTCCTGCTGCCTTTCTATACAATTTTGGGGTTTATCACATACTTGGAAAATAGCAAGATGATTATGTTTCATTTTTCTTCAGAAAACGCGTTCTCATGAAGAGAAACAGCCGAGTAAAACCTGTGTTTTATGCTGACAGTACCAGCAGAGCACAGAAACACACAGGCACTTTTCAGTATAGAAGGAAATCAGTTCTCCTTGGGTCCAGATTAGGACCAAAATCAATAAGGGTATTATTTTTTTTCCCAGTGGATATTATCTGCCTGCTTTCTAAAAGCTCTACTTGAGTAGAAATGCTTTGCAAGGTTATCTGAAGCAAATGTGGAAGGTGCAGTGCCAGTCCTCATGTGGGGAATACCTGGTGAACCCACAAAGCCACCTCATCTTCCTTTACACCTTCTAGACCTGCAGGTAAATAATGTCCCAGCTGTGCAAGGCTAACCAAGTAACTACCAGCAAGTAAAACATACGGAGAGGAAAAGGTGAATAAAACGTGGATGGCTGTGATGAGGTGCCCATTTAAGAGGAAAGGCCGTGGTTTCATGGGTAGGTGCATATAGGGAAAAATCACTGTAGGGCCTAAGAGCTGTCAGAGTACTCAGAAGCATCAGAGGATTTGTGATAAGGAATCAGTGCAAAAGCTGGAAACAGAGTCTGCCTGCTCTCCTGTTTTAGTATGTACCAGCTTTTAAAATCCCTTGTCTCTCAGTCTTCTCTAGTGTGCACTTCATTTAAAAGTTTAATATTACAATATTCACACATTAATCCTGATTGTCCCCATATCCAGTTCTGCCTGGTCTTGGGAAAGTATAAAATCTATTTATACAGCACAGCTGAAAAGCAGAAAGTTGTTGGATTACCATACTGTGGCATACAATAAAAATATAGTGTTATCTAGGGAAGTCTGTAGCTGATGAGAGCATAAATATCAACCCCCCAACTCTTACCCCTGAGTATTTGATTCCTGCATCTTATAGAAACAAGGATCTCTGCTGAACAGTGTGACATTTCATCACTTTGGATTTGCTGTGGTGAATAATATTGTATGCTATTGGCCTAGAAGAAGTATTACTATAGTAACTAGCTCGTGATTCATTTTTTATGTTTTTTTTTTTTTTTGCTATATTTCCTAAGGGTTGCCTGTCTAGACTAAGATTGTTTAAACTAACTCATGGTAATTAATTTTTTCCAGAGTGCTAAAAATATGGGACAGATAAACAACAATACTTAGAAACTGCTTTTTGAAAAACACAGAAGGCCCATAACATTCTTGAAATTATGGGAATATTGTTTTATTTTCTTTGTCACATTTTTATTAGTAGCTTTCTCTGTTGTTATTAATCCAGCTTAGTGACCTAAGGCTGGATTCCCACATTGACAGTATTGCAACTCTAATGAAATCCTTAGACACCTAATATATAAAATGTTGCATCTGAGGATGAAAACAGAAATGGGGTGGGTTGGTTGGTTTAAATCCAATTAATGAGCTCACTTATTCATTTAAATCAGTAAAAAGAAAATCTTGGCGTAAGTGATGTATTAATATTTTATATTCTGGATTTGTACGTATTTAATTCCTCACGATGATGCTTATGGGTCACCAGTCCACAAGCACACATTGGCAAATATCATCTTTATTACAGGGCCCTATCAGCAAAATGAATAGGAGGATGTGTTGGGTATTTCCCCATTTATTGAAGCATGTAGAGAGCTTAGTGTGCATTTACTGCATTCTTGTTTTTATTGTGGTAAAAGGTGGTGTTTGATTATTTTTTAAAATTGGATTGTTTCAAAAATTAGTCATCCTTGTCAAACCATGTTTAGAATTTATAGATAGAGATTAGAATAAGTAAATTAAATAGAAGCTAGAATAAATAAAATAGATAGAAATTAGAATTCATAGAAGTTCAGGGTTCCGATAAGATATGTGGAACTACCATTTCCAAGAAGAACCATTTTAAAGTAGTTTAAATTACCTTAAGGATAATAAATATGCACACAGATAAGCTTATTTAAGCACATTTTGTATTTTAAATTAACTTGGAAACATGAAATATTATTGGAAATTGAAGAAGTCATTTATTCTCACATACTTCTTTTTCACAGAATAGGAAAATACCTCTCTGGTTTTCTAATTTCTGGTGGAGTTTGCAGCTTGAATAGAACTACTCATTAAACTGAACTAGCTGAATAAATGGAGATTCAGAAAATATTCACCCTATATTTGTAGAAAGCTGACCAAACTTTGTCTTCAGGTTTTTAATTATTTCTGCCTAATACTTGATTTGAGCTCACCCCAGTCTAGGCCTCAGAGTACCAGTTTTATCATTTTCAATGGCTTTACTAGAAAAATAAATATCCAGTTTAAAAGTTTAGGAGCTGGGAGGAGGTTGTGGGATTTATTGTGTGGTAAATTGGCTTTTATTCACCCTGAATCATATCATAGCCATGGTAACTTTCTGCAACAAAAACACAGAAGAAGTGAGCTCTGTCAGCAAATTTGCTTTCTGCCTTTTGTCTTTCATTGAAGTGATGGCAAGTTCAGAGGATCACAGAGCAGCATATGACATTTCATAAGGGTTCATAAATTATGCAGTCAGACTTGTTGGATTACAAAAGCCTGGAAGTAACAAGTGCTTCTTGCATTATAAATGAAATGGCTTATTTACAAAGATGACACAGCTATATTAATTGTGAGAAGTTATGATTAAGGGGATAGGCCTGTGCTGTTTAAGGTGTTAATTAGAAGAAACTCCTTTTCCAGAAGAAACAAATGCATCTTTTTAGTTTGCTGTGGGTTTACCGAAGTGCTTTGTGATTGTATTCTGAGCTGCCTCCCTTTTCCAGCAATTTTTTAAGTGGTTTTTCCTCCTGCATTAGCCTAATGTCAGGGCAATAAAAGAATCCCGCATCAAGGTTCACGTTCAAAATTAAAACTGGTGATGGTTTCCCTGGGTGGAAAATTCAGCTTGTTCCCTGCTGCACGACGCTGGTCAGGCACCAGCTGGGATGTGCTGTCAGCCGTGAGTGTTGAATGGTAATTGGAGTAACTAATTGAAGGCATGACCCCTGAAATAAAGATGCTGTTATTACATCTGCAGTCATCTATGCAGGGCCCAGGAACCTGCCCTGCTGACAGTGCAGCTTGTGCCCCTTTCTCCCTGGTGGCATTCCCAGGCAGAAGCAGTCCCTGGGTGGTTCCTGGAAGACCCATTTTGTCCTCTGAGGACACTTGATCTTGCTTACAGCTCTTCACATTCCTTCCCCTGTGCCTGCTCTGGAGGGAGCAGCAATTCTTGGACTTTCTAGGGGAGATGAGTTTGTTTTAGCACAAAAATGCCCAGGGACTTGTCATACCTGAGTAGGGATTTTAAGGTTGAGCTGGTCGTCGCCCTCAGGAGCATCTCGGAGTGACTGCTCCTTTCCAAGTGCCCACTGAGAAGAGGAGAAAGGGAGGTGGTGAGCATGGTGGTGGGCAAGATTTGGGAGCATGGCAGTCTTAGAGGAGAGTGCAAGGGCAGGTGGTGGGTTGGCTTAGGGTGGGTTGTGGTGAAGCAGGATAGAGAACACAGGTGGGAGGCCAGGGTTGTGGGAGAAGATGAAAGATCAGAAAAACGAGGAATTGCAAAGGAGTCAACCTTTCAGCCTTTTGAATGACCAGTTGCCTCTCTTGGAGCCTGTTGCCCTTCATGCAGAGCTTGTGTGTTCATTTTTTACTGCAGATGGATCAGTTTGGTGCTCGTGAGCTGCATTACACACTGATTTTCTTTTTTTCTGCTATGATGCTCTTGTGTTATTTGAGGGATAAAGAAGCTTAATGGTGTTCTTGATTTGATAGATCACCTTGTGACTTAAGCAAAATACCTGCCCTTGGAGGTCTTTTTTGCTGTTCTGTTTCTCCTCCAAAGTAATTTGAACTTCTCCGTTTCTTCCAGTGGCTTGTTAGGCTGCCCTGGGTAAGGCTTAGCCAAGTGAGGAGGGATATCCAGCCGTGCTGGGAGTTGGGAGCATGTTCTGCAAGGATGGCAAGGGAGGTTGTGATTCACATCTTAAACAGGGCAGAGTTTTACAGAGCTGCTGAAGTCTCAGGGAAGCTTAAGAGTTAGTGACCCTTCAGGGATTAAGGAGAGTTTAGATTTTAGCAGGCATTTCACTAATGAAATCATGGCTTTATAATTAAATTTCACTTCCAAGTCTAGATGCTAATCGAAGCACATCCTTCCTTTTCTTGTTCCTGGGGTACATGGATAGTTCAATTAACATCATCAACAGCAAGGAAGCATAAACAGCCAGAGGCACACGGCGCTCTGCCCGCCTGGCTTTCACAGAAACGGGGCAGAAACTCCTAAAGGGATGAAAACGACTTTTCCTTTGTACAAGACAAGCAAGCCCTTGGCATGTTTGCACTTGTGGCTCTTCTGTTTTAGTCCCAGAATGGCTTTTTACTGAGAGCTGGCCTAAGATAACCTGCTCCTGCAGTGTTTACAGACTCCTTATAAAGCGTGGATGCAGGCAGTCTGGTCCTGCCAGTCTGTGAAGCCTCTGCCTCCCTCTGCTTCTGACTGAGGCAGCTTTAGTGAACCCACATGCAGGTGTTGATGTACAAGAAGCCCATTCTCCATCCTGCTGAAGACAAACACACAAGATACTCTATACCTTGAATATTATTGCACATTATATGTCACTTCTCATTCACTGGGTGTATGTAACAAACTGAAATGAGAGTGATGCCTCTGTTCAAGAATGAGTGCAGCCAGTTCTGAGCTCACATGCATCATCAGTGTGTCAGTGAAATGTTTTATAGCAGCTTTAGAGGCAAAGAAGTCCATCAAATCTAGATTAGAAATCACCTTGCCAGCACCATGAATTTACAAGGAGCTGTAAGATACGGAGGTGAGGGAAGAGGGAAACAAGGAAAACAAAACATGAAACTGAGAAAAAGAAACAGAGAAAAACAGATTTATGGGATGAACTGAGAGATTCTTCCTCCTGCCTTTTTTAGGCATGTCTGAAGCTCGGTTGTGGCTATCATGATTTCTTGTCATCGCACATACGTAATTTTTCCCTTGGCTTTCAGCATTTCAAGCTTTTCATTGGGGAGGAGATGAATCGTTTTATGTTTGAGAATGTGCAATGCAGAATTCTAGGAGCAATCTGATCAAGGAGGGCATTGCCTATTTTTCAGTCTTCTCATTAATTTTACGTTATGTTACCTGACTGATGATACCGAGTAATTGAGGTAAAACAGGCACCCGTATAACCTGCCTGAGGGTTTTCCAAATCAAGAGCGTTGCTATTTTCTGGTTGGTTCAACAGTAGAAGTATGGGAAATGGGTAAATACCAAATCCAAAATATGTTCTGTATCATTTGCATGCTTTGCTGGTGATGATGACCTTATGTGCTCATTAACCTTGCCAGAAGGCATTGTTGTCCACGATATTTTACACAATGTCCCTTAAAGGTGCCACGATACAGAAAGTCTGCAACCTGGACCAAATATTAACCTCTTTTGATTACTGAAATAGTCAGTTCTAGCAGTAATTGTGTAGTCTTTACTTTAGGGATTTAAAGCCATGCAATAGCATCCCATAAAGTTGCTGCTAATGATGTAGTATTGATTATGATGGCTGCTGGCCTTACTAAATTTTTACTATGTAGGTAACATGAAAGTTTACTACATTATTTAACAAGTGAGTTGTATAGTTTTTACTGGTAGGTGGTGATGGTGATTTCCCCTTCCCTCCTTTTAACCATGAGAAAAAGTCCAGTAATCTTCTTTTCCCCAAAGACTCATTGAAGGGTTTGTAAAGAAACAGAATTCATTGTAGTTCTAAGTTACTTTTTATCTTATTTGATATACCTTTACCTGAAGGATAACACCTTTTTATTATTGCTAAAAGATTGGCTTTCCCTTCCAAGGACTTATATTGTGGCTCTGGCTGAGAAGTTTTTTGGCTGTTTTCATCAGGTTCTGAAGGGATTGAAGCATATCTTGAGATGCATGTCTGTAGCATCTCATCTATAATGTAGGATTACTCCTACCATTAGAAAGTTACTGTATCACAACTTGGGGTAGCTGCTCTTAAATGCATAACTTTGAAAAAGAAAAGAAACCAAGGATTGTGAGGGAAAAAAGTAAATTACCAAGCTGTATCTCATTGAAGACATGTGTTTACAAATTTTTGGTGGGATGGAGCTTAACTAGATGAGATTACGTGGAAGGGATTGTTATGTAAAGGGTCCAAGTCTGCTATCATTAAGAAGAACTGGAAGATGGCAGTTCTCAGGAATGTCTCAGCACTATTGTTCTTGAATATTGTACCAGAAGTTTCATCCTTAAATTGGAAAAGACTGATGGACTTAGCTGTCAGCTAAATAAGCTGTTGAAACTTCAGCACAGCTCTTGTGCAAGAGAGGAGTAGGCCTGGTGAAAATCAGAGCAGTTCCTGGCTTCTCTGGATGGTGGCAATTCCCCCTTTGGAGCACCTGCAGTGCCTGTTGTGCACTGGAGATCCTCAGCACCAGGGGCAGCCTCTCCACACGTCCCTCAGAAGTCCTTTCTTCTTCCCAGTCAAAGCAAAGCCCTGGCTTCATTGCTTTGTGCCTGGATCATCTACAGCTTCATAAAGAAGCTTGACATTCAAGTGCCTTCCCCTGATTCCAGTAGGACTGAGATTTGGGCCGAGTCTACTGTTGGTATCTATGGGGCAAAGATGGGGTTAGGGTTTTGTTTGCTTTGCCTTCGTGGCCTTACCGTAAGGCGTGTGTAATCTGCCTAACTGGCTCTTCCCTGAGGCTTTTTCCTTCTTCCTTGCTTCAGGAACAAGCAAGGAAGTGGCGATCCTGTGCCAGTTCCATGTGTCATCTCCTAGGCAGTAGCTGAACAACAGCTGGCTGTTGGCTCCGTGGAAACTAGAGGGTGCATAATTCAATTTTCCCATTCATGTTCCAGTTTCTACTTGGGAATTCCCCTTGGGGATAGATTTGTCTGCTCACTAACTGCACTCAAGAGAAAGAGAGACCAACACACTGCAAAAGGATCCCTAGGAGGAATGGAAATCTTTGCTTGTGAAAGGTCACCAGAAAAGTGGCAGTAAGGTCACAGAATTAGCCTGCACCAGGGAAGAAAACATTCTTGCCTTCCATGTCGGGTTTTTTGCTGACAGGCACAAAATCTCTAACTTTGCATATCTGACTTAATGAAAACTGAGAAATGAGCTTGGCTCATTTTTTTTACCAGGCAAATTGTGTGTGACCTCAGCACCTTTCCTTTTTTTATGTTGTTGCAGAGGCAAAGTAGTAGGTAGTAGTGTCCTTTTCCCTGATGCAGCTAGTGAGAAAGGACACATATCTCAAGGTGGGTTACAATATTCCTCGCCTGACTGCAAATTCTGAGATTACCGAAGTAACAAAACTGATCTAAATGTCATGTTATCCCTTGGTTTAATGGGAAATAATTAAGATCTGCGCTGACATTATTAAAGAACGTGAGTTTGCTGTCTGAAGCATAAGAAGCTTCTTTTTAATCTCCAGTAAAAACGGACAGCCCTTCTCTGTTAATAAGTATTGCTTACAGCGTATAATCCCATGGCCATGATGACTGTACTTCTCCTTGTTCATCCCTCTGGCAAATGACAGAGAGTCCGGGGTAATTTGCACTGGAGGACTTGAGCCGTGTGGCTGATGAGCAGGCTTGGAGTGCAGGGATGTGCTTGACTTGGTCACTGCACTGACCCTTCGGTTCCCAGGATAAACTGCACTGGGTGGAGGAGTGAAGCTGCACGGGAGCAGCTGCTCTGCTGCTCTTGTGCTGTTTCAGCCAAGAGAGGGGATGCCGGTGAAGTGGAGAGGGGAGGTCCATAGGTGTTGGAGCACTGCAGAGGGGCAGAGGCTCGCTGTTGGTCATGGAATTCAGGTTGGGTTCTGTCCATCACGTCACCTCCTGGGAACTGTAGCCTGGTTGGGGAGTTCAGCGCGGGACCTGGAAATCAGGAATGTGCAATCCACCCTGCTGACCCCACAGCGTGTCCTGCCCCTGCTTGCAGGAGCAGGGAATGGGGCATAGGACACAGCGGCTTGGTGTGGGCCTCCTGTATTCTCCACTAGCAGCTGTCAGCCAGGGGACTGAGCAGAGGCATTCAGTGCTCAAATGCAAGAGCCCTTCATCACCTTCAGTGCTCTCTCCATTTGGCTGCCACAGCGTCACAACGAGCCCTTGGCGGAGGGAATGATTTAGCCTCGGGAAACGGAGATTTATTTCAAAAAGTCCTTTACTCTAATATCTTCCTTCTCTCTGACTGCACCGTGGAGGCATCTCATTCTTATCATGCAGGAAGTAGCTGAGGCTCTCTGATGCTATTCTTTTAAAATCAAAACATTAAAACTACCATGCAATGATTTTCACATTTTCCAGGCATCCCTCCCGCCGGCATTAATTGCCCCCCTGCTGTTCCTGTTCCAAAGCTATTTGCTCTTTCTGTATGCAGCGCTTGTTCAGTGCTGCACGAAACCTTTGCTGCTTTGCAGTAAAAAAACCTTCCGCTTATGCAAATGGCATTGAAATGAGTTTGATAAAGTGATAAACAGTCACATTTAATGATTGCAACTGTTGGGGTTTAGTCTGTTATTTTACAGTTAATTTTGTGAAGGTAAAGGGCTTTACAAACTCCCTTCTGGTGTCAATGCAGTAATACAGCACTCCTAGAACAGTGTTTGGAAAGTGTGGTAGGGGCACCAAGCCAAAGTGATAGGGGGTCACGTTCATCCATCGTCACAGGGCCCCTTTCCCCTGTGGCAGATCTCCCTCCCATCTTGAAATCTCCCTGTCCTTAGCAGTTCTCCTATTTCAATTCCTGTGTCTTTGGATGGCAGTTAAGTTTCGTGCCCCTTTATTTCCTCTTCCTCTCTGCTTCTGACACATTATTATTCTTACCAGTGACTGCACAAGACCTCCAAAATCCCATAGTCCCCAAAAGTAATTACAGATACATTACTGAACAATCCTCACTGGTAGGCTGGGTCAAGTGCTTTATTTTTATCCAGGGCAGCTGCCGAGGAGTGTGGTCGACTTTTGCTTCCCCAGTAGCTGCAGGAAAAGACAGGGGTATTTCCGTCACCTGAGCATCTCAGCTGCAGCTGGGGGTGGGTCCTCTCCCAAGTCTGGAGTACCTGGTACCCAAGCCAGGTTGCTAGTGGTCAATATGGAAGATACAAGGTCCCCATGAAGATAATGGATAAAGATAGAAAAAGCACGAGGAGTGAATGAGCACAGTTTGATTGTGTCTTTGTCTGACGCAGGGTTTGATGATCTGCAAGCGTGTGCTGATCCCGGAGCTCCTGAGCATGGCTACAAGACACCCAGCGCGGGTGTTTTCTTTGAAAGCGTGGTAGTTCGGTTCCATTGCCAAGAAGGATACAGGCTCAATGGTACTTCCAAAAAACTTTGTGTGAGACACTTTAATGGCTCCCTGAGCTGGAAACCCAGTGATAAACCTGTGTGCCTACAAGAAGGTAAGTCAGTTTTCTTCAAGCTGTTCGCCATGTCAGTTCTTCTCACTCGTCCATGTGCCATGTCTGTGTGTGTCTCTGGAGAGAGCACAGAAGGCTAGAGTCCATTTCACTGTGTCTTACTGGATACATACTTTAATGTTCCATCCATAATCCTCATTTGTCAGTTAAATTTGTACCATGAGAGGCTGTGTGTGTTGAAAGGGACATAAAGAAATGAGAAAACGGAAGATAACACCCCCTTTTAACTGGTTCCAAATTGATGCAGAGAGGAAAACAACCTCTGCTGTAAGTTAACTGTAGCTGTTTATTAAAGCTGCCCACTTAATATTCCTTTCTGCAATATTTTACTAGGAAAATACAGTCAAATTCCAATGCCACTGCTCTTGCTAATCACAAATTTTAAACAATTGTATTTTTTGATGTGTGCACGAGTCAAGTAGGAAAATCAAATAAATACATGTAGACTGCAGAAGTTTAAAGCCAGGGTAGAAGTTTACTCTGAGATACTTCAGACTTTTATGGCATAAACCAATTTATTTTTATTGTATATTTGAAATTGTATTTGGTTTTAAATAATTAGGATGTTACATTGCTTTCTTCTTCTAGGTCTTAGAGGCAGGATTAATTTGAATTTCATAACTGTTAATTTTGGCCAAAGTACACCCAAGCAGCACAAGTTATTTATTTCACCAGGTATATTAAAGATATAACCTGTCCTTGTTGTTCATTTATTTTTTGGTCAACAGAGCTATTAAAGTCAACAGACATGAAAAGTGTTAGTTAAATAATGTGTTTCCATTTTAGTGTTGTGACTTCTCCACTGAAGACATTATCCCTTGCCTCATTGTCTTCATGGTGGAGCAAGATAAATTCTATTTCAGGTTGCCTTTCACCGTTTAAAATTAGATAAATACAGGCACTTTATTCAGAGGTAGTTGAAGACTTACCTGGCTCACAAACACGCTTCCTGCATAGGATCGTGCATCGCTCAGTGTGCATGGAAACTGCAGGGACTTGTTTGTGCTCCTGGGGGCTTGGGTGTGAGAATCCTGCCCCAGGACAGGGACGAGCCACCATAGGGACAAGCAGGGCTTGGGACAGCCGTGCTCAGGAGGTGCATGTCAAGGGAACCACCCTAAACAGTGGCCACTGTGAAAAGTGGTGCTTGAGATATTGGAGAGAGTAGCCAGAGGCAGCTGGTAAGGAGTCCGTGGGCTTTCAGGCAGCTGGCCTGTTGGCAGGAGAAATTTTGATAGAATATGTTCTCCTGGACATGTGTGAGGCCATGGGCTACAGAGCCATGAGGGGCACAGTTGTGAGCTGTCCCATGAGGTGGCAGCTGATGTCTAGAAGAAATAAAGGCAAAGGGGTGCCAGTAGCACCTCGTCATATGGCCACGTGGGTCAGCTTCCAAGGAACAACGTGATGCCTTTAAAAATAACTGTATGGAAATCGTGCCCTCTCCTGTGACAGCCACTTTTCATAAATTACCTTGTCTCTCATCTCATGATTATTTAAGAAAAAAATACATGTAGACTGCCAGTGGCCTGTCTAAACTGGCTATTGGAACTACCAGAAAAAGCTTTAATGCTTGGAAATTCTGTTTCCTTAAGCACAGCAGGGAGCTGCTAGGAATCTTGATGTGCATCTTTGAAATGTTGCCTGTATCATCCACTGCAGTTGTTAAAATAAGCATTAATGTGTTTTATTAAATATTCAAACCTCTTCCCAGGCCCTCCTGCCCAGTGGAAATCTGTGGAGGAGGTTTCTGATCACAATGCCATCAGCAACAAAACTGCCACCAATGTCAGTGTGATCAACACTCGAGCCAGGTGTTTTCAAAAAAGAAAGAAATTGGAAGATGAGAATGTGATGGATGATGTGACAACAGTTGCTTTAGAGATAATAATTACTTTCCAGCACAGAACGCTTAAAAAGGATTGCTAGCCAATGCTCTGATCAAGCAAAGCACTTAAGCTGGAGCATAACTGTAATTATGTGATTAGTCTTGTTAAAGTTCTGTGCTCAAAATTAGGCAGATGCAAAAATGCTTCTTATTATTTGGACCAAAGAGTAGGACTCTGATTTAGGATTTAGTGAAGCAAGTGCTTAAGTACTTTCCTGATTAACATTATAATAATACCTCAGGTATTAGATTACAGCATTAATTCTTCTTTCCAATGCACAACAGCACCACTGATTCTGAAGAAGTATTAAGCAAGGGCTCCGTGGCAGTCCATGAGGCCTAACCATTGGCTTAAGTGATTTTTAGACCGATCCTTTTGCATACTGGGAGCAGAATGATGAGAGAGGGCCATGGTAGGGAGGTGGACAGGGTAGGAACGTGGCACATCTGGAGACCAGTTAAGAGAGAATTACAGCAGGGTTTTTGATTCTCAGCTGCCTAATGACGTACATAAAACTCTTCATTGCAGAAATTCTGTAATGATATATAGAAAGAAATTTGAAATTTCTAGCAACTGCTGGAGAAGGGAGAAGTTAATGTTTTCCCATTCATCATTACCTATCACAAGGTGGAATAAACGTTATGCTGCATTTACCATTTATGGCAGGGGCTGGCTGCTCTGCGGGCTGCGGTACGCTCTACACGCCTCTCATCCCAGCATATATAAACGTCAGGCAGTGTCAGCTGAGCCTGAACAGTAAAAACACTCCATTCTTTGGAGTTCATTTATTCTCAGGAGTTTGGATTCGGCGAAGGATAATTTTATGTCTATATGTTATGTGCGTTTAATTGTCGTTACGTGTTTACTAGCACGATCTCTAATCACAAATGAATGCTATTTGCCAAAGGAAGCAAAGCAACCTGTTTCGGAATGTAGTTGATTTTAGAACTAATACGTTTGCCTGGAGCTCTTCACCCAATCAGTTTGATTTTATAGGTCTGTCATTTCTCGTTAAGGGGCAGGAGATTTTAAGTGTCAGGACGAGAATGAAGTTGCATGACTTGGTGCCCAATAAATGCCCTGTCAAAAATCTGTGTGCTTAGAGTTATGTTCTTATGTTGATCTACAGCATGTTGTGACTGTACCTTTCATCAGCTCTAATACGGTTATGCACATAAATACCAAACCTCTGAGGTAGGAATTTTGTATTTACTGTTTAAGAGCAGTATGTCATGTTGTTCACACTTTAATCTAATCTTCTCCCACTGTGATAATGTGGCTGCTGAGGCTGTTGCCCTACTTGGAACAAATGCTAGCTCTTCCCTATGAGATTGAATCTAAATTTACAGTCTGCATGGAGATGGCAACGAAGCGAAGAGCTGTGCCCTCCTCTCCCTGTGCTTCTGCAGGCAGACACCTTGGAGATGCTCTCAGTGCCTCCTTCTCCCACTGACAGGGATGATAAACCTGCAGTGAAAGTAGTGGACTAGTACATGGTTTGGCTACAGCTCTCCTGTAGGACATTAAGCCCTCCAGTAGCTTTTTCTCTGTCCCTGAGTCTGTGAGATGACTGAAATATTTTTATTTCCCCATCTCTTGTCTGTCTTGCCCAGTGTTTGCTGGTTCTTAAGCCTGGTTACGAGCCCTCTATGATATTTGTAACCAGGCCACAGCTCAGTGGCCACAGATCTTAGGCGAAGAGTCTCTGCACTGTTGTAATACAAGCAAAGACAATAAAGAGAAAGAGTTATTTAATCTGCACTAAAGTACTGTGTTTGCCATCCATGGAACAATCCTAATAACACAGTACTGCGGATTTAACACTAGTGAAAGAACCAAGAGGACAATATTGCTCTTAAATGTTTACTTTCAAGAGCACAGGGTGTAGATGAGCTGTCCTTGCATTAAACCAATTCTTCATGATATTCCTTTCATCCCTCCTCCCTGTTTCTCTCTGTTCCAGCCTGTCAGTGGTGTGACTCAATGTAGTCAAGACTAATTCAAAGACCTGTCCACAGTGAGGTACACAGGAGCACCAGGCCTCTGCATTTGAATTTGTGTACAGATAGTAAACAAAACAGTGCCAGAGCACAGACTGGGACACCGGTCTCCAATTGTACGCACACTTACAGTGCTGGAAAGGTCCTTGACGTGGTTTTGGCCAGCATCCAGTAGTACTCCCCAAGTAAATCCTACAGGCACCTTCTTTGATTAGCATGGACCAGGGACAATTTTTGAATGGGAAGGGCTCACCGACAATAGATACAAGCCATCCCAAGCCAGCTGGTACCCATGGACGGTGTGGCTGTCTCCATGGTGTCTAGGTCATGCCTTCCTTCTGTGTAGCTGTTGTGGTCCAAGTGCTCTTGGGAGGAGGTAGGGTGGTCCTCCTTCCCCATGGGCTGCAAGAAACCATTCTGAGAGGTTCTGCATGGTTTGCACCTGAGCAAAGCACTTTAACTATACTATTTAACAAATTTTGTTCTTCAGACCAGTCTTCCTGTGATGGGGCACACACTTGGTTTGCTAAAGCCAAGAGCATCTAATGTAGAAATCTTCATGACGGGTCAAGGTGAGCCCTCGTGCCTGTCCGGCTGTTGAGCCTGCTGACTGTACCCCACCTCTTTGTGCCCCTGCAGGATAAGAAATGTGTCCTTTTGGCTGGCCCATTTTAATACTCACTCAGTAGATATAAGCAGATCATGTAAAACTGCCAGAAAGGAGTGTAAGTCATAGCCTTTGCTGTTTGATGCTGGTTAAAGGCTGTGTATTCCCTTAAATGGTTTAGCAGCTTCCATGGATTTGCTGAGAAGGACTTAGAATAAAGTAGTTTATTTTCTAGGACAGGACATTTTAAAATTCAGTCACTTCCTTCCAGCTTTTCCAAGCAGAATTGGTGCCAGCTAATCCAGTTGTTTGTGGAGAGGCGGCTACTGCAGTTTATGCCTGGCTAAGTGCTAAACAATATGAATTCAGCCAGTGGGAAAGCATTTGCTTGCAAGGCGTCAGGCAAAAGAGCTGTAATATTGTGGCCCATTGGTCTGGCATTTAGCTGGGGCTTGTAATAAGCCTGTTATCAAAGTCAGCCAGGATGTGGCAGGTGGAGGACGGTGTGGTGAGCGGCTTATCGCTGCTCTCTGCCAGCATCTGCCCGATTGAAATGATCCCATCTACGGCTGCTCCTTGGAATAAATGGGGATGGAGTCGCTGTGATAGATCATTGTTACAGAATCAATTTCCCCCTCTTTGAAAGTGAAATCTCATGTTTTACTGCGCTGTGTGTATACACACCTCCTTTATTTGTGTAGCAACAGAAAGATGTTGTATCAAGAGAGGGAGCTGTTTGTTCATTGACGTTATCTTCTGGCATCCATCTCCAACCTCCTGCTGCGTGGCTGCCAAGCGAGTTCTCCATCTATCTCATCCCATCCTCGTGGGGAGCCCAGGACAGCCTCTTCATGACAGCATTTATGGCTTAGTGTAAGGCATTTCTTATGGGGCATCCTCTGCTGTCTTCTCTGCTGATGAACTTGCTAGAGAGAGAGAGAAAACTGTTCCATCTTTGAAAGTGATGTCTGCACTCTCACCAGTGTGTTTTACAACCTCCTGTTAGGGTATGGATCCTCCCAGACTTGTGCATTTATAAATGGATAAATTCTAAGAAAACTTCTTGCTGCAGTTTCTCAGCCTGCCTGGCAGGCTGCCAGCCCTTCCCGCTACCAGCAGCAGGAGGCACCTGCAGCAGCTGCCAAGAAGCTAAAAAATAACAAGAGAAATGGAAGAATTTTTAACTAATAATATGCTCAGGCCCCATACCAAAAAGTTAGCTAAGTATAAGGTATTTTAGAAAACATCCCTATGATGGGGAGGTACAAAGTATGTTTTAACTGGGGGAGCAACACTGTCCCCCTTCACATTAGTGAAATTTAGTGGTGGAGTCTCAGAGTAATAGATCCCCCTAGTTTGCCTAATTAAATAAAAAGATTATGAAATACATTTGCTCTTAGTAGTTTGAGTGCTGTGCTAAATGACAGTTTCTCTTCCTTCTACTTGTGCTTCTAAACAAACAAGCTGTCACTACCACTTTGCTTAGTGCATGCTAACAATTAATTGCTAAATACAAATTTAGCTTTGCCTCTTCCTCTTTAGCAAGAATTACCCATGAAAATGGCAGAAACTTTCTCTTCTATGCAAGTCTCGAGAGATTTCTTTTTTTATTATTATTTACTAAATACAGTATTCCTAAATGGAGATAATTGTCTCTCATGGTAGAAGTGTTGGGGGAATAAAACAGCATAACACAGGCTTATAATACTTTTTCTGTCTTTCTTTTGTTTGAAATACGTCTTGGGTTTTGATGCCTGGAAACTTTTATTACCATCTCTGTCATGGATTGACTGCTGGCAGAAAAACAAAATTTTTCTCCCAATATTTAATCTTTTCCTCTCTTCTGTTTAATCTCACGTTGCCTTTATGATGACGATGAACTTTGAGTCACCTGGACTACTCCCTCATACCCTCTTGGCTTGTTTCTCAATTATTCAGTATTAGAAGAGGGATATTTTTCCTCTGCTTCCCCTTTCCACTTTCCACATCTTTCAGTGTTCTGAGCTTTATTCTGGTGTCTGTATTTTGGTGTCTTTGGCCCTGGTACATAGAGTGAGAGATGTGACTGTCTGATGCACGTGTCACAGACAGGTGCTAGAGCCCATCCCTGTATGTCACTACAGGTTTGCAGTCCCTTCTTGAGAATCTTCTACAGTCGGTCGAAATACTGCTCAGGACCCTAAAAATCATGTCCTCTTAAGGCATATGAATGCAGGCACATAAAACTATCTGGCTTAAATCACAGTCAAGGAGATTAAAGTGAAGGCATTCTTGTAACGACCTCTGTGGAATGGAGCTGGATAAACCCTTGTCAATGTACCTGATTTTCATCTGTCTCTCTGCTAAAACTGCAGTTTTTCTGTGTTCCTCGTGCCATATCTGTATTTTATCTTTTCTTTTGTCCTGTCCTTAGTGCTGTCAGAGTCTGCCTTCGCATGGAACCTTGGGATAGTCAGACTTTGTGGTCTAATTTGCACACATGATGAATGGAGGGCCAAAATTAACCACAGTCTTCCTAAAAGCTCCTAATTTTGTTGGTTTTTAAAAGGCTGGGGAATTATTCTGAAGATATTGAGAAGATCCTCAGCTTCTCCTGCAGCTCTGTAGACTTTGTTAATGGTGGTTTACTAGGGAAAGGGCACTTTTACTGAAATGCATGTATTTTCCAAACAGTTTAAGCAGAGCACTTACATTAAATGCTGACTTTTGTTTAAGAGCTTGATTACTGAATAGCTAGCCATGCTTTTTTTTAATTAAGTTACTATTTCTTTTTCTCACGAAGTCACAGATTGCCTTGTTCCACATGTTGAAGATGCAGAGGTTCATAACAAGACATACAGGACTGGCGATAAGTTAATAATCAGCTGTCATGAAGGATTCCAGATCCGTTACCCTGACTTAGACAACATGGTTTCCATATGTCAAGACGATGGAACATGGGATAATCTACCCATATGTCAAGGTTTAGTACTCCAGCACGTCCTGTTTTATAGCTCATGCATCTTGTGATAGTTTGCCAATATTTTTTCCTACCGTTGTAAGAATGTCAGTGATCTGATAAGCTCCACAGTGCAGTGTTTGAATAGTGCTGCTGCTAAGATTTTTTTTTTTGATTTCTCTTCCCCTTTGCTCACTGCAGGAAAGATGTCGCTTCCTGAACATTCCCATGCTTATAATACTACTTTAAATACTGCTTTTTTGTTTGCAGAGCTAAAATCTGACACAGATACACTGTATTAAAAAGTAAGAAAACAACCAAGGTAATCAGTCAGAAGTTCTGATGGGCATCTTGCATTTTTTCACCAATTAAATTGTGGAAAGATTAACTGCACTTTATCTTTCTTTGCCTTGTGCAGAAGGCAGGGGTAGAAGAGAGAAGCTGGAACCTGTTCTTCTGTCAGAGTTTTCAGCAGAGCTGTTGATTAGATTCACAGTCCATTAAACCTTTACGTATTGACTGAAAATTCAAGGTGTGCACAGGAATGATTTTGGCCAGAAAAGCCATTAGCCGTAGAACTAGAAGTATCAACAGCATGGGATCCCAGCTCTGCTTAGACCCTGAGAAATGGCTGGGGGTAAGCCAGCTTTAGTGAATGGAAATTCAATAACCCTGGGCTCCTTTTCACATTTCTAATAAGCACATCTGAGTACCACTGACTCCCTTTTTAACCAAGTCACATCTTGGTAACAAGCTCGGCCCACTGAACAGCAGTGAGAGATTTTAACTGAGGAGCAGATGAGGTTAGTCCCAACTTTCCTCCAACCCATCTGTCGCCTCCTAGAGCTAACACTTCTCTGTAGGCACTTAATTACACTGTCACACCAATTTGCGGAGTCGGGGCGAGGCAGGCAGGGGAGCTGGGACACTTCTCAGGAGTAGCAGCACATCAGACTGTCCCCCAAGATCTTGCCTTAGACTGTGGCAGAAACCTAGACACGTTACCAGGCTAGCTCAGCATTGTAGGTTCACACATTGTCTCTGAACAGGCCTGACAGCAAAGGGGAGGATCTGCAAAACCGTGGCAAAGTGGACGCCGGTTTTGGGGTGTCTTAGCAGCGATGGCACCGCGTGTGGCAGTGTGAAGTGTACAGCCCCCTTCTGTGGGGGTGCACCTCACATCTAATTCAGGCAGATTAAGACTCTTGCAGTAGAGGGAGATGAATGCTCAAAAGATGGATTTGCAGATGCTGCATTTGCCAGAGGTCCAGGTGAATACTTTGGGACAGACAATATTTACCGGGCAAGCAGAAGTACCCCAGGTACCCCTTGGCTTGTTACTTCTGTTGCCGTGTTTATACTGTAAAACACAATCAATTGCTCCTACTCAATAGTCAATATTAACTGCTTTTCAAAATAAAAGCAGTGCTAATAAAAGTTAAGAAATCAATTGCCCAAGACCCAAGTGCTGTGATTAGCAGACAGGCAGAGAATAGGCAATTCAGATTCAAGACTCTTCCATATTTTGCCAAATTCTATAAAGTTACTGCAGAATTGGCTCCAGAATTCTCTTTTTGCCGTGTCAAGCACTAGTAAGATCAAAGCCACTTGTCTACTTGCTGTAGGTAGGCTGTCAGTTACATTTCTACAGCCCTTTCATTACAACAAGCAGGGGAGTCTTATGACACTAAGATGTCTTTTTTCCCTGCCAGAGCAGTGGGGAAGGATTGTAGAGTGTATAAGAATCTAACTTCTATTTCTGCCATGAGATAATAATATTAATTACCGATCTAGAATGATGTGAGTTACTTGGCAAAAAAAAGTCAAAATGAAGTTTTTCCAGCAGCTCGAGTTGTTTGGAGACCTAGGAATTTTCACAAACACTTGGCTGTCATACAAATTCAAATAAATCTCTGTCTTGCATGACCAGGAACATAATGAGCATTAAAATTCTGAGCCAGCAGGACCAGATTTTCCCTGATACAGTTCAGAGACGAGTAAGCTTGGTCTTGCTTGGGCAGTCTGTGCTCTTTCTGTCCCACTGGGGGCTGCTTACGTCGTGGTGCTCGATGGGCTGCTCAGTTTGCAGGAATTTGTGTGTTGTGTGGGGGGCAGTCTTGATCAGGGTGCAAGTAGCAGCCAGCAGATAGGATGCTTGAAGCTTTATTTGAGCAGGGACACAACCAGCTGCTTAAACAGCTATCAAAATCATTGCTCTGGTGGTACAGTGTGCTGCAAAAAGCTTTCATGCTTCTTCTCTTGTTTTCTTTTGGGTTTGTTCCTCTCCCTCTAAAGGCCATTGCAAGGAAATGGCCGCTTGAAATGCTGCTGAGGCTTTTTGTTTTAAATGCCAGTACCTTACAAGAAGTTCTCAGACTGATTTTTGTTTCCTCCTCAGGCTTAAAATTATGGGAGTCCTATGAACATCCTTCACAAATTCCTAGTAGTGGCAAGAGACCTATTTATGGGCTGTCATAATGCAGCTTCCATTAGTCACATAATTCTAAAATATTATTTTTCATTCCCTGATTACTAGTCATCTTTTCTCCCCATCATTGCAAATTAAAAAATTAAACAGTATCAAGTATTACCCAGAGGGTCATTTCCAGCGCCACGAGGAATGACATGTTACAAAGACATGCCATCTGTTAAATTCACTGCTCTTTATTGCCCCAAATTTGGTTGGTGACCATTTAACTGTCACTCTCAGTGCCATCCATGATACAAATCCCTCAGGAGTAATTCCAGAAGTAGAACTGGAACATAGTCTCTGATTGTGATTACATTTACAATTTCTGGTGATAACAGGTACCTTAACTTTTTGATAACCTAGTCTGAGACCTCGCTTAATGTTTGTCATGGCACTGCTCCTAGGAAGTCATGTCCCTTCAGACTTTCTCAAACTGGAATTTCAAAGTCATTAATTCTGCCTGCAAATCTTTTACAATTGCGTGCACTTTGTCACAGGAGCGGTTTTAATATTTCAGAGGGTTTACATGCCTGTCATTTTTAAGAGGAGGAATAAAACTCACCGTTTATATAAATGACAATCTCTATTTATTAAAGATTCTACCGCAAAAAGAAACTGCCATCTGCCGAACCGGTGAATGTTTGTTAAACAAAATACTGTCAGTTTCAGAAAACCTTTCCTGGATTTGTTGGGAGTGAAGCCCACGCTGGCAAAGCGTGTGGGCTAAACAACAAAAGGGTTTGAAACAGGATAATGAGGCAGATACATCTGAGGGAGATCATGCAGACATGCCATTCATAGTGGAGAGGATGAAAAATATCACACTCCTCAGTTTAGAAACTGTAACTGAGATGTGTGAAGATGACTGAGATAAGCACTTGATAATAAAAGAAACCTCCCTCTTCTTAATTTGCAGGTTGCCTGAGGCCATTGGTTCTTCCTCATAGTTACATTAACGTATCTGAGTTCGGGGCCTCCTTCCCCGTAGGAACAGTGGTGTATTATCAGTGCTTTCCTGGATATAAACTAGAAGGGGCAGAGATCCTTGAGTGCATGTATAACCTTATCTGGTCAGATAGCCCACCTAGGTGCCTTGATGTGGAAGGTAAATGTCTTACTGTTTGTTTATCTTTCCCTTTTGCAAGATCTGCATGCTCCCCGTGATTTTAACTCAAGGCTGTGGCTATGGTTCCACTCCCTGTGATGTTTGCAGCGGCTGTGCAGAGCCTGTCTGGGCTCTGCTGTGTGCAGCCTGCTCTGTGCTTCGCTGCACCCTCAGCTCTTGGTGTTCCCTAAGTAATGTTTGCTCTCGCAGTGTCCCAAGTGCAAGAGGGAAAGCTCCTAAAGATTGCTCTGCCCTTAAAATGCAAACTCTCTGCTGCCTTTCTGATCAAAAAACACTGAAAGAAGTTACATAACTCACCTTCCTGTGCAGATGGTCAGAGCTCCCACGCATATGGATAGATTTCTGTGATAAGCTAAAAAATACTCCACGGAAACTCTTGGTTTGGGCCGTGCCAGCTGCAGTCATTACTCAGCGCCACACGGTGCTGCACACTCGAGTGTTCGCTGTCTCTCGTAGTTGTTAACCTTAAAGAAGGATTGACAACTGAAATGACCGAGCTAATTTATTGATGAGGAACATAAAAACGATTCAGTGTGAAACAGAGGTAAATCCTACCGAGCCAAAAGGAATAATCTGTGACTAGAGCTGCGATGGAGGGTGTTGTAGTGAATTTATATTTCCATCCCAGACATTTAAAACAGAGATACTGGATAGATTGCTCCGTACATTGCCAAAACTGCATAAACTACCCTCCTCCATCTTCACGTCTTGAATGAAACATCCCAGGGAGTCATGAGAATCCAAATGCATCCTCTGCATTTCATTCCCCTAAAAGAACTAAATTTTTGTTCTATTTCAGGCCTTTTCAAGTAAGGAAGCTATCTATATGTAGAATTTAGCTAAAAGCAATTACAGGAATTCATATGTGATGCTTTTGTCACTGAACTAAATGCTAAGCATTCTAGAAGTGCAAAAATTTGCCAAAAGCATCAACAAAGTGATAAATGGCACAAAAAATAGTTAAATGATCCTTATTTTTAGCTGACAATTCAAGTTTCAAAATTCAAAAATGCCTTTGCAATTTTGGAACGACAAAACAAGATGATTTTTTTGTTTGTTTATTTAGCTCACCATGAAAGATTAATCCTCATTCAGCTCTATGTAAGCCATTTTTGGAAGGCTTGTTTGTTGTTGTTTATAGCATGGAAAACACATTAAAATATCAGAAGGGCCCTGTTAGGCTTAATCCAAACAATATATAACTGATTTGATAAAAATGACAGTTCTTCAGCTAGAAAGATAAGAGCACGAAACTCAAGCGGAGAACTCGTGTGCTCATTGTTTCTTGCTTGTATTATAAAGTCACAGAGAGGCTCTTTTTCTCGATAATTTAAAACATGATGCAAGAACTTCCGCCCTGACAGTTCTACATTTTAAAGAACATGTCAAAAGTTATCATTCCCACTCAGCCATGAAGACCTGTGATGGAGGGAATCAGGGTGTGCCAGACCCCGGGCTGAGGCCGTCGGGGAGGCCTCCTGAGTCCTGATTTTGACTCAGCCTCCCTTTGAATCACTTCCTTACTGCTCTCTTTAAATGCCAAACCTCTCCACGGTGATTTCAGGTGGGCATCCCATCAGTGAGCATTGAGTGAACCACAGGAGACTGAAGTCTGGAGCACAACACTTGCCAGAGCTGGTTCTGCTCGGTTTTGGGGCAGAAGAGAGAGCTTCCAGCAGCACTGAAAGGTCACCCCTGACAGCTCCCCTTGTGAACTCTGCCGTAGGGCTGCTTCATCAGGTGTGCAGTGATGTTCAAAATGAATCCAGATAGGGTAAATCAACTCAAGATGCCCTTGTTTGAAAGTGCTTGTTCAAGTGATTTATGCAAGGAGTGCCAGTCTCCAGGAATCTTGTTACAATCCACTACTCTTAATTAGTGGACAAAACTCCTTCCCCGCATATTTTTTTATTCTCCACCTTGCATTCCAATGTCAAGCTCATTTTTCAGCATTCCTTTTATGTGGGCAGTGTAATCTCGCCAAGCAGTATTTTTCGCAGAGGAAGTCAGCAAATAACAAATTAATTCCATTTATTTCTTCCCATGTTCAATTAAAAATGTATTGTAATGACATTTCCTGCTCAGTATTTTAATATGGTAATGATTAAAAGCAAATGACTGCTAGGAAGCTATAGCAAACCATTTGAGAGCTTTTATTCTCCTATAAACAATGCTGCTTACTACAGCTTCCTCATTTAGATGTACGTTCTTGTTGAAGCCTCCACAGAAGGGATTTCCTAAATTTGTGTGCAGCCGCAAAAATACTGTACGTCAACCTGGTGAATTTTTCCCTCTTTGTTAGGGCAAAATAAATTCTGAATGACGGGTTTGTAGCTCTATTTAAATAGAAAGTCACACCAGGGACCGCTCAGCTCCTATTGCACATCAGGCTTTCTAATGCTTCCCAGCCTCACCCTCAACATTGCCGAGCGTGGAGCTTCCACCAGCTCTGCTGAGAGACTCATTTTTGCTGTTAGGGAAGATGGTTTTTTTTTCTGATCAGTGAAATCAGTGCTGCTTTAGTCAGAGCAGTGCATAGAAACTGTGTCACCTCGCACTGAAGTGCAGCCAGCAGTGCAGAGCTGAGCAGTGACTGCTCAGAAACAGCTGTTTGCATCTGGCCAGGGCAGTGGTTAGGGCTCCGGCAAAAAAAAGGATGCCTCTAGCTCAGATTGCCAAGTGTTTGCTGGGTATGAGATCCTCCTCTTAAATGCTTGTGCCTTTGCCAGATCTAAAACATTTGGATTGATTTTTGAGTGTCTGCCTCAAGCTGAATCATTTGGGAGGCTTCGGTTGAAATGGTTGAGTGATATCAGAGAAGGGCAGTAAAGGAAACGGTGTTGTTTTACCAGTGCTGGAAGATTTTACAGTCATTTAGAGGATAAGGTGAAGCATCTTCACACTGAATTTTCTTCTTCTTTAACTTTCTTAATTTCCTTTTTTTTTTCCTAGTGGACTTCCACAATTATGCAGAAACTTTTTAAACCTTCTTTTTTGTACTGAAACTCAATTGACACTTCCAAGAAAATTGAAGGGAAATGGGATTTGGGTTATTTTACGTGATTTTTAAATCACCTATTTGGGGTTAATTATCCATCTGTAGAAATTGATGTAAGTTAGTGATTGCCTTCTGTAAAATCTGGAATGTAAAATATGGGTGCAGAATTAATGAGAGTGAAGAATACCACATGGGGTATAAATATTAATTGTAAAATAAATCAAACAGCTTCCAAAAACATCGGAGGAGAGCAAACACATGAAAACATACCTGTATGGAACTCTGTGAAATGAAACATTTAAAAACTAGGAAATGTTTACAATATGGTACTTTAAGGTGAATAAAGATATTACACAGGATTTGGAGAAATAAGAAAAAAACCCCAAAAAACCTCGAACCCAAAACACCCCAAACCAAACAGAAAAAACCCCTTGGCCGTGAGTTCTTTGGGAACGTGATCTGCATATGATTACACTCCTTGCCATCTGGACTCTGTATTTTAATTTTTCATGCCCTCTGGAAATCTTCCAAGAAGATGTAAGGAATAGTTCTTATAAAGAACTGGGTGGGGAGTGGCAAGGGAAGCAGCTAAAGAGAGGAAAGGCTGGGAGAATTTGATTATAGGGCTAGAAAATAAAGCAATTGTATGGATAGTGTGATTGGGAATTCCTGGCTTTGTATTTAAGAGTAAAAAGGAAAACAGGTTGATTCAATTTGCAAACAATAGACATGATCCTATTATCTAGAATGTCTTGTTTCAGCGTCATCCCAGCTGAACAGAAAAGCTGGTCTTGCAAGAAATCAAATATATTGCAGTATCAAAACTTCATTCTGCTTTCTGAGACCAGCAGGTTCTCTAGCTGGGGTTAAACTTGAAAGAATGTAAAATAGAAAATATTTCAAATTTTTGTAGGTAGGTTCGAAATTAAAATGAAACAAACATAAGGAATAGACTTCAAAGGGGAGATTCAATAAACGGAAGAGAGTAAAAACACAGGAAAAAATGAAGGTATTTCCGAACTCTGGAATATAAAACCACCTCCTTGTGAGGGTAGATGAAAAGATACAAAGCTAAGCAACCACAAAGGTACTGAAAGGATTCTGAAAATTATAGAAACTACGGAAGAAAGGTAGGAGAAGGAAGGAATTAAGAAATTTGTACAACAAAGCCAGAAGTGCAAGGGAGCCCAAACCCCCTTACTTGGGCACCAGGAGATTTCTGGAGAATAAAAACGGGTTAGTCAGATGAAAATCAAAACCAACAAAGTATGCTGCAGAGAAAAAAAATACTCTGGAAAGACAGGTAAGAATACAGAATAGAGCTTCAAAATTTTTCTTCTCATAAGCCTGGGGACAGACAGAGAGGGGCTGATAGTCCTGACTTAGAACCTAGGAAGTAAAGAATATGAAAGAGGAGGGTGACATTACAGATGAAATTCTGTGTAGTTCAAATAGTTCAAAACAAAACAGCTGAAACTTTGTAACCAGCTATGTGCAGGATACTTTGAAGGAAAGCTTCACAAGTCTGCATTCTTCTATAACAATTCCTCATGCCACGAACAGTGATTGACACCGAGCTATCTATTTGATAAACTAGGCACTTAAAATCTTTTAACATTCTTGAAGGAACATAGAGCAACACTCTGAGGAAAAAAAGGATAGAAGTCAGCCTGTAATCAGCTATGCTCAGGAGATGGGATGAAGTAAGCAATCCTAAGGCTGAGATGCTGCGCCTTGGTACAAACGCATCTCTCTCTGTGTTTCTCTGCTGACATTGAGAAGGCTTTAGATAAATTCCAGCATGACAGACTGATGTGTATCCTCAGGGAAGATAACGTCGATGCAGCACGTCTCCAACAGGCAGAAGTCCTGTAGAGGGAGCAGAGGGCAGCAATACAAGCAGGTTATGAAACAGTGTGGCATGGAGAAATTAAGTGAGGTAGATACCAGGATTCTGTTTTAGGTTTGCGCCTACTCATCTCGCAGGCAGGAGGGAGAATAAATTAAACACTGCTCAACTGCTGAAGAGGTCGTCCAAGTTAACCGAGTTAATGTTAACATAGGACATATTGATAGCCTGGTTTTTAATAGCTCTGACTACAGTGGTATTTCACTGCCTACAGCAATGCTTGTGACTCAGAAACTACAACCAGCAGGAAGTGCTCAAATAGCAGCAGACAACCATATTTCTAAGGACCTTTACTAGGGCAACACCTTTATGTCAGTGGCACCTTTAGCCTGATACCCAAAGGATGAAATAGGCTGACAGCGTTTCACCCTGGGGGTGCTTGTCGTGGAAAGCAAGTGTGATGAAGAAGTTTAAGAGGATAGTTTTCTTTAGAAAAAGTCATTCAATAATTCTGCTTGTTTCTGCACTGTCGACAGTTAATTCATTCATCACCCAGGAGTGCAGAAATTATATGCATCCATGTATGAGTGTGGAAGGTGAACGCTTTAACTTGGAGTATCTGGATTTTTGTGCTGTTGGAAAATGCTGCACTTGATCTGTCCACTTTTACCCACAGCTGAAGAGGTGTGGAAAAGAATTGAATTCAAAAGGAGCACAGAGACACTAAATACTAGACAGACAAGTCATGTTCCTCTGTGGACATGCTGCTAAATAGTCATCCAATCTCTTGACTCCAGCAGCTGTACTGCAAAGTGAAACACAAAGAAAAACAGACCAAGTTCAAGACAACATGGGTACTCCACAAAGTGGGCTTTTTGCAGCCCTTGTTGTGAGGGATGGAGGGTTTAGGGAACAGGCTCCAAGTTGAAGACATTGTCTGAAGAACATAAATAGCATTCCATTTCTATGTGACTGCTCCTTTTTTGCATTGCAGAAATCTTCTTTGATCTTGGCTGGAATTGAAATAGACGCCTTCTCCACTGTTCAGACTTTTTCAAGAAAACAACAGAATAACGTCTTGCAATCTGTTTCTTTCATGTCTTTGGTATTGCTTGTTGCACAGGACTGCCACAGTAAATCATTGTTCTACACCTGCTCTGTCACCTCTGTACCTTTCAGAAATTCCTTAGCATGTCCAGAATCAGCCAGACATCCCAACTTTTTCATGGAGCCATAATTTCTGCCCTGAAGTTCCACATTAGCTGCCAGATGCATGTAGTGTTTTACCCACAGTGCTTTAAATATACTGTGGATTAGGTGGGGAACAGCAGACAAAGATTCTTCCTGAGGGCTGTTTTATAATATTAATCTTTAACTGTATCTGACAAGGCAACTTGGAAGGGAAGATAACACATTGCCTACCTTGAAATCAAACATCTCTGTGCTTTATGGACATGTTCATTAAATTTGGCCACACAATGCACTCACAGAACATCTTCCACAAATGGAGGGAGCTGTAGCTACGGACTCTGTGCATCAGGAAGTCTACTCACTTGGTCGTTTCCAGAGATAAAAACCAATATTTAAAGGGTGGCACTTTCACCAGTCAGTGTAGAGAGGCACTTGGGAACTGAACATAAATAATAGAAACCAACACTCCTTCTTGCCTTCACGGTTTTGTAAGATGGTTTGTGAAATTGCAGCACTCAGATCACCTGCTGGTTTTCCTCTCCCCTTTTTTTTAGCTTGTAGCTCTCCATTGGGGATGGGATCTTGTGCTTTTTCTTACCTCATGTGGTCTAGCTTGATCTCCTCAGCCTTCAGCTAAGCCCTGGAATACAGCTTGTCTGCTCCAGCATTCCTTGTCTCCATCAATCCCTGATGACCGGTGTAGGTAACCCCACACAAGCTCAAGGGATTCTGGCTTATAACAAAGAAGAAAAAGCTATTCAAAAAAGATGGATTGAAGTAACATAAAAACCCACTGGTACATCCAGCTCACAGTGAGCCCTGGCTTCCTCAGACATCCCTGACAGGAGCCTTTGGCTGTCTGGTTTTCTTAGGCAGCTTCCCAACTGCTCTCTCTCTCTCCCCTCCACCTCCATTATACTTCTAAGCACTTTGACCTTTTCCAGTCCTGAGGTTATCCTGGGATGCCTATCAAATGCCAAAGCCTTGACTTTTATTGGAATTTTCTAAATCCTTCCTGCATAGTGTCTGTGTAGTCCCCAGCATCTGCTTCTCAAAGTCCTAAAAAGACCATTACTGATCATAAAGTCAACCACTCACAAGGGAAGGAAGAAACAAAACTGTGAGCAAGTGATGAAGAAAGCCAAAATGATCTGCTGTCAATGAGACCACAGTGCTCAAAGCACTCACGTGTGAATAATGAATATAAATATTTCCTTAAATATAATTGTGGGCCTCTTGCTAAAAGAAGTTCTAGCTCTCTAGCTGCAAACTTGTCACCAATTTTTTGTAGTTTAAATGAAATTTTCACTGTTTAACTTAACATTTTTAGGAAAAAGATCACTTGGGGTGTGCTTCATCCTGTATTTGTCGTGAAATGCACTCGAAACAAAAGATTTCAGCATTGATGTCAGTGTTTCACAGGATACTGTGCTGGGAGGGGCAGAATTGTTGAGGTTGAGTGTGAATTTGGCATGATGCTCCTGTAGGAGCTCAACTGACTGGAACTGCAAAAGCTGCCCTGTAATTTGCAGTTCCAGGAAGGAAGTGTGTACAATAAGTGATTGTAAACCACTGTCTGTTTCCATTTTGGAATCAGCTAATATTAAATTATTTTTTAAATACGTTTGAAACTAGTTTTATACTGTGTCGTTCAGGCTCGTACAGCTGCTTTCAGTGATTGCAATTCTCAGCAAGATGGTGTTTGTCAAAGCTAGACCAGAGAAACAGCTTTTCCTTTAAAAACTTAATTATTCAATTCATTTCACACTCTGTGGAAGGTGAGAAGTTCTTCTCACTGTGTGCACACTGAAAGGCTTACCTCACAGCCATAGCTGGTTCAGAATTACCCAGGGGTGATGGCCTAGGGGTATAGCCAGCAGCCTGGAGCCAGGAGACCTGGGGTATGTTCCCGGCTGCTTGAACACTGACTCGCTGAGTGGTTGAGAAGAAATTGCTTACGTGTTAGGTGTCTCTTCAGAAGAAAACATGTAAGTGTCATTATGAAGGTTAAGTAATCAAGGAAGGTTAAGATGGAAAAGAATTTGGGTGCTATTGGCTAAGAGTACAGTATTATTAATAATTCTTGCTCTAGGCTTTCAAGAAATAAATTCTCTGGCAACTCGAGAGTTCAGAGTAAGCATCTTGTATCTTCATTACATATTCAGTCAGGCTTAAACAGGATTTGCTTTATATATGAGTGCTCAGTTGTTTCCACCAAACTTTCTACTCTGTTATTACTCTTAGTGCTGTTGTTTTGCTGTGGGAATGAGTAATCAGAAAAGTTCCTCAAAGCATGGCATCATTTTCAGAACACAAATCCAACGGCCTCCAAGTTTGTTCCAGTACAGCTGTAATATGCACCAAGTCTCTCCTCACAATGCCAGCAGCATTTGTTGTAGGAATGTTTCATTAGGATATTGTTAAGCTGATGTTCACAATAAATGAAAAGTTACTCCAGTAATGCTTCCTGTTCTGCTTACATTCCTGAAGTGTGCCATTAAAAAAAAAATCTCATTAAGCAGCTGTTCTAAGAATGAGATGTTTTGACAGGGCTTATTTTAAAGCAACTGGATTTGCTATTTCCTTCCTTTTAAAACCCCTGAATTTCTTCTTCAAGCTTTTGATTGGGTATGAGCAGTTGAGTACAGTAGTTTTTTCTTCCATCCTACTTAGAATACTTGACGTTTTAATGGGAATTTTTGTTTTGCTATTTTAGAATTAAAATACTTTGGGTTTTGTACATTTCTGTAAATTGAAATCTAAGTATAGAATAGGAAAAACCCTTTTTTAGTATTCAAAGTACAGAATTAATTTCCTCAGGCTCTGTACTGTGCAGTGCAGGTGTGATTCATTTGCTGGTAATACCTGTGGAAATGGACAGGTCTGTCAGATGAACTGGACAGGAATTCTTATGAATATGAAAGAAAAACGTCTTGGTTGATGATTTGGTTTATTCTGAAGGTATGGAGGGTGATGACACTGAGGGAACCAAGAAACCAAGTTTTATTAGCACAGCTTTCATAAAGAAGCAGGAAAAGGAACAAACATCATCTTCATCTTCTATGTTCCTGTAAAAAATGTAATTTTCAGATCTTGCATCCTAAAGCATGTGTTTGTACGAAGGCAGTGTGTGGAAGAGGATCCTTCCTTAGGCCTCAGAAGCCAGCCAGTAAAGCTTCAGGTGGGGACCTGGCCACCTTCGATGGGAAGGGTCAGACCTGCTGGGGACATACACAGCTGTGGTCTCACGGAGGAAGTGACAGCTTGGATTAAACATTGCTTGGGATGCCAGGTGATAGGTGTCCACATTTCTGGTGATGATTAGTGTCCTGATGTGTACAAGGATGACACGTGAGGGTCAGGAGAAGCTCTTGTTCTCTTGCAGTTTTGAGCAAAGCAGACAGTGTGTCCCCTTCTGAGCAAGACACACCAGCGTTTTCCTGCACAGTGGAACTGGCAGGGTTTTGTCTCCGTCTTTCTCATCTGGAAGTTTCATCTTAATCTGTTCTCACCCTTTGCATAATGAGCAGGCATTCACGATGTGTTTGGAAGAAGTGTTATTCTTTATGAGGTGCAAATGTCTCTAATGCTGTCCATCCCTGTGTCAAACAAATGGCTGGCCTTACACTGGGGTTTTCTGCTAACCAAGCAATTAATGTCCTGCACAAAAGATGGACTGCTAGCTTGAGGGAAATGAACACAGGTGGAAAATAAGTTTGCTTGTTCCTACCCCTTATTTTGTTTTATAAGTAAGTGTCCTGTACTTCAAGGCATTTTTGCTTTTATTTTTTTGGCTCGCATGAAAAACGCTGGGCAAAACCTGAATGATTTACCACCTGACTACTTTGACTACAGACTAAACCCAGTAGCCTTTGAACATCGACTAAAAAACAGGTTTTGAGCAGTGTAAATATCTGTAACTCCACTGTTCTCTCTCTACCAGTGGCTTTTAAAAAGTCACGCAATGTCTTTATTCTGTGCCATCGATGTTAATTGAGAAGATGCTAATGCCAAAAAATCTTCCCTCCCTCCTCCAGTTCCAGTGTCAACATTGCAGAATTACTGCAGCATCCTCCAGGCAGAGTTTAAAAAGCTTCTTGGCCATAATGGGTAGGAAAAAATCCCTGGATGAACCTCATTAATTTCTCCAGTGTGTGGGCAGCAAGTGCTCACAGCCTGTGCCACCCTCCCCTGGCCCTGCTCCGAGGGATGCAGCTCTCGCACTGCGGAGGCTGTGATGGAGAGGGCACTCCGTGGGGCAGACCAGCCCTTGCCTCTGCTCCAGGCCACAGTGTCACACTGCTGGTAACACAAGGCTCAGCTCCCCAGGTTTTAAGCTCTTCTTGATAGTGTTAGTCCTTCATTAAAATCAGCCAGAGCAGAAAGCTGGTCTCAAGAGGAGAGCCCTCAGCTCCAGCAGCTCCTAGGAGCAGGCAGGGAAGTCCACCAAATCGAATCAGGAATTCTTCCCTTCAACTTCCTTGAGTAACAGGACTCTTGAGCATCCAGCGAGGGATTTGTTTGCCATATAAACACAATTGCTCTTTCTTTTTGATGAACGATTCAACTTTTCAGCTGAGAATGCTGAGCTGTAAAGCTCCTGTAAATCCCCATACAGTCTGTGGCCAATTGCTGTACAAAGACAGATCCAGAGACCCGGGATCACCTGCTGCAGAGCCACCAGCAGACATTGTTTGAATTATGTCCGTCCCTCTGCCAAGCTCTAAAGTTAAGGACACAGGCATGTGGTCTTTTAATGCTGGTCATCAGAAAATACTACTGGATTATCCATGCTGGATGTTGTAATTAGAGCATTAAAGCCTCCAAAGCCTTATAAAGTGAAGATGCTGAAAGCTATTGGTAGTAAAGATTTAGTGTCATTTTTAAGAACAGCACTTAGGGCTTTTTTTTTTGAGCTGTGAGAACTTCCTGAGTAGAATTCCCTTGTTTCTGTGATTGTTGTGCATACTGCTGTTGGCTTTGGCAGTGAAAATGCACTTGTCAGATACAGTTCTGTTGTAATCAGTATGTGGCTATTTTCATTCTGCGAGTTTGATGCATTTGCCTGAAGTCCATGGCCTGTAATTTCCAAACACAATTAGGGCTCATCACAGGGAATGCTAGAATTTTAACTTCCGTAAAAAACTTCAGTGGCCTTAGGTTTGCCACCTGAGTTTTCCTCTGTATTTGATCTGGCACATTCCTTTAATCCGTGTAACCAGTATCGTACGCTGGCATCCTGCATAAATAAGGGTTCAGACCTTGTAAGGTGACTGGCTCTCCACTAATAATTTTCTGTCACTGGGAGCCAAGAGAGTTCAGCAGCCCTCCAGACTTTAATAATATTTCTTTTCTATGATCAAGGCCACCAAGGCCACTTGCTGGCTGTCCTTCCACTGGCTTTAAAGGATGTTGGATCAGGATGACCATGGGAATGAAGTGGGTTGAGAAAGGGACTGAATGTATGACTGACTGCCCAGAGCTCAAAGTGAGCTCATTTGCGGTTGTTTGTGATGCATCTTGGACTTGATTTGTGAGAAGAGGCTTTGAACCTGAGTGCTGCAGACTGTGCATGGGGGCCAGTTTGCCCATGGAAGTGGTAAAAGGGATCCTGAAACTGGTTGAACATAAAGTTCACAGGAGGCAGGGAGTGATACCCAAGAGAGTTAGAATCCCTGACTCTTGCAGTCCAGTTGGCTTTAAGAATGAAGCACTGTTTCAGCTGAGCTAAATGCCCTCATTTTCAAACCTGTTCCATTGCATCTGCTGGTTGCAAGTGTTTCCAGCAGGAGCTGTTGGCAGGTATGACCCCTTAAACCTCAGTTCTAATTCATGACTAATATTTGGCAGGGCAATAAAAAATTGTTTGCAGGAGTTTCCCGGCAGCACCAATACACAAGCATTTCCCTTGAAATATAGCTGTGTCTGTGGAAGGGGTGGCACTCTTTTTATTCCTGGGGACATATCCTACACAAGGAATGATACTCTCGGTTTTGGGTGTTATAAAATACCACCTCCATTTGTAAACAGACTGACAGCTCCATATCTGGGTTGTCCCCACAGTGTATTGCTTTAAATCTGCTCGGAAATGTGTCATTCTTGAGCTGACCCACATTGCTGGGACACCAGCTTTGAGGGATTTTTTTATTCAGCAGGCTGCTTTGGCTCTCAATGACTTTAAGAGGTTAGGGATGATGTAGCGGCTACATTGCTGGAGGGGAAAATTAGTTTCTCTGAGTGTTGCTCTTTGTGATAAGGTGTGCTCTACTTGCTCATTGCTAGAAAGGTTGTGGGCATCTCCTGCACATTGCCAGAGCCTGGAAAAATTCGGTTGCAGAGGAGCTTAAATTGTTCTCTTCCTTTGTTCTCATGCCCTAAGCATTGGTAATAAAAATATACCAGTTTTCCTTATGGTAGGCCAGGATCATGGCTTTCACTGATCATTTTCTTTTTAACACAAGAATGATTAATAGGTGCTTTCCTGCTATTTCAGTCTGACAACCTCACCCTAATCTTCAGAAAATTGTTTTCAATCTTGAGTTGACTTCCCAGTAAAGTATTCCTCTTTCTTGTGGGCCCAGAGACTTTGGAAAGTGTGCAGAGCATTGAGGATGTGAATTTTTATGTGAATTACTTACTCTGATTTCAAGTTATTATTAAGCCTTGCCAGTGAAAATGCAAACAAAACCGCGTCTCCAGAGGATGGGGAATAGACATTGCTGCACATTGTAATCAGCCTCTCTTGAAGATTCATTTAATATCTTGTGTATTTTTTTATGAAATGCATTATTCATGTAACAAGATTCACAGGGAGAAGCAGCTGAATTGTAATTTCTGGGAAGATTCTTCTTCCAAGAGATGTCATTTTCATTATTTAAATCAATGCAGTAGGCCTTGCCTGCATGAGAGGCGTGAAGCGAAGGGAAGAGCCTGTAGATGGGGCTCTGAGCCAGCTGGGAACTGCCTCTGAAGGGAAATAAAAGCAGCCATCCAGTAACTGAAGCCCTTTTGGGTCAGTATGTAGTCATTCGAGACATCATTACACTTTGTAGAGTTTTTTTTTTTGCTCTGTGCTAGAAGCACTTAAGGAAACAGTAATCAACTAACACTTAGACAGTGGAGAAGTTTCCTCTCTTGTAGAAATACTGCTTGCGAGCTGCTTTCCCCACTGCTGTTTTCCAGAGAGTGCTCCCTCAGTTCTCCATGGAGTTCATCTGCCTGGGATGTTGTTCCGGGGCCTACAGGAAAAGTCCCACATGTTTATATTGCAATTCTCTCTTATTTACCTAACCCTAAGTAAACCACTCTACTTAATTAACACAGGCTCAGCCTCTGCCATATTTAAGACCTCACTCCACCAGCGGTCCCACTGAGATCAGTCGAGCTGTTCAGAAATAATAAAACACAAATACCACCAGTAGAGTTTAAGCTCAACTTAATAAAATTACAGTGATACAGACTGCGCATGCTTAAGCAACACTAGGTGCTTTGCATCTCTTGCAGCACTGCTGATGGCAAACTTATTTTTAAAAAGAATTTAATTAATGCGTATAACCATTTAATTATGTTAATGTAACAAAAAATAGCATGTTACAGCCCAATTACGAATGCTTCATGAGGAGTGTGAGTCTCCTTGTTGGACTGCCCCGCTCCATCCCCGTGCAGCCACCTGATGGGCACGTGCCCCCTTTTGTCTTCCTCTCACCCTCCTCTTCCCACAGAGGATTGGAAGCTTCCCAGATCCCCCCTCAGTGACCCCCTGCCGTGTGCATCCCTCCACTGGTGTGGATGAGCACCTGGCCTCCCTGGGCAGTGGCCTGGTGCCACCAAGACAAACCCAGAACCGCAGGGAGCTGAGAGGGAGCCTGAAGTGTGCCTGCTGCATTTTGACGCTCTGAAGCTGCCCGGTGGCGAGTCGCTGGCATTAATGTCTTTCTCCTTTTCCCTTTGTTTGTTTGCCCAAGTTTGTCCACTACCTCCAATGGTGAGTCACGGAGACTACATCTGCCACCCGCGGCCTTGCGAGCGCTACAACCACGGGACGGTGGTGGAGTTCTACTGTGACCCTGGTTACACCCTCACCAATGACTACAAATACATCACCTGCCAGTACGGGGAGTGGTTCCCCTCCTACCAAGTGTACTGTGTCAAAACAGGTGAGGGATGGTCCCGTCCTGATAGTCCTATCTTCTTACAGTTCCTCATTTTGGAGCAAATTTGTAGGTTGGTAATGCCTGATGAACTTCCTCTATTTCATGGTTAAGTGATGAGCACTGATTTTAAGATGCTGCTGAACAGAATGCATTCCCAAGATCCTGAATGATCCCAAACCATTTTGATCATTACCTCTTCAAATGTGTTTTTTTAACATCTGGATATTTTTATATGTGTGCAAGCTGAGGTCACGATTGCACATATAAAAAACCAGTCAAGGGGAAAAAGCAAGATCCAGCCTCTGTGACAGCCTAATGTTAAGGCTGCTTTTGGTACATGGCATTGGATTTAATGTGTGGTTTTACAAGTTGCATATAAAAAATGTCTGGTCCTAACTGGCACTTCTGAGTAGTGTTGAATGTAAAATAACAACGGCGATATACAAGCACAACTCTTGTATTGTCTTTCTGTTACAGAACAAACCTGGCCAAACACGCAGGAGACCCTCCTGACTACATGGAAAATAGTGGCATTTACTGCTACCAGTGTTCTGTTAGTACTGCTACTGGTTATTTTAGCCAGGATGTTCCAGACCAAATTTAAGACACATTTCCTTCCACGGTTTGTATTGGTTTCTTTTTTATTTTAAAGAGGGCCTTGATTCAGTGTTCACACTCAGCACTCCTTGCTGGAGAGATGGAGCAGCTCATGAGCCTTGCAGATGCTTTGTTCTGCTCTGAGCAGAAGTCCCTGAACCACTGGTGTGGAAGGGCACCCCCAAAAACCTGCAGCAGTCCTTCATGCAGCTAAGATAAAAGGCAAAGTTTGCCGGATTCACTCTGGGAGTAATTACTGCTCTTCTACTGAGAATTGCTGCTTCTGCCTGTAAAAATAGCTGACAATATTTTTAAATACTCGTTTTCAGGTGCTGGGGGAATTAATTTTTTAACTACTGTAGACTTAGTAATGTAAGTTTTAAGAAAGAATTTCTTTTTTCTCTATGGACAAATTTATATTAAAGGTTTGCTTTACCTTCATTAGTGTTCTTTTCATCACAATTCGTAAACATCTCCTGCATCTTCCTTTATTTCCATAAAATACCATGCAGCTGTGAGCGTTTGTCATTAATTCACATAGTGCTCTTCATGAGGAAGGCCTACAGCCTGGACTTGTCTAGCTTACTGAAATGGCTTTCAGTCCTCTCCTTTTCAGATGTTTTCATGTCTTAAAGGTACCTGGGATCAATTCCCTCCTGCCAGGACTATAATGTGTTTAATAGGCTACTAAACACGTACTTTAGGGTTTAACAGACCTTCCCAACTAATTGCTTGAAAAAGAAACCAGCTTCATACTGGTTAAGGAAGCCTCCATCCTCTGAAAGCAAGGCGTGAAAGCGGCCACAAATCTTGCCACCAAAGCCTTGTCATCCGCAGTAGTGATCTCAGTGCCTGTTTACTTGGGCTGTAAACACTTTTGTGCTCCAGCACACATTTTTCCAGGGGTTCAGACACTTTTGGCTGGTGAAGTACATCTGCAATCTTATGTACATGATACCTGCTGTGCACGGCACAGCAAATGGTGCTCCTTATCTCTTCCACATACCTGTTTACCTTCCCTTCTTGGAATGGTTCTTCACGTTACTGGTTTCATTTTTTCCGACTGTAACAGATTCCACCTGTCAACCCAAGCAGAGTTTGGCAAACATTTCTGTGAATGTTAATGACCCAAATGTAGCTCCATTTGGCATGACTAGAAAGTGCTGTGTTTACTGAAGTTCAGCAGTTGCTCCGAGGTGCTGCTGACATGCTCCTGCTCTCTGTGATAACTCGTCTGTGTTTGACATAGAGGCAACCAGGAGGGTTCCATGGGCGACCCCGACTTCGTGGTGGTGGATGGTGTTCCTGTCATGCTGCCTTCCTACGATGAAGCTGTCAGCAGTGGCTTGAATGCCCTGGCACCTGGATACTCAGCTGCGGCAGACCAGGGGCATATTTTGCAGCCAGAAGATCCGAATCCTCCCGCTTACCCCGGTCCCAGGATCCCAGACACGCTGCCCAGCGAATGTGAGACCTGTGACAGTACGTCGGGTTCTTCTGAACTGCTCCAAAGTTTGTACCCATCCCTGACGTGCCAAGCACCAGCGCTTCCCGGCTCAGATCGAACTGATGTATCCCAGAGCACTGACGGGGACGCTGCATCCACGAGTCCCCGGATCGATATCACAGATGGTGAGTCTTGCATAGGTGCAGTAGGTGAGTCCATGAACAGGGGACATAATTTGTACTGGCAGAGCAGGAATTCACCCAGCCAACTGGCTTGGACTTTCTCCATGGTTTTGTCCACACCTTAATTTGGAATTTTTTTAAAATCATACAACTCCATGGTTATAGAGTTCCATGTCTGTGATATGTCCTTGCTAGCTGTGGTATATGTGATTTGAATGCCAGGCCAGAAGGCTCCTGTCCAGACCCCAGTCTCATCAACAGGGATGTCAGCAAGCACCTGTGTACAGCAGCAAAGCCAGCCCTCATCTTGCCTGTGCCGGTCTGTTCATCTGCTCCTCAACTCCTACGTTCACAGCTCCCTCACATACCCTGGCTTTCACAGCCAATAACAGGATTTTCTCCTTGAAAGAGAAAATAAATCATGTTTTCATACTGGGCCAAAATTAGCAGCCTTTATTAACAAACTCATCATGTCTGTGCATCCGGCGAAGTGTTCCTTCCATCTGAGGCATATGAGCCTTAAGCCATGGATGTGGAAGTCACAGCATAAGGGGAATGTACCCACAGGTCCAGGTGCCAGGAGGGAGCTTGCCCTGTATTATTGCCTGCCTTTGAATCAAACGTGAGCACGTACTGACATGATTTCATGGAGTTCTGATTGGTGCTGCTCAGCCTGTTAAGGAGACTCGATGGCTTTCCTTGGAGACATTTAGAGGGAGAGGCTCATATCCCACTCTCCGCTGTCACTGAGCTGAAGCCCAGTGTCCTAAATTCAGTGTGGGTGGAGGTCTGGGTGGAGGAAGTCTTTCTGCTTCAGAGGGGTTTGGATAGTTTTACTGGTATCACAAGGGGAACATAACACCCAGGAGAAGAGGCAGAAATTATGGGGATGCCAGTAAAAGTCCCTGCCACCTCTGAATGCTGTTTCAGTGATTAATGCAGTAGCAAGGATGTTTTCATTTTGGTTTTTGTGATCCTAACTTGTTGGAGAAAATCCGTGTAGTTTTAGTTATCTAATTTTTATAGAGGTGTTAGAGCCTGAGTGGGTCTAGATTTGTCAGCACCTCACGTCCTGTTCAGATATTTGCAATGTCCCATTTCTGCTTTTGTAGAATTGCTAACCATAATGCTCTGCAAAAGCGTAAAGGGAAATTGCTGTCAGCAGTCAATGCTATTTCTTTGTTTCTCCTAGAGATTCCTTTGATGGAAGAAGACCCTTAGCCTGCACTGAGTCGTGTCTTTGTCACATTGCACTGTTGGGTGACGTGAATCATGAGGATTCGGAGATAGAAAAGACTCTCTGTGGAATTGGGGAGGGTGTTTCCCTACTTATCAATCTTCCACGCGGTGATGTCACCAGGTTGGGTGTATGTCTTAATCCACAGTGGGGATAACAGCGTCAGCATTGGGAACAGCAGCAGTTTTATGAATGAATCCTGGGGATTTGATGAGAGCAGATGTAGAAAAAGAACTGTGGCTTTTTAGAAATGAAATGTATATCTGCGTCGCAGAAAGTCATATGGCTCTGTAAGAAATGCTATTGGATTTTGATACTAACTGCCTCACAAAAGCATGTCAAAATATGTAAATTTGCTTATAAAGACTGCTTTAAATGATCTATGGACCTCTAGTTTATGAAGAATCCTTTCAAGTTTAAAAAAATACCAGTACTGAAACACACACGAAAAAGAGGAAAGATCCTCTTTGGCTTTCCTATGATAACCAGGAAGTTTTTGATTTAGTTGTTGGTGATTTTGCTTCAGACCATGTCTGCAGAAAATATAACAGAAATGATGGGATTCATATATACTTTGATGTACAATAGCAAATATATATAAATATATATATATATTTAAAAACTCTTAAAGAGAAAGAAAAGGAAAGACTCCCAGGTCACATAATGATCTGGAGATTTTTTTTAAAGGTAAGGCAGAATTTATATCATAGACAATATTCAAACTAAAGTATCAATATTTGTATTTATGCAAGACTTCTGTGACTACATTGCATTTGATAAATCCTGCTGTAATATGAGAGATCTAGAAGATGTCAAAATTATGAAATACATGCTTAAGAAATGTTGAACTGCCATGCTTCAACCTTCCTTAGGCTCTTAAATATATATATATATATATATGAGAGTAATCTACAGTCATAGCCCAGAGCACTGCCTTGTCCCTGTACATTGTGGTAGTATTCTGAGCCATTATTGTAGAATACTTTTTAAAAAAAACCAATAAAGCTGAGTTTCAGTTCTTTTGACTTCTCTGACTATTGTGTAGTTGGCCTTTTGTTCTCCTTCCTCGCTCCTTTCACCAGCTCTGTACCTGGAGGCTGAGAAGGCAGCAGAACACCTGCCCTGGGGCACTTTCAGCTTTACATCCATTATGCAGCGGAAATGGAGAGATGGGTTTTGGTTCAGCAGGGCACACGGATCGGCTGCAGGAGGGGCACAGCTTCTGCAGATGCAATGTGGGTTTTGTTGAGGGTTTTCTCTGCTCTGCAGGCTGTGCCAGAGCATGGTGCTAAAAACCTGTATGAGGGGTTCACTCCGTGGTGTTACAGGCTATTCGTTCTTTGTCAGGAAAATTCCTGGCTGTTTCACGTACTCGCTGAAATCCAAGCAGATTTTCTGGTCTTATTTTTGGTATTGTGCAGATGAAACATGTTAAACTGGCAGCGTTTGAAGGAATAACTCACTGTGTGTTAACGACAGAGACTGCCATCGTGTGGGCTAATCCAAACCAAAGGGAAAAATAGGACTGAGTTCTGATTTTATGTACAAAGTAAATTAGTAATATCTCCATTGCCCTAAATAGAAGGTCACTGAAAGCTGCTCTGTTGTTTTTTCGTGATTGTTTAGTGATTTATTCGCGTTGTGGTAGCATTTAGAGGCCCCACTCATGAGTCAGGCTAGTGGAATAATTGATGTGCTGCAACCATTCAAGGAAAGTGTTTATTAGCATCCTGTCAGCAACTGTACATGACAGCAAGAAGCAGAAGCAGACCAAAAACTGTGTCGAGCAGAAGTAATTATGTCAATTATCCTATGGCAAGATTGATGAGAACACAGCAACTGGTATTAAAAGATAAGACATATTCCATATTATCCTCCATTCTTGCTTACACGATATTTGCATTATTTATTTTCTGCTGAATTGTCTCAGTTGCAGCTGTTTCTTCAGGTTTATCCCTGAGATATATCTATCAGGTGTTAGTACTTTCTTGGCTGCTCCTTCCTTTTTAGATGCCAAGCTTTCCAGAGGTGTTTGCATGACCAACTGATGTTTGGAATCATCGCTCCATCAAACAAGACAGGAGTGTGCTGTAAAACCAACCCTGAACTGAAGCACGTCCCAAGCCTCCAGTCAGTTATGTGATTTCTGTTTCATAATGCCATTAAAAAGTATTGAATTTACTTTAAATGCCTTATAAAATATTCGGAAATCCATCTTTGCTGGTCTTTTAGCAGCTTGTGAAATTTCATTCCTTATTAAATTTTTTTGCTTCCATTTATTAATTTCTGTTATGAAAGTTTCTTGATTAATATTTGGAGCTCTGAAGTTTTATGGATTTACACTGCTGTGTGTATTGTATTGCAGTCATTCCATTAAGGGAGCCAGACAGGGTAACTTAAAAAATGTAAATTTATGACTTATTAGACCATTTTTATTTTAAGAAGTGCAGAAGTGAAAATGCACCAGAAAACATGGATGTATTAATTTTGCTTGATAGCCTTTTGATAGCACTGCGCTAAATACAGGGAAGAGAGTTTTACCATTTTCTGCTTATGTTGGATAAGACTTCCTGAAAGGTTGTTTTGGAGGGATTATTTGTGTGGTTGAGTTTGGGAGGTTTTGCATGCTTGAATATTTGGGGGAGAAAGAGAGGATTTTTTTCTCATGCTACTTTTTTCCCACATAGGGCTTGAATTCTCATGAGAGGACTGCCTACCCGTGGATCCACACCTGTGTCCTGACCCACAAGGTGACACCCTGGGCTGGGGGCTGCCCCCAGGTGCCCCCAGCCTGCCCAGCAGCCTGGACAGCCTGGAGAACTCCACAGCTCCCTGGCCTAGGACCTCAGGATGTTTTTAGGGCCTCAGGAGGCAAGAGGGCTGCTATGATGGCAGGGTGTTCAGTGTGTAAATGAGACCAGATGGGAGGATGAGCACACCTTATGCAGATCATAAGCTGTTTTCCTGTGAGCTAACTGGATGTGAATTAAAACAGACACAGGAAAACCCTTGTTGGTGAAGGGAGAAGCAGCATGTTAGTGAAGATGGACAACCCACGTGCCTTCAGCAGAGAGAAAAAGGGTGTGTACTGAGAACTCCAGGAAAGAAAAACAAGAACAGGCTTCACCCTGCCAGTACTTCTAAAAATGAGAAAAGAGGAGCAGAAGTGAGCCTTCAACACTGTGTCAGCCTTTAACACTGACTTATGAATGGGGCTTCACCTGCAGAGTGCTGGGTGAAGGGTGGGGATCCAAGGTCTCACAGGAGCTCCGCAGGGAGCGAATCACAACCTGAGCATGAGTCAACAAAACCTGGCTGTTGTGAAAATGTTAAATGTCAACACAGGGGTGTTTACACAGAACTGTAACTTATAAAATGCATGAAGCAATCCTTCAGCTGCACTCAGCACTAGTAAGGCCTCAGCTAGAGCAGTGTGTCAAATGTTGAGCAATTTTTTTTCTCTTCAAGGGAAACCTGGTGTAGCTGGAGGGCAGCCAAGCAGAGAGAATCAAGCAGAGAGAATTGGAAGAACCTGTCCTGTCCTCACAGGTCACATACTGTGTAGCGTTCAGTGTGAACAACAGAAGACCAAAAGGAACACAGAAATTCGGTTTTCTGTAAAAAGCATATTTTGCAAAAAAGAAGGAATTTATCCATATAAGTAGGACAAGAATAAGAGACTTAATTGAAGCTTGAGAGAATTAGGTTAGATATTAGGAAAAACATTCCAGTCACAAGGATGGTTACAAGGAGAAGGATGGTCTGAAGAAACTGTAAAAACCACTGAGAGATTTTTTAAGACCGTTTTAAATAAATAGAGGCCAGTAAAACATTGGGGGGAGATGCACAATGTGAGCTTTGGGGCCCCTTCTCATTCTGTTTCTGCGTTGATTCCCAGCTTGTGAGAACTAAACTTGGCTGATGCCCAGTTTTGCCCATAGACTAATTCCAAACTGATGGTACCGGGCACACTGGTCAGCTCTCGTCAAAACCACAGCCAGAAATACTCTCTATTCCACCGACAGAAGCTTGCATGTAGCGTGGGCTGAACTCCAGTGAAATCCTGTGAATTAAACCCTCTCGCATTAAAGCGACATTGATTTCAGAATTTTGTTCTGTGAAAAATCCAAACTTGGGATTTTCTGGTCTTCATGTCTATCTCAGGCAGCTAAATGAATGCAGCCCTTCTAATACTCCCGGCGCATTAGGTGAAGTAAATCCTCTCTTGGCAATTATCTGAGGACACCTATTGAGTTCAATGAGAAACAGCAGCTCAGGCGACTGGAGCGCCGAGCCCATTGTCGTGTTTATGCAAAACTTGCTTCCCGTGCCCAAAAGCTGTTTGTTCCTCCCTGCTCTGCACTGCGGATGGTAGCACAGCTTAGCACGTCAGCTGTCAGAGGGGGAGCAGCAGCACAGATGAGAGCAGCACATCTCAAGCTCCGGCTCTTGATCTCCCGTGGGTGCCCAGGCAGGACTCGGGGGCAGAAAGAATTACGAAGCAAGTAAACATCTGCCCCAAACCCAGGGGGATCTCCCATCGTCAAGGACACATCCAGTCCCTTTGACACAGTTCCCAAAGGAATTCCACTACACCGGAGGGGAAGCCCTGCGGCGGAGGGGAGATGGGCCCTGCTTTGCCTATCACTCTCCCAGGCCAAGGTGTGCGGCCAGAATAGACAGACAAATCCTCCTCTCCCCATATAATATGTGTAACTTACTTCATGCATTACAGATTTCTCTCCTCACTACTATTACATAGTGGCACACAGCCTGTTCTTCCAGCCCTACGTTTTGCAGGATAGGAAGATAGGTTATTTAACAGCAACAGAAAGGGCATTAGCCTGAGATTGAATTATTTTCTGTCCAGGTGTCAGAGCAGACTTTTAATAATTCACAGAGACTCCATAAAGAAATTGGATGGATGAGGCTGACTCGGATTCGAGGCACCTTTCCTCAGCAAGGCAAAGGGGCTGCCCTGCAGGGCAGGGGTAGCTGCTATGTGAGGACATTTTATAACCCAGGAAAATTGCATTCACCTGCTAAAATATATTAAGCAGAAACTTGGAGAAGGAAGAAAAGATTTAAATTTTAATAAAGTCCAGAGCACATGGATAAATTCCCCATGTTCTCCAGTGAGAACAGAGGGAGCTGTTTGTTTAATACAACTGGTTCAAAAGAAAGTCAAGAGGTAAGGATAAGCTTTCTGGTTTTGGGGCTCCAGCAGCTCTTTTCCTTCCCCTCTGCATTTCTGTCATCAGACTGGTTCTGCTTAAAATAAGGGCCTTGGTTTTGGTTTGGATCCACTTTTTCCATTTTACTGTGTTTGCCTTCATTTCTCCTCTGCTTATCCTTCTACTCTCTCAGGTTTTTTTGGTAACTAATACTGTTGTTCCAGTTTCATTCTGCTGCCCCAGTCATGCTGGGAAGCAAAACAAGTTGCTTAATTGCAGTGCAGTACCCAGCAGGACACTTTCCCTCCCTCATAAGAGGTTGCTCTTATTTGCCTTGCTCATTTAAGTTCTCAGCAGAGGGGACAAGAAGGGCTATGGAGCTCCTCACTCTGCTGGCAAATGGTCCATGAAAATGGTTAGAGAGGGGCACTGAGGGGAGCCCACATTGCTCCGTGAGGGCTGTGTCTATGCCTTGGTCCCAGGACTGTCAGCTCACCGGTTTTCACAGGCCCAGCATTCACAAGTACACGGGAATGCTCCTATACAAACACAGTAGCCAAGGGTTTTAGGGATCTGCTAATATTTTAGGGTGTTTCAAGGTAAGACCTTTTTAAAGATCCCCTCCTTTCTGAAACTGGTGAGCTCACAGCTTCAGAAAATTGGCACTGATACAGTCCAGTTAGGGAGCACAGGCTGCACAGCAGGTCACTTCATCTGTCTGCTTCCTGGTGCTCCCGTATGAATTTCTTGTCCCTGGATAACTGCTTGAACTAAAGAGTTGCCAGTTGCTGAGCTGTCACGTTCACATATTTTCTTTTTTCTTTTTTTTTTTTTTTAACCTAATGAGGCTGGATTTATTTTTAACATTCCTTATTACCATCGGCTTCTGACTTCCATCCATCCACTGCTGAGTACATGCTGCTCTTGCCAAAGCAAGTGTCTTTGAGCAGCTCTGTGAGCCCCTGGAACTGTACTGCCCTGCAGGGGATCACATTTGCCACTGTTGTCCCTCCTATTAATTCCATGGCAGCACATGCTGCTCGCCTGCCTTGTTCAGTGCTCTCGTGCTAATAACTGAGCAACCAGTTGTTATTTCTTTCATAACCATTACCATAGCTGCCTGTTGTTAATAATTCAGGGTTAATTACTTACTAAAAAGTTTAGCAGAACAATTTAGCTTCGCTTAGCCTGTTCACTGATGAAGACTGTAAATGTCTGCGGTCTATCACTGATAGAGCCATTACTGGAGCTCGGTATAATTGGCTTTTGCTGAAGGGCTGCAGCAAAAATGAGGGTTAGTCCGACTGGCAAAGGGAGCTGTCTGCTTGTACACCTCCTGCTTGGTTTTCCATTGGATTTTGGGCAACCACTCGGGAAGAGAACTGCCACAATAACTTAGCAGGTTTTCTTACGTATCCATTCACATTGCAGCAGTGTGCAAGTGTAGGCAGAGCTACAGAAGTGCTAAAGCCTGGCATTAAAAAAAGACATCATGACAGCTGTAAAGAGCCTAGCTTTTCAATTAGGGTTAGGGTGCTGGGCTGATCTATCACAAATACATCTTACTGGGGATAGGCATACCTACCATAAGACTTAGATGATAGTCTTCTCTCTGGTTTATGGAAAAAGTGGGGGGAAAAATTGCCAAGAAGAAGCATCATTAAAGGTAATGATGCCTCTTCAGTCAGTTTTCTCTGGTCTGGGAGGCTCCTGTTCCCTGAATTTTTGAATCTAGGAGCGGTTACAGACAGAAGGCTCTGGATATGCACACTGCTCTCAGTTTCCAGTGAAATGGATGAGAACTGGGACCCCTTTCAGCAATGAGCTCTTTCAGACCGTGCAGTCAGGAGTCCCCATCTAATTCCCAGAAGCAGAAGCAAGGCCACATGCTGTCTTCCAAGGGAAGGTGGGGTTTATCATGACACTTCTTCAGAGCAAAACTGGACTCTGGAGAATCTACCCAGACTTCTGATTTTACTTGCATTACAGCATTTGCAGCGACTCGAGGCCAACTGGGTGCATTGTGGATTCACTTGAGCCTTCACAACACAGGGCTGTGCAACAGGTAATCGACAGCTTTTGGCTGCTCTAGGCAAAGACAGGCAAGTGAAACTAAGACAGTTTCCCCCTTAGATACTTATAAATCCAGAATGGCACTGCCTTCACCTTTTGGGTGCCTAAGTGTCCTAAATATGCCTACATATCTTCATATTAAATTATGAGCAAGAATGTGATTAATTGTCCCCTGACCTTCAGTTTCTTCATCGAAGCTGTGTCACCAAACCATATTTTATGTCACTGGGAGACAGCAGACATAAATCAAATATGTGCCTCCTCTAGAATATATAAAAAGGGAGGACATAAAATGAGAATTCAAGGAATGAAGTGAAACGAAAAGACAGGAAAGGAAATAGAATGAAATGAAATTAAATACGTAGTAAAAAAAAAACCAAAATACTGAATTGAAGAGGAAATAATGGAATGGAATGAAGTGTAGTGAAATGAATTAAAACATAATGAAATGATACTCATTCAAATCTTGAGATTCCATTTCATGAAAGGAAATTAAATGAGAAATCAAGGAATGAAGTGAAATGAAAAGATGGGAAAGGAAAAAGAATGAAATGTAATGAAATGCAAAAAAAACGAAAATTGTGAGATTATGTGAAAACAATTAAATGGAATGGAATGAACAAAAGTGCAGTGAAATGAACCGAACCTTACTGAAATGATACTCATTGAAATCTTGTGATTTCATTTCCTTGCAAGAAATGAAGAATTTTCATTTCATTAAAGGAAATTAAATGAGAAATCAAGAAATGAAACGTAATGGATAGAAAGGGAAGGAAATAGAATTAAATGAAATTAAATGTAACTGATACAATGTAACGTTCTGAAATGAACTGAAAACAATGAAATGGAAGAGAATGAAATGAAGTTGTATTGGTTTAGCATTCACTGGTTTTGGTAGCTGGTGGGACTACAGGAATGGCTTCTGTGAGAATTTGCTAGAAGCTTCTTCCATGTCTAGCAGAGCCAATTCCTGGCGACTCCAAAGATGGACATGCTGCTGGCCAAGGCTGGACCAATTAGAAATGGTTGCAAATCCTCTTAGGTTTTTGCCTCAGCAGCATTCAGCACTGTCAGATCTTTGTATCAGGATGTACTTCAGGCCCACCTCTGTGAAGCAGTTGAATGTTTTCAACTCCCATCAGCTCCAAAGTGAGTACCATTGAAAACTAAACAAATGTTTTTAAAAAGAAATAAACAAATCAGGCTTAGGAGTAGCCTCATTGTTGTGTTGTCCCCATGCATTCATTTTTCTCTTCAGATTAGTCATGCACTTGAAGAACAGGAAGTTCACAATAGGGAAGCCAAATCTCATGTTCATATTTAGGACCCTGGAAAGAAATCCAGCCTGTAAACCAGAAAAATACAGCTCGTGATTGCCCTGAAATCTCAACGCTTAGTGCAAGATGTGTTCATAAGTGCTTTTCCTAGAAAGCAACAGCCTCTGCCCTGCAATTACATATTTGAGCTCTGTGGAAAAGATTTGTTTACTGAGTGAGAAAGGCACAAATCCCAGGCTGCTGGTCAGAAAGAGTCCTATGTAATCATCAGGATTACACCAATAAAACAGTTCAAATACCTTTGACATTTGATGAGTATTTTTCTCTTTTACAGAGTGAAGAGAGTTTGGACCTTAAAAGGAAAGTGAGCTGAGGCTTTGATTAGCAGAGCTACAGAAAAAGAAATGAAGAATGACTGTGGAGAGCCATAAGCATATGCTGAGAGCTTACAGGGAAACTGCTGCCAAGCAGGTTGGGATACATTTTAAATTCCAAATGTAGATGGACTCACATGTGCAGATGCCAAACACAGCTGTTTCTATATAACTTGAAGAAGGTAGGAAATGCAAGAAACCCTCGAAAGCACAGATTTGTGATAAATGGGAAATGCTCCAGTTGAGCAACTGCTTTACCCCTTGGCATGGTCATAGAGAATTGATTCTGCTTTCTTAAAAACAACAGCTGCTCACTGCTGAAGGCTGTTTCTGGATTTGCACCATTTACATTAGGGCAAACAAAAGAGACACAAGTTTATACTGTCGTAGCCCATCTGTACTGGGCCTTGACCCACACATCTCCATCAGGACTGATGCACTGGCCAGGAAAGCCAGGAGAAAAGGTGACCAGGCACCAAATTCTCTCAAGTGTACAAAGAAAATGTCAGCAATGGGTGGGGTTACTGAAAATGGCAAGCATGCTGTTTTCGGGCAAATATGATTTGTGAGGTGATGGGTGCTTCACAGGCAGTGAGTCACAGAAGCTTGGCATTTGCAGCATCTCTCTTTTCTTTAGGCAACGACATTCCATGGCAGGAACAGGTGTAGATAAGAGCAGTGTTTTAGGGCTTGTGCTGATAGCACAAAATGAGCAGAAACTGCCGTCACATCAAAACAGGCAGAAAAAACACAGGAAAAGGCCATACAAAAGTGAAACACATTTCATGCCTGAAAGGTATGAAATTATTTCAGGTGTGAATGAAGCCAGAAGTGATGTGGCATCCTGCTCCAACCACTTTCTCCAGTTACTCCTGGCTGGCAGGTGCCATTGGCATAAGAGCAGGAGTGCAAAGCACCACTTAGTGGAGTTTGGCTAAACCGAGCGCTGGGTGAGGTGGAAGGAACTGCAGCACAACTCCTGTATTTTTCTATTCTGTATTATTTACCCCATCAATGTGATTCCCTGCTGTGGGGCAGGAGCTGGAGTGGAAGGGCACCTCTCTGGAGAGGGCTATGGTGGCCACTGGGAAGCGCAGCCTCTGGCACAGCACTCTGGTGGGCGGGTCCTGCTTGTCTGCCCCACTCTGTCCCCCCCCCTTGTGCCCTGGACATAGGAGCCAGAGGCAGCAGCAGCAGCAGAGGGGCTGTGTGTTAGTTTAACACAACCTGGACTTTTAGTGGGGGCGGAGGAAGACACAGAGACTGCTTCTAAGAGAGAAGCTCCTCGAAACTTCCACTATGTCCAGCAGAGCCAATCCCTGAAAGCTCTGACGATGGGCATATTGGCTGGCCTAATTAGAGAAGTTGGTAACACCACCGTGATGCCATATTTAAGAAAGGAAAAACTGGAAGCTCTCTTTCTTGCTCCCCTCCAAGGGGTGGTGAGGGGGCCGTCAGGCCCCTTCCCAGAGAGGGCCACCGGGGCCGTGCTGCCAGGGCGGGGGGCGGCCATCCCAGTGCCATGAGCAGCCACGCAGCCGAGACCAGTGCCAGGAGTGCCCATGTGGCCGGGGCAGCACGGCTGCTGCCATCTCAGCATGGCTCGCCATGAACTTAACTTGCTTAGTCATTTTTAACCAGCTGTGCCGCGGACAGAAGGGCGGGGGCGGCAGCAGCTTTTCCTTTTCAGCACCCCATATGAAGAGAGGTGCTGAGTGGAGCCAGCGGCTGGGGCGGCCCATGCGGTGCTGGCAGGGACCATGTGGNACCACCACCGTGATGCCATATTTAAGAAAGGAAAACCTGGAAGCTCTCTTTCTTGCTCCCCTCCAAGGGGTGGTGAGGGGGCCGTCAGGCCCCTTCCCAGAGAGGGCCACCGGGGCCGTGCTGCCAGGGCGGGGGGCGGCCATCCCAGTGCCATGAGCAGCCACGCAGCCGAGACCAGTGCCAGGAGTGCCCATGTGGCCGGGGCAGCACGGCTGCTGCCATCTCAGCATGGCTCGCCATGAACTTAACTTGCTTAGTCATTTTTAACCAGCTGTGCCGCGGACAGAAGGGCGGGGGTGGCAGCAGCTTTTCCTTTTCAGCACCCCATATGAAGAGAGGTGCTGAGTGGAGCCAGCGGCTGGGGCGGCCCATGCGGTGCTGGCAGGGACCATGTGGCCAGTGACAAAAACATGGCGAACAATTCCCCAACACAGAACACAGACGAGACCAACCTTTTCAGTGCAGCTAAGGTCTATAAGAACTTTTCAATTAGTAGAACTTGAGAACAATAATACCTACAGACAACAATTTTCTTACGAGTCAGAGAAAAGGAAAGAAAGTGAGGACNCCCCATGAACTAAAATGACCCACGATGTGCAGTTTTGGGAAGACTGCACCGCTCACGGGAGGGACTCACGTTACAGCAGGTCAGGTGGGCTGCTGTCCATGAAAGTTAAAACCATTCTGGAAAAGTTCGCATCCCACGGCACAGCAGAAGGAAGAAACTCTTTTCCCTAAGTGTACTGAAGAAAGATTTTTAGAAGTGACAAACTAACCAAAAACCCCATGTTTTGTCTCCTTGTGTGGTCGGTGGAAAAAGAGGGAGGGGCTGGGAAGAAAATAGGTGTTCTAAAGGTTTATTTTAGTTCTTATAACCCTTTTTACCTTTCATTCTGTTAATAATAAATTTTCTTTATACTGTTTAAGTTTTGAGCCTGTTTTGGCCTTAAAATGTTTTTCCCCTAATCCTTATCTCAACTCATGAAGTTTTCGTTTTAATTCCCCTCCTCTGCTTAGCTATAGCAGAGGAAAATGAGTGAATAGTTCTTTCGTGGGTGCCTGGCGCTTAGCCAGCGTCAAACCCCGACAGGCTGCCACCCAGCTTGGGAATTCACGTGGCTACCCAGCTGTCCTCCCTCTTGAACAGAAGATTACTTCCACGTGCTTCTTGGTAAAAATGTGATCTAGTATTGAGACTTCAGGTTGTTATTCTAACGCCTGCAGGAATCTTTCCATGTGAAAAAAATGTTAAGGACTTTTTCTCTAGGACGTTACATGCTTTGCTCCTAAAGCACTCTGGAGATCCTTAAAAGAATAATGTTCTGGGAGTGCAAAAAAGTGATGTGCCGGTTTTATGCTCTCCTCATCCGTTGTGGTTTTGAGTGGCACAACATGACATCTCGCAATTCATGTGTCATTTTTACATTTGGAGAAGTGGCCAGGATGGAGCAAGGCAGCCATCCTGGGTGAGTACGCTGCTCTTAACTGACAGATTGTCTCGAGTGCCACAGGAGTCACAAGGACACAAGGCTGTCATGGAGCTGCTAGCTTTTATATCCCAGCTGCATGCACGACCCTGGCATACTGTCAGCATGTACAGTTTTCAATTTCATGGGACATTTCTTCTGGTGTTACCAGTGGATTTCGTTTTACCTCGATCTCCCCTTTTTGTTAACACTGCACAAACTTATGTCTTGAGGCTCTCTCCTGTCTTTCCCGATCTCACATGCACTGTGTGATTCCCAGGGGGTTTCCATGGCAGAACCCGAGCTTGCACAGGTGCTTCATGTGTACACTCACATCCTGATGCCAGATAACTCAATAACACGAAAGTTGTCACAGGTCATTTTGCTACAGCCCCAACGTTTGAAAGGTATTTAGGTTAGAGTAAAACCCGGTTTCAGCTCCAGTCAGCCTTTTTTTACAGGATACAGGGAACAGCTGGCTGGTGGACGCTGCCTGAACAAAGGTCTCCTTCTACTCCGAGTGGCCTCGAGGGGAAGCTGCTGCTGCTGCGTCTGACTGGCCAGAGAGCAAGGCCCAAACTAGGGATTTGTCCTGTACAGCTGTGGAGGTCTGACAACCCAGGGCTGTATTTTATCCATATTAAACTGTGGGAGCACATTTTTCTCCTACAGCCTGCGCAGATCTGGGAGAGAAGCAGAGCAAGCTTCGTCCGTCACTATCCTTTTGCATATTATTACCTTGGGTTTAAGAATCTAAAGCAGAGTAAACATAGCTCTGAGGGTTTCTTTTTGCCAATATCTGACCATGTTAATTTCAACAGAGAAACTTTGGTTTCAGTGTGTTCTAAAATGAAAATACCATAATTTTCAAGCTAAAATATAATATGTTGAATTATTCTTATGTTGAGATGGATAGAGCACTTTATTCAATTGATCAAGCTTTGCTCAGTTAGCCTTTACTGATCTTGCTTTTCTCTTCTTTGCTCAAATTAACACAGTCATATTTGTAACTGAACTCAGTGGTAGCCAAGGCTATAAAGAGAGATAAATGCAAAAATCTGCCTCTCTAAAGTCTTTAGTCTCACTAAGAAAAAAACTCACAGAAGCACATTGAGATCAAAATCAATGCTACCTTAACCCAGGAAAAAATTCATTTGCAGAGGCTCATTTTGGATTCTTCTATACACATAAAGAGAGAATAATTAACTTTTTACATGTAGAATTTTATCCTTTCTTATTCTCTCTACTATGTGGACTAACTGTTGCGTTCACTGCTTTGATAAAAATATTTCTAGAACACTTTAATTATTCCCAAAATACTGGAGTTTTTTCCCCTGTCCTTTTTCTTTCTTTTTTTTTTTTAAAGTTAGAGGTTTATTAAAGAGATCATAGATTTTCCTATGTTAGTTGTGAAATCCATAGGGGAAAAAATCAAATCATTCTTGGCATTTATTATGATAATTTTAACTGGGATTCATAAGGTAAAGGAACTTAATGGCATTACCTGTGCAAGATCTGAAAACGTGTTATCTCCAGAAATAATGACCTTATTACAGAGTTGATCTTGTGTGGGTGGAAGCCTGGTTTAGAAGGAGCCTGGGGGAAATGCTCATGTATTTCACCTGCCTATTGTACGTTATAGGTGAGCTCAGAGGTACAATAAGATACACATTTGGTAAGTGTCTTACATGTAAGAAATGGGTAATTTAATGCATTAATCACCAGAGTGCAATTACAAGCCTTAATTTAGAAGGTATTAGTCACTCACCATAGATAACCTTCTGTGGCTATTAGAATTTCATAGGCTGAGTACATTACAACTGGCAAATGTCATTTGCACAACCAGCACACACAAGGGGCTGGTTTTGGCTGGAAGCATATTTTTTTTCTGTATTAAATCCACTCCATTAAATACAAGAGAGAGCACCTGTTTGGGTCTTATTTCAATAAAGACTATATCCTGGCTGCATTTTAAGAGGCCTTATCAAAATTGCGTGTTATTCATGTATTTTATTAACATGTTTAAAATGGTGTGGGATACACTGGAAATGTTATGAGCACCTCAGTAGAAGACATCATAGCTGGTGATAAACCATGGCAATAAACAGCCTATTAACCTGTTGCAGTCTTTATCAAAATGTGGGATGAATGACTGTGTAAAAAACTGTAAGAGCATTTAGTGATCTTTTATAAATGAACTTTCATAATATGGTATTTTCTTGAAATTAGTAACAATCTTTAAAATTAGGTCTCTCAGTGCTTAATTTCAAGAAGCTGCATAAATCCAGGAGTCAGTAAAATTCTCTAAGTAATGGTTCCTAATTTTTGGTGTTTTCCTGTGCATATTGGAGACGACATCTTTTCTTTCCCCCCTCCATCCTAATCCCTTTTGGTGCCTGCAAGGTGTCTAGCTCGCCGTGTGTATGCAACTTGCATAAGTCAAGGGAGGAGCAAGAAACATGTCTGTGCTTAACACAGACACCTTGGCAGGAAGACAACTTTTGGTTTAGTTCCCATCATTTCTTTCAAGTGACAGAACAGCATGAGAGGGCTGTGTAGGTGTGCCTTTTGTCGTCAAAATGTAACACGCAGGACACGCTCATCTGCATCATTTGGAATCGCGTTACTTCCTCAGTGCTGGAAGGCACTGAAAGGTGTCAGCGCGCTGCTACAGAAAAACAACTGCATTAACAAACAACTTGGCTGTTTCTTTTCTCTCTGAGAGAGAGAACAACCACAGGAGCTGAATACTTTGGCATCTTTATTATAGTCTCCTGTGATTTATGCATGTGAAACCTGGAGGTTTTTACTAACTGGATCCAAAAGATTAAATCCAGAAGCAAGTCTACAGTTGTAATAACAGCGTGCAAGCATTGTTCAGTGACAAATCAGCCAATGCACCGACCCCAAAAAAGTTACAGGTTGGATTTTCAACCATAACTTAGCAAGAGATTTTGCAAAGAAACATTCCTGTAAATTCATGACCACTTGTTAGCAGCGGGTGAGTGTACAACAAGCAGCAGTGAGTACATTGCTTCCATGCTGAAATGTACCTTCTGTATTAAACAAAAAGATTCTCAAAAACTGTAGCCATGAAAGGACAACAGTCCTGCTTACCTGCTGCTTCAGCCACATCTGAAGTTCTTTTATTCACAAACTGAAACTGGCTTAGCTGGCACCTAAACCATCACAGCATTGTGTGTTTTAGTAACTTCAGTATAGAACATCTCAGCCTTTTAGTTATATGGGCAAACAGTTGAAGGCCCAAGCTGACAGGATCCACAAAAACCGAGGTGCTTCCCACCTGCAGCAACAAGCTGCAACAACAGGATTATAAGCGAAGTATCTACATCAAACAGATGTTTCTGGCCTGTGAACTGGGGGCAAACATGGTTGAATCTTGATGCTGGTTCTTACTGTCACCACATAAGAAGAGGTGCTGTGGTTGTAGATTCGGTAGAAAAGAGACTTACTACAGGCTTACTGTCTTTTCCTATTATTTACAGTTACGAGTAATCCTGAAAATATTCAGGACTGAAAGTATCCAGTTCTATCTATTCAACTATAAAAGGGAGAAGCAGGACCAAAAAGAAAATAAGTTATATTTTTGAGCATAAGTATCACAACCGTTTCCTCACACTGTAAATTTGCACAAAACAATGGGTGCTTCCAAATACTTCTCTAATATCCCATGTGTCCTCAAAGAATTGTGTAGGACTTTTCCTATATTTGGCTTTCTTAAATTCCCTGTGTTTTGTTTAAACACACTGTTCCAAATTCAGCAAAGTTACTTGTCTTCAAGGTCCCATTTTCTGTGGGCTTAGAACTGCTTCAGTGCCAGATCTCTCACCCGATTTAACGTAAGTATAGTATTTGCCAGGCAACCAGAGTGGTGCATTAACACAGTTTCATTTCATCAATTACTACTTCTGTCTCTTCAATTCACTTCGTTCCCTGACTTCAAGGAGTATAATTTTTGCAAGGTTCTGTCCTTTTCACTGCACCTCATTTCATCCCAACCTATGCCGTCGGAGGTGCTTTCAAAAGGGACCTGAGCAGACGGTTCTCGTCCTCTCATTAGCCACTCAGGCACAGGGAGGGGCTTCCTCTGGCCATTGGAGGTCTTTTAAAGAAGGCTCTAGGGAGTGTGGCAACCAGGAGTGGACACATAGGGGTGTGGCATAGCAGTTTACACAGCCAGGGTAAGCTGGCTGGGTTGCAGTCATCCTCCTGGTTGTGAGGTTTTTATTTTGTGATGGGGTTTTGTTTGTTTGCTTGTTTTTGGGGTTTTTTTCAGCAGTGGTCTCCAAACGATCAAAAGCTATATCTAGTAAAACAGAACCCCCCAAGAAGGACATGTCTGTCCAGACCCTTTCCTGTAAGGAGTGTTTGAGCCTGTCAGTAATACCAGGGGACAGCGCAAAAGACGCCTGAGTGTGGTGCGGACAGGTGAATGATCTCCTCTGTCTGGCGGCAAGCTTAAGGAGAAAGTAGAAAGACTAAGGAGTATTAGGGAAAGAGAAAGGGAAATAGACCGGTGGAGTTTCACCCTTCCATCCGTGAGAGAAGGCCCCCAGGAGTCAGAGGACTCCCATGCCTCCTACCACCAGNAGTAGGAGGAGACCTAGTAGATGATG
>VZTA01021954.1:0-19132 GCA_013398855.1 Mohoua ochrocephala
GAATATCCTGAGTCGGAAGGAACCCAAAAGGATCAAAGCCCATTTCTTAGCCCTGCACAGCACTGTCCCAAAGAAGTGCATTTTCCAAATTCTCTTTGAGCTCTGCCAGGCTTCGTGCTGTGACCACTGCCCTGGGGAGCCTGTGCCAGTGCCCAGCCACCCTCTGCGTGAAGAAACTTTTCCTGATATCCAACCTAAACCTCCCCCGACACAGCTTCAGGTCATTCCCTTGGGTCCTGTCACTGGGCACCCCAGAGAAGACACCAGTGCCTGTCCCTCCTCTTCCCCTCACAAGGAAATTGTAGACTGCAATGAGGTCTCCCCTCAGTCTCCTTCAGGCTGAACAGACCAAGTGATCTCAGCCACTTCTAACTCACAGGTTATGATAAAACTGGCTTGGTTCATTAAATTAACTAATCACACACATAACTGAAGAAAAATACTTGTGGCAGCTCTAGGTACTGCCTCTCGAGATTGTCTTTTCCAGGATTCTTTTCCCTTTCTTTTAAAATACCACGTTGAAACTGTCTTTTGGAGATAAATTTAATTACAGGAAAAAGAGAACCCTTGGCTCCAAAATACCACTGATCTAAGGAAGAATTTAGGAATAACTGAAGCCATAGTCTGAGATGGAGATTTAAACTTTTGACGGAAATCTTTTAATTCCTAAATCCTTATGTGCTGAAAAAGTTGTCAGCCTGCCATCCCTGCTGATTTACCAGTCCCTCAATGCCTTTTCTCTCTCTTACATGGAATTCCTCTCCGATTGAGTAGTACCTCACAACAGAAATCTCTGAAGAGAAACGGCGAAGGAAGCATCACATTTGCCACTTGGAATAGACACTGATCATGGAATCATCTTGATTACATCCAAATCCCAATAATCTGCTGCAATTACATAGCATATTACATGACTATTATCCACGCAGTGGGTAAGAGAACAGCAGTGATTATAATTTTTTTAATGGTATTCTCAAATAATCCTCCCAAAGCAAAAGTATTAAAGACCCACAGGGGTCTAGAGACTTGCGGTTTAAAAGTTCATACCCATTACAAAGTAGCTCTCCACTACGTGGAAAGAAAAATAATCCGTGTAATAAAAATACTTTAAAACCTAATTTTTCCCTATCAGACACTACAATTAACAACAAAGCACGAGACAATCCATGTAATCCAACAGTAATTAACCAGGATATACAGCCAAGTGCTGCGTGGTAAAAATGATTATATGAACATGAGAACTTGAGTGAGGAAATGCCAGGGTTTGGATATAGCAAAGTTCTTACCCAAAACTTGCCACAGAAGAAAAGATACTGCCACAGCTGGAATTAAGTGCTGCTTTCCAGAAGAGCACTTTCCCCGGCAGCTGCTGCTTTCCAGAAGACTCCAAACACAGGAGAACACACAAAAATAATATTCTGTTTTCTGTATGGGCATCGGTAAGCTTTGTATTTATTTTGTATTAAATTTTCTCTAACCCAAAACATGTACGTACAGATTAATTTTCCAACAGAGTGCAAAATTCAGTATATATTCTGGTGGTGTTAAAATTAACATTACTACTTTTTTTTTTTTTTTAACATGTACCAATACTTCTAAATATCTCCCAAGTCTATGAAGTTTAGCATTCATGGGATACAAAATCTTTTCAAGCCTTGAAAAAAAAGTATTAATTACTATTTTCTTCCTATATTATAAAAGTAGCTTTAATTGTTTATCCTTTCTGAATGAAGAGTTTTTATTCCTCTTTGTAAAAAGAGAAAGTGCACCCTACTTTGTACCGTCCAAATCTGAACCCCTAAATGAGTATAGAAACAACGTATATTTACATTTTACATTAACGTGAGGTTACCTAATTTAAAGGAATTTGCTACCATCTGTGGCATCACCCTTCTCTTGATGAAGAACAAGTAGTTCTACCAACTGGATGACAGCAGGGAGAAAGGGGAAAATAATTTTATTTCTTTTCCAGAGGCAGTTGCTTAGTGTAGACTATCACAAATAGCGTAAGATAACTTGAGTATCAGATGCAGTTGACTTTCAACATAATAAAGTTTCTACTGTAAAATGAAACTAAGGAATAAATGTTACTTTTTTCCATTTGGATTAAATGCAGTTGGCGGCTTAACATTCAGACACATGCAAATGGATAAGGATAGTTGACCAGAACATTAAAGAGGAATAGTTCTACTTAAAACACACTTCTGACAAAGCAAAAATTCACACCTTCTTATCTTTTCAAAATTATTATTACCAGTGACATTTTTCATTGTCAGACGAAGACATCGTCTTTTTGCAACTTCTCTTTTACATATTAAAGAGAGCACTTCTGTTCCATTATTAGTCACAAAGTCAGTTTGCTGAATAATTTCCTTTGTTTGCAAGACTGCCACAACAATAGAAAGAAAAGAACATCTTGCAAAAGAAAAAAGGGCTTAAAAATAATTTTTAAACATCTGTGCAACTCAGGCCTTACTCAGATACTCAACCTGCATTTCCATGAATTAAATACAAAACACACTGCTGAGTTAGATGTATCACTTTACACTACTTCGAAAATAAACAAGTGAAAAATGTTGAGTGAAAGAGACCTAAAAATAATATGGCTGTATATTTTCTTCTTTAATGTCACTTACGTGTCACACAGTGAATACATAGCAGAATATATTAAAGAGGAGTTTCTTCAGCTATAGCTCGATATTGTAAACACTCATCACAAATCTGTCTTGTTTGTACAAACAGAACCTGAAACAGCCTTAATTAAAACACTACTAAATCTAACAACACCTAATTCCAAGTTAGACTTGCAGCTCCACTATACAGCTAAAAAAGATACATTTTTCTCAAGTCTGATCTCAAGTTCCCTGAGTTCTTTTATGCCCACAGCAAATAACCAAAGGAACAACTTAACACAAATCTCTGGACCCCCTCAAAAACAGCTGGATATTAGGAAGATACCCAGCAAAAAGGCAAACTGCTAACTGAGTGATTTCAGAAAAACTCTGTCACCTTCTGCTGGCAAAAACTAAGCAGGACTCTTCTTTCCCTAGCCAGGCCTTCAATTTGTATTGTCAGACACCAAATAAGTGTGTGTACATAAACTTGCATTAAATAATAGAAGTAAACAAGAAGCTAATTTATAATAAAAGCAAGAATCTATTTTTCCTTTTTTCCAATTTCCAGATTTCAACAACGTGTAAATATAAAACCACACAAACAGTTCAACCACTTAACTGCGTTAAACATAGCAGACCCAAATTTCAGTGCTTCCCTAATAGCTGATCATACATATTTAAAGTTCTTTTTGATAGCTGGGAAGTGACTTGTTCAGTATTTTGTAGCTATTAGATGTTATATAACAGCCACAAAATACTCACATTTTCAGGACACACTCTCCCTATATTTATGCATTTAGAAGAAGCCTCTTTAAAAATACATAAGAATTAGTTTTAAAGCCTTTCCAGAAAAGCCTATCAGTCTCCTTACTCCTGATCAGCTCTTTGCAGATTCTTCTCAAAACTGTATGAGTCTGCTAAAAGGAAACCAAATAACAAAACCCTATAAAAGTAGCACAATCCTTCTTGTGCAGCCCAGAAGGGGACCCACCACAGTCTCTCTTGGGCAACTACAAAACTGTAACATTGATGTGACTTCTCAATGTGATGAGACACGTTGTCTGTGCCAGACAATGCTACATCTTTGGGGAGCAAATCTGAGTCCTGTATCGATACCATATTGGGATCATATTCCCAGTAGAACCTCCATAATCTCAGCTATTCAATGAACATCATAACTGGTACTTGCAAACCTTTGAGTCTATGGTTTTAAATAATCTGAGAAATACAAAACCTAAAAAAGCAGGAAAAGTGAGGTTTCATGTTATTTTCATTTTTACAGCTGAATAATCTTAGAGCAGACATTTGCTTTTTAAGGCTTAGGTTTTGCTTTTACAGCTATGCCTTCAACTACAGCTAAGAAGTTTTCATTTTGTTATTTGAGCTAAATGATGCAGTCACACATGTCTTTCCAGACATTTCTGGTCCCTTTACACATGTCATCACCTGACACTCCAAGGTTCCTACTTTCCTAGCAAAAAATGAAAGGACAGGCAAGAAAAAGGCAATTTAGGAATGTGTTACTTTGCCTACTAGAAAGAAAAATTAACCAGCAGCAACAAGTGTCCTTCAAGTCATATAATCCCCATATAAATTGTAATTACATTCCATCACTTGAGACCGGAAAGTTTTCCCATGTATTATTCATAGAAAACACATGCTTGCTTGCATGCTTACTTTTCCTTATTCAGTACAGGAAAAACAAGATGGAATATTGCTGTTTATCCTATTAGTTGCTTCTCAACAACCATATACTTGGAAGGACTGTAAGAAAGATGGACAGACAAGCAAAGCACAAGTGTACACTGGAAGAACTCCAGTTACTTAATGCAGGCTATTTACTACTGAAGTTTCTTTCAGAGGTTCCACACGGGCACTCCCACTCCAGTCACGGGGCAGTCACAGTTACCCACCACCCCCGGCAGAAAGCACGAGAGGCTTTCAGGCAAAGAGCAATTAGAGAACCATTTTGTCAAACACCACACGCTCTCCAAGCCTCACAGACAACATTCGATGAAAATGAGGGAGTGGATGAATGCCAGGAGTGCTGGAGTGTACTCTTCCTGGTGCCACAGTCACAGAGACACCAGGGAAAAAGGAGAAGGGCACCCTGCAACCTTACCCAGCACCAGACAAGACCGCAGGGAATTACCCACGTGTCAACGTGAACACTTAATCTGTCCATTCAACTTCTACAGCGAGCTAAGAGATGAAAAAACAGCTTGGCTTTCGGGGCACAGCCACGAGATGGGAAACTCCATCCTGTATAAACTTGACAGGGGCACTCAGTGACATTAAGGGCAAAGCTGGAAGGTCTGATTTGATCAGCTCAAGACTGCTGGCAGCCAAGAATCCTCAGCTTGGAAACGCCTTCCTATTCTGAGGATGTCAGTAGAGATCTTGAGCCTGCACTCTTACCCTGGCAAGCAAGCAGGGCTGGACAACTGGCAAATAAAGTAATCCTTAGGAGCCTGGCCTTGGTCAGACAATAAAAGCGTCTTGAACGTGTATCAGATGATGTAAAGTCTTAGATAAAGTATCTAAAACTCTACATGACTGGAAGATTTGCAGTACAACGGCAAGCACCTTCTGCTTTAAAGGTCCACGTCGAGTAGGGAGTGAAGACAGACAAGAATGCAACAAATCTGTGCACTAGGAGGAGAAATTTGTCAGTAACACAGGGACACACAAGGTTAGAATACACATGGAAACTCATATGAACTAAAAAGGAACCCAACACAATGCAAGCATAGATGGCACTAAGAGGATATTTCTCTTCTAATCACACTTACCCCTACACTAATTTATAACCACCAGTGCTAAAACACAGGTTCCAGGCTACTGTTATTTTAAAAAAAGAAAAGTTCATTAGATCGATGGCTAATGGAGCTTAGAATTCAATGCTCAAACAGAACACAGAATCTTAAAACAAAAAAACCACATCTTTTCAATTTAACTTCCCAGCAATTCACATTAAAACCATATAGCACTGTCTCCAAGAATGCAGAAGAATTGTTTTGTTTAAAATCAGTACAGCATCCTAAAATAAATAAGGATTAGCAAGATTAACAGCTTTTGAAACTTTATCAGAAGGCTCTCTGAAATTCCAATGAGTTTCATAATTCAGAAAGATAAACAAGACCTATTACAGAAGGAATACAAAGCACTGTATGTACCAACTTATCCATCAACGGAAAAACAGAGAGAGCAATAAAAAGAAAAAATTCACCTCCCCTCCAAAATGAGAAAGAGTTTTTAAAAAGGAAGACCTAAATGATTCACAGTTTAGAAAAGTGGAAAAACGTTCTTAATTACAGTACTGTCAAACCACATACAACACTCAATAATTCTTTTAATAGATATTTGGAAAAGATGACTTATGACCATAAAGCTATTTTGACCCTAACTGGTAGACTTAATTCTGAGGTTAGGCAATATTAAATAAATCTTTCAATAAACCCAAACAATTTTACCCAAATGTCTCAGTGAATGCAATGGAAACTAAGAGAGAGAAACAAAATTTCTCCCCACAGACTATGATGTGGTTTGATAATACTATTAAGCCAGTCTAACACTAAGTTGTTGTCAAAAGAGCCTTGCAGCCTTACTCCTCTCCCACCACACTTTCTTACTCCTTCCTTTGGAAAGCACAGAGACTCTTCTGACCTAACCGAGACTCAATTCAAGGAACTAATCCTTGAAGAAACTATTTTTTTTAACTAGCTTTCAGATGAGAAGACAGAGATTCAACAGCAATGCTGGAGGAAGGAGCATAGGGCTGCCAAAAGGGACAGAAAACAGAACTGTATCTAGTCTTTACATCAGCTGAGCTGTCCTGTCGAGCTCCAACTTCAGTCACTGCAGCTCAGCTTTAAGCTGTACCAGCCCTCTGGGGAGCACAGCTCTGCTCTGTGCTCTCTCAGTTGCTGGTCTCACTATTGTTACAGCTGTTTTCAAAGGAGTTTGAGTCATTAGGATCTCACCTGAAATCAGAGGCAGAGATTGCCAGTTCGTTGCATCAGTTTTTTAAAACATCCTCACAACTTTCTATTACTACTAAAAATCATATCACCCTACAAATATCTCATCTGGATAAAGCAAAGATCAAAGTTTTCACGGTTACCCATCACAGCTGAACAACATTAACAAATTCCATGTAACTTGGTGAATATTGGAGGAGCACGATTTTCCCTCTTGTGAAAAATCAAATTTTATTTCATAATTTCACTCTTTTTTCCTATTGACATTGTCAGCATCAAAAGATTCTGCAACACAAAGATGCAACACTAAGATCCACAGAAAGTCAGACCATAACACTGGGCAGGAGATTTCTCACCAGGACTATTCCCAAGCTAAGGCCTTTACTTTCACAAATCATTGCTTACCTTTTCTAATGCAGATCAGTTCATGTACACCACAAGTTCGTTCTCCACCTGTGTGGAAATAACATCATTAGAAAACAGGAACAAATAAAATGTAGTTTATTATTTATTTCTTAATAAGGTTTATAAACAGTGTAAAAGAAAGTTCCAAAACTCCACCGTTTAATAAAAATGCGTAAGATTGACTCAACAAATTTTCAAATTATATATTAAATCTTTTAGAGAAAACAATAAATGTACCTTTGGCTCAATATTGCTAATGGTGGTACAGTTTGAAGAGCTTTACACTGAATTTATACAGATAAAATTACAAATGCAAGCACCTTAACTGAAGCCACACTAATGTTTCCCAAGTATAAAACAAAACTTCCTGTTTGGAGGGAACTGCCCTATAGAATGCTATCTACAGAAGAATTGTCAAAATATCAAAAATATTTGCAATATAGTAGAATGCCAAAATAACATTATGATTACCTACCATGGGGGAAAAAACCCAAACAAACAAACAAAAAACCCACTATTAACCAAGGCTTGGTTTGCGTAGAATTTCTCCTTTAGATATTTCTTAAATTAAAAAAAACAGCTGTATAGAACTTTAGATATTTATTATTATTACTAGAGAGATATTTATTCAAGAATAATAGAATTGTTGCTAGAAATACTATGTTTCTGTTTACATTTTAATAAAAAGCATTTTAATGTTGGGATTGCAGCTTGTAAACAAAACACCGACACATAATACCTAAACTAAAAATATTTCAGGATGATATGCCCCGTGATCAAGCCTTAAAATTCCAAATTACATCAAGCTATGGCTTCTCTTAAGTACACCCCAACCCACTCAGCCTTTTTCCACTGACAACAAAAGAGTGCATGGATATGAATACAGAACTGAGGGGAACTGCCTGGGTTTTCATACCCACTTCTCTGCAATCTCATGAAAATACAACACAGAGTTCCAACACCTCACAAAACATCTATTTCGTATGCATTAATCACTCCTTGGCTCCAAACACTTCCAAACGCACTAAAACAAGCTTTAGGTAACAAAATTCTTCCCATCTCAAAAATATGGAAATGCATTACAGAGCACTTACTACCCTCCTCCATTCCATAATAAATTAATTATGACATACAATACAGCATGTAATGATAGCAACCAACACCTGAAACTCTTAATTGGTAACACTAGCAGATGGTATTGTAAAGCTTTAAGAAAATACCTGTATTTCTACTTAAATTTACACTTTAAAGAAATAACTGTAGGAAACCCATATATTGGAGGGAGAAAGGATAAAAGGGATCAAATAAATGGAATAAAACATAACTCCTCTAAAAAAAATTTGATGTCTGTGAAAGTAAAAGGAATCCTCATTTTATGTCAACATACTCAGAAATATGAAATACAAGCTTCAAATGTACTCTTGAATGGGAAATCAAGTATCAGTGAGTCTGAGGATCCCAGGAGGTTTGTAGAGTCATCACCCTTACAAAAGCCAGTTGTAATAGCAATATAATTCCCTCTTTTCAGTGCATTCTAGAAGCTGGACAACATCATTTTCATTCAGAAAACATTTTGGAAGGAAAACACAAGAAAAACTAAATTAAAAATATAATCCGCTTTTATAATAACAAGGCATTAAAAAACAACCAAACAAACAAAACCTAAAACCAGACAGAGGGGGAAGATTACAATCTTCTTTAAAGGCATTGCAATCATCTCCAGGGTACAAAAGATAAACCAGAAGAGTGACTGAAAGTCTTCTCCCTAGAATTTTTCCCCTGCTAGTTTTAAATTCAGCAGTGAGGAAAAAATAAAACTTACGAGAAAAAAAAAAAAGGATTTTTCATTACACAGACGCCAGACAGTTAAAAATAAAGATTCACCTAGAACTGACTGAGGGAAGAAAGCAGCGATAAATTTTAATTATATCCACTGCTCTCAGTGAAATCAACCAGCTTGAAATCATATCACAAAATACTAATTTTAGGTTTGGATTCTGCAATGCTACCGATTGTTTTCTAAAGCAAGAGATCTTTACTCAAACATTTAGCTTCTAATATAAGACAGTGTTCCACTAAATAAAGCCATTAATCAACACCTTACTTTTTATTGACCACAAGGCTACAAAATAAATTTATACCATTTTAACAGGCATTCAGTCAGGATTTTGTTCCTTTTCATTTTGCTAGAAAATGCTAGAATGTTATTTCTTTTTTTTAATAGGTGATTCATTTATTACATTTTTTTCAAACTGCTTTTGGATGGAAATCAACTGTTAAATAAAAATACATCAAGTGATACAAAAGTTAAAGAAATTATCTTTTCTATTTTAAATTAACCAATGTATTAAAGACATGAAATTTTATCCTCAATTGACCTGGACAGATTCTTCTTTTCCCCTGTGGTCCTCAAAACTGTGGAACTAATACATTATTCACACCTTGCTTTTATTCATGGATTAACAAATAAACCCAAGTTTTTCCATCTTTCTGACTCTCAAGAATTCTCTCAGCTTTTAATAAACTAGTTACTGAAAGCAACCAAACTGAAAATATGGAAACATTTTGCATGACAGCAAGATGTCAACCATTAATTTAGCATTTCAGTCTGAAAATAGTGGGTTTGTGTTGGTTAGCCCACAAATCCCAACGGTTCAGTGGCATGACACATTTAAATTTTATACTTTAAATACTATTTTTAGGTAATTTATCATAGTATAGTGTTAGTTCACCATAATGTTATGGTTAATTAAAATTTAAGCTCGATTTAGACACAAATTATTATTAGTTCCATTTCATCTTGACTATGAACGTGATCTATGATCTCCTACTTAAGATTTTAAGTGATCTTGCATATAAAACTATATATATAGTATGTCCAAATACTCTGTCCAAAATATAATCTGAGAACAGAAACAAACCCACCTGGGTACACAGAGCTTTTCATAATGTCAGACAATGGAAGTAAAATGAAAAATAACAAAAGATCAAGTAATTTTAGAACTGCACATTCAACAAAACACTTTCATTTTCTTGAGCAAGAAGAACCACCCAGTGGTCCTAAAAATCCAAGTCATTCAAACATTCAACACAAACAGAATGGCCAGATGTTTTCCAGAGGCAGCTGAAACACCTGATGAAGTTTAATTTTCTCAATTTAAGACAAAGGGTTTGTATACCAAGTCTCTATTTTCCAAGATGACTATGGCAGCAAAAAGATGAAAAGATGTACATCAAAGAGGATGAATACTGAATTTCGTATTAACTGAGAATTTTATGTCTTTCTAAACTGGTACAATCCAAAATTCAAAGTTCTGCTACATTAGGAGTTTATCTGGAACTTCACCACTAGATGCTGATAATAATTGCCTAGGAAATTTAGCACAGGCATTACCACAGAGTGATTTAGGTTGGGAACGAATGCCATCTGGTGTTCTCAAAGACTTCAGAGCAGGACCAGGACCAGCGTTACAGAAAGCTCCTCCGAGCCTCAACCAACCACGTTCTGCAATGACCACAATTCCAAGACCTCTCCGGGCACCAGTGGTTCTCAGGGGGAAGGTGTCACCCTCGTCACTGCGAGCACTTCTACCTCAGAGCCAGCCAGGACTCCCCTTGATGCAGCTCACACCCACTGCCCCACACGCTTTCACTGGGCAGCTCAAGAACCCATCTCCATCTCTCAGACCCCCCAGTCCAGTGAAGGGCTGCTCTAAGAGTGCCTCTCAGGTTTCCCCAGACTACACAAATGTATTTCCTAAGCCTCTCCTCCTGTGCCGTGTACTGTAAGTTCCCTCCCAGCTTAGTGGAACTTTGCTGAGGTCTCTCCAGCTTGTCAGCCTCTCATGCTGGATTAGCACAGCTGGATACAGGCCACAGACACGTGGCTGGTCCATGTTCAGCTTGCTGCTCAGCAGGATCCCCAGGGTCTTTTGTTCAGAGGTGCTCCTGGCCAGCCTGCCTGCAGTTGGTAGCGCAGGGCTTGGACTTCATCTGTCTTTGTGGAAGTTTCTGAGGTTCCTTCAGCCCACTCTGAGCTTGCTGAGCGCCTGCCAGGTAGCAGCCCTTCCCTCCAGCTGGAATTAACTCCTACCTCCCTGGCATCATCCATAAACTCAGCCAGGGTACATTGCATCCCACCAACAAACGTGGCACACAGTCCCAGTTCCAGCCCCAAAACTGTGATGCAACTTAGGCTGCTGCATATAAAATTCATTATTCTTCAGTTCAGCAACAAATCCATGTTCGTAGCTGCAGCAGAACATTATACTGTATCACAAAAGCCTTTTGTCAGCGGGTGTAATTTTTCGGATGCACTTTTTACATGATAAATTACTTTCCTGCTGAGAATTGGTTTTTAATTAGCATTTTCATAAGTTTGGACCACATTCAACAAACGTTTACTTAACATTTTATTCAACAATAGACAACTATTTTTTCCCTTGGCAAACCCACGACATTCCAACGCAGAACGACAACACTGAGCGGGTTGAGTAGCAGGAACAGGGTGCTACAGTGTAGAAACATAAAACAGGATACAAGTGACAAAGCCTAACACAACGTTAATGTTACCATGCCTAAGCGTGTGGAAACGCTACTGCTTCTGCTAGGAATGCAAGAGACCCAGGAAACCCATTCTCATGCTAAGCGTTTCATGCAAAATGCTACAAATTTATTAAAAAAGACAACTATAATGAAAGACTTCTGGGTCCCATATACCAACAGATTTGCTTGAAAAATTGCCTCATGCCATGAATTGAATTTAAGGAAGAATCTGGGTTTAGACGTTCAGACAGCTAACTGTAATGGAAAATAAGCAAAGCTGAAGGCTTTCGCGCAACAGCGACTCTACAGCTGCCACCAGCGTTTCCCCCGAACAGGTTACATGCAATTATTAGCCCATCCTCACTCGAGGTGTGAAATCACCTCTGCATCCCTTTAGCACTCTTTTTCACAATTTTAGTCTGCAGATAGTACTGCCTATGTAGAAATTGAAATGTTTAAACTTGAATGCTAAGAACCAGTCAAAAAGCAAACTAAAAAAGCAAACAACATCTGAATTTACAAGGAAAGAGACAGCAAGGTTAAAAAAAAAAATTTACTATTTTATATACTCATTTATATGTCTACATCTTTTATGTTTTGTGTAGTTTTGGTCTCCTCTTGATTCCACAACCTCAAAGAATAAAATAGAACCACAGAAGACACAGAGAAAGACCAAAAAACAGTCAATGAAAGTGGTTAAAACACAAATGGTTTCCATACGAGGAGTGACTTAATAGACTAAGACTCTTGGACCTGAAAAAAAAACCCACAACAGATGGCAGACATAAACAGGTGAATATAGAACAATTATTCACTGTCTAACCCACTAATAAAAGAAATAACTATCAGACTGAATTAGTAGCAGACATGTTCAAGACCAGAAGTTTTCAAGAGTAAAAGTCAGAAATCTGTGTTCTGATTTTATAATACCAACTCCTACTGTAAAGGCTGTCTTCTTTGCTAGCACCATTTTAAAAGATGCCTATCTAATAATTTCTTAGCCTGAGGATAGGTCATCTACTTGTCCTAAGAATACATTTATTCTTAGTTTTGCTATCCAACCATAAAAGTAGTGGCAAACATTACGTTTTTTAATGGGAAATACTTTCTTTTTAATTATATTTGTAATCAGCAGAACCAACGACACTGATCAGTGAATTAGCAGTGACAATCGATCAAGAATAGCATAGCCATTTCTGTTTCTCAAACAAATTTTGCACCCAATCCTACCCACACTGGAATAAATGGAAGCATCTATATGGACTGAAAGTAGCCAAAAAGAGATGGATTTGCTAAGCTAAGTCATAAAGTAGAGAGGTTATTTGGGACCTTCTCTCCAGAATGACCAGAAACTTCTCTTTCCCTGCTCTGCGGACAACTGAAATATAATTAGCACTAAAAAAATATCAGCAAGTTCTTTATTTCACCTTGTTCTCAGTCAAGTACTTCTTCAGACAAGTCCTACTGGTGGAAACAAAGAAATGCAGTAAATATAACTAGCAATGGAAACATCCAGTATAAATGGTTCAAATCTGACCTAAAACCTATAATTTTTTTTTTTACTAAAAATAGAAAGAAAACCAGCAGCTACAAAAAGAACTTCACTGAAAATGACAAAAAGATTGAACATACATTGCCAAGCAATGTACAATGCTATCAAATGTTCAGGAAATAAAAAAGATGTTAACAACAAAAGCTGACAACAAAAAAAGGATGAAAAATTAGTATGACTTTCAGCAAATTCCTACAGTTTTTAATTAACGCCACTAATCACTACTCAAGAGCAAAGTTTCACAAGAGAAAGTAAGCTGAGAAACATTTCTTCTTCTAAAAGGACTCTATGATCTACGGAGAATAATATACTCACAGAAATAGTATCAACTATTTCAGATAATGCAGTAAGTTTGTGATACAAAGGGAAATTACTACAAAGAATTTGTATTGCAAAAGATTCCACTTAGTAGGAAAACTGCTTATTTTAGCCTGCAGAACAAAAGTACCTGTAAGATGTGTCAGTCATACTGAATTTAGCCCTTTTCACATCAAAGATTATTCTCCTCTGCAGAATGGGACCTATTAGTTCACAAACTCAACACTCATCTGCTGTCTTAGAATTAACTTTCAAAATCCTCCCAAAATTTCCCCTTCTTACTCTACAAACAGATTTACACAGAAATCGGGAAACATCTCCCACCTCCAAGAGTGAAATGCACAAAAATTAGGAGGTTCAGTGATTAATTGCTCACTTTAAATCCACTTCAACTTTTACATGCAACATGGGCCCTTGGTCTCATGCAGCTCAAGACCTGACAATATTCAGGAAAAGGTCTGAGAGTATCAGCTTGTGAATCCCTTGCATCATTCGCTACAAAAGCTGCAAGAGGTATAACTGAATTAGGTTGAAGAGAAAATAAGACCTAATGGTTAAAACAGCTGAAAGTTCTCTGGAAGGCAGCAAAACTCTTTCCTTTCTTAAAGGTTCCCTGTATTTTGATGGCAATATAAGCAAATATTTTTAATCAGGTAGTGACTGTGTGCTTGCTTTCCTGCATGCCCACCCTGAACGCCAAGAATTCCAATCTGCAGAAGTGCTCAGCATTAAAAATTGAGAGAATTCAAGAAAAATTTCACTCTGAACACATCAACTGTTCTTACATTAAGTATGATAGCTTCATCTCAGCCCATGGGGAACTTGTCAAAAAGAAGTCTGTAAAACATTACAGCTCAGGTGGGTTTTTTTAAAAAAGTTAGGCCCCTTTGGTATTTAAAAGATAAGAGACCTACCAGCTTTCTTCATTTCAATAGATTCAACACCACAGAGGTGATGGTGTAAGACAAATCCAACCCAGAAATTGGTGATTTTGCCTATGGCACAAGGTTTCACTGTCACCAGCAAACAATGCAGGAAATCATCCTCACAACGACAGTACCACGCAACACTCACTGAACAGCTTCCACTACAGACACTGAAGGAGCATAAGACAGTATTAAACCAACTCTGTGTGGCTGATCCAATATGATACCTTGACATGTGATCCGCCACACATTTGACAAATGTGTTTAAAAGTGGGCCTAAGCACAAAATATGTCTTCTTATATTTAGGCTTCATTAAATACTGATGCTGCTGCTCAACCCCTGCCCCGACTGCACCAACCTGGATTCAGAAGCACTACTGTCACTTCAGGTCAGCACTACCTTGAGGACCTCCATGTCACCTTACACCCTTCTGGTACACACTGCAGTGACACCTGAATAGCCCAGGTAACTGGGAAGTCAAGATAAAACTGTTCCCCAGGCCAGATTCAACCTACAAGCTACACATGATACTCCTACTTAAGCTCTGTAAGCAGCTCATTGCTCTGTTGTTTCCTTTTCTAGATTCTGGAAATTTGCAACTAGGCATAGTTTTCATGTGACCTATATGAAGCAGTGTTCTAAATACTCTCTCTTTTTGTATCCATAAACAAAAAGTAGGTTCATTCCATAATTTTTGTCTTTGTTTCCCAAGGAAATGAGGGTTATATAATTAAACAGTTCATTTCCTGCCTCATCCTTGTATTGTTTACAAGTTCTCTGGCTAATTTAAGACAAAATTGTCAGAAAGTTTTAATAATCTAATTTAATGCTTCATAAAAATCAGCAGTCAAATACAACACAAACACAGGCCCCACCAAACACAAGGAGAGACCACCAGCCAATAAACCCCTGCAGAGCACACACAGGGGCAGCAGCCTGCTCCAAACCAAACAGCTGGAAGATGGGGAAAAAGAAGGGGACAATCTTCTGAGACATCTCAGAGAGATCAGGACACTTCACAGACACTCAGGAACAAAATGATCAAAAAGGTACGTACTTGGCAAAGACCTTGACCTCTACATCAGGAAGGAGAAGTGTTAAACTGATGGGAACACAGGGGGAAAACAGGGGAAGCCGCGTTCATTAGTCTCATTACTCTGGCAATAACTTATTAGATGACAACACCACACTGTAATTCTTTCATCTCTACTAGATTCCTTTTATCTGCACAGCTCATCACTCTCTTTAATACTACTTCTCATTTCTTAGCACTAAACTCCTCACAATGGAAACCATATGAAAGAGTTTAAAATCAAAAAGATTTAGCTCAGTCCGAAAAGGTGCATCTCCAGATGTATTCCCTTCCTTGAGAAATGTAAACTTGTATAGCCTGTGCTAGATCACAACATGTTCAAGTGGGCCCAAAAATCTGGTAAAAGTAGATTCATGAGGATATACAAGACAGACAATTCTGCCTTAGGTTATAAAACATCTGTGATCTCTAGCATATCTTTGCCCCTTTCCATGCAATGCGACGTGGTTTCCACTGCTAGCTCCTCACCCAGACCTCAATTCAACAGACCTCTCCTCTCTTAAGGCAGGCACCAAAGCTTTGCTATTGCTCGAAAGAGGAGAAGCAGCATAGAGAAATCAAGTGAATGCTGCCATGAGGAGCATTACCACAGTGGTGCTGAAGGATTCTCAGAAGGCACTCCTCAACTTTCTTCCCCACTCCCAGCAAACTGCCACAAGACCCCAGGCTTGGGCACCAGCAGATGGGAGGATTTTAATCTCAGACTGCCCACAAGTTTGGGTTTACTACTGCTTTCAGTTTGGCCTTACTCTCTACCATATCTGACAGCTCCCCTTTCTGATACTCTCCATATTAATCCTCCCCTATGAAAAAGTGGAAATATTAAGCAATAAATAACCTTGCATCATAAAACAGAGCTCCTAGTAAATACTAATTGTGTTTTGGACGATAACTATGCAGAAATAAGAACTGCAAATACAATTCTTTAAACTCCTTGAAGCCAGAACTTTTCCGACAGAGTTGCTCTCTGTTGTTTCCTCACAAACATGAGATTGCCTGACCTATGCAAACTGTAACTTGGTGTCTTTATAAAGAAATGCAAATGGAACATGTTTTAACATGACATGAACTGTCTAAAGAAAAAGACGTAACAGTTCCTGCAGTCACTAGATTAGGGCTTTGAACCCGGTCACATGAAGAACACTTGTGTTTCAAACACAAGCCAGTGAGCGTAACAAAGCATTGGCATTGACCAAAAGGGTCGCCGGCCGTGGCCAATGGCACCCTGGTTCTCTGTAACACTTGACACAAAAAGCCTCACTTTTACAAAAACTTGGGGGTTTAGTGTTAGGACCACTGGAAGCTGGTATGCTGACAAAGTGGCGCTGGAAATGGTACTTCCAGATTTTTAAAAACAGCCAAAAGCAAGCTAACAAATTCTATATTAATTTGAGCTCTTTTTAGTTTTACGCACTCTTCACATCTATGTCCTGCCATGAAGAAGTTTTGAACTATTTTATATTTATTCTTCAAAGGGAAGTTCTCAATCTTGCATATTTTTCTCTGCCTCTACCAAAAAAAGAAAAAAAAATTTAAAAATCTGGCCAAATTCAGTGTCCTTAAAACTGAGCAAAGGATTTTCTCTGTTTACTTAAATACATTTACAAATTTACTTTGACGCAATGCAAATTCTGTATTTTGACAGTTTAGACTAGAAATCCCATGGTTTGATGCTGCCTTCAAGAGCTAATATTCAACCCAATCAAACTCATATTTTTAAGCACTGCTGGCCAGAACACAGCACTGCGAAGAAGCACAGTCAAGGCGAGGTACTGTTGCACAAATAGGAGGGAGAGATCATCAAGACAAGGAATAAAAATTGTAACACCTACCAACAACTCTACAGCAATCAGCTGTAGTCAGTTGAAAACAAAGAGGAGGAGGCATGTCTGCTACAGGCTACAGCAGAAAAAATACATTGCGTTTGCCGTCTTCAGGAAAAGTCCTAAATCAAAACCTAGCAGACCACTTTCGTGATTGGAATTTTTTTTAAATCCCACCTCACATTTAAATGTAAACTATGCACCCAATTTTCTCAAGAGCTTAAGCCCCATTTTGGATATTTCACATAAGCATCTACAAGACAGTTGCGCTATTTCTGAAGTCTGGCCATAATGAGAAGTGTTGCATTCTTTTCAAAGGCTAGATTGCTTTATTCATCCATGACTATTTGCTTTAACTTTGAAGAAGTAATACCCTAAATCCTCTGAAAATACTACACATGAATTTCACATATTGTGAATATTTTCAGATCTAACAGATCCTCACAGATTTCTGGGATAATGCTGCCTAAAATGAAAACAGAGACAGATTTTTCAAGGATAATTTTTTTTCTGGGCTCGAGTTATGTAAAATGTCCAGCCCCAGCAGAATTTTTTTGCTATCTTCTTGATAATATTAAGAGGACTTTTCAGCAGAAAAGAACCCAGCCAACACAAAGCTGGCCAGCTCAGACTCCTGGTGTGCACAGCTTCCAAGGCAGGGTGAACATGCAGCTTTGCTTGAGCAGTGCAACTTCTCCTCACAGAGGCCTGAATTACTAATCCAGGGAAACTGACAGCAGAGAAGCATCCCACATGCGAAGCAAACCAGAACAGTTTGTTTCCCACACACACACACACTCTGTTTTCCTAAATCCTTTAAGTTATAACAACAGATGCTTTCAGAAAGAAACACCTCGGCCGAGCAAGCTGCATACCTTAGGTCCTCGTCTGGCTAGAAATAAAGTTCCGTTTATTTTTCTAAAGGGCTTCTAACGAGGTGTAAAATTACTCTCAGAGTCGAGAGGAGAGGTTTCAAAGCAAAGCTCAGAAGCCCTGCCTTTGAAGATGAGCATCTCCAAACAAACCCAACAAGTGTCTAGTACATCTCGCTCCTTTGTTGTTGTTGTTTCTAAGTGATGACTAGAAAGATCTGCGGACAGCAGCTCCTGTGCAGCCTGTTAGCTCCCAGCAACCGGCGGAGAGCAGGGAGCATCCCTCGCCTGGGGACTCAGTTTTCAGAGACTCCGGGGCCAGGAGAGTGACAACGAGTTTTAGAGCAGTTGGCAAAGTCCCTGCGGGGAGGGCGGACAGGGCTGCGCACCTCCGGCACCGACACTCCCGGCCCGGGTGCGGGGGGCGCCGGCGGTCCGGGACCCGGCGGAGCCATACAAATGGACATCATCTCGATGGGAAGACACAAAAGTGATTAGTCAAGTAATCTTTCCAGGGGGCCCGTCATTCAGCATCACAGTGGGGTCTTTGGGACCTACATGGCCTCAAAATCGGATCGTGGGTTACTATATGTGCCCTAGTTCTAATCCAGGGAGGGGTTACTGTAACCACCCCAATCAATATTATTGTGCTTATTGGGGTTGTGAAACCATCGCGTCAGAGTGGCGACCCCCCAGTCATGACCCATTCATAAAAACACAGTGGGGGCCAATAGGCTGTCAAGCTCGGTCATGTGGACCTGGCTGTTTGACTACTATTTTAGGTGCTTCAGGCGACCCTACTAAAAAGATTAGATGCACACACATTTTAATAAATGTTACGCAGCCAGAAGATAAGGGATGGTTAATAGGAAGGACTTGGGGAGTCCGTCTCTATGTAGCAGGGGCAGACCCAGGGAGTTTGATCCATATCAAAAAAGAAGCGATCCCCAATGATCCAGAGCCCGTAGGACCAAATTCAGTATTAACTGGGGACCTTGAAGG
>VZTA01021954.1:19239-69071 GCA_013398855.1 Mohoua ochrocephala
TCTGAGGGCACGAAGTGTCAAGCAAAGCCGCGCTTCACAGAATCACAGAACACCCTGAGTTGGAAGGAACCCAAAAGGATCATCGAGTCCAAGTCCTGGCCCTGCACAAGACACACCAAGAGTCCCATCATGTGCCTGAGAGCATTGTCCAAAAGCTCTTTGAGCTCTGCCAGGCTTCGTGCTGTGACCACTGCCCTGGGGAGCCTGTGCCAGTGCCCAACCACCCTCTGCGTGAAGAACCTTTTCCTGATATCCAGCCTAAACCTGCCCTGACACAGCTTCAGGCCACTCCCTCGAGTCCTGTCACTGGGCACCCCAGGGAAGACACCAGTGCCTGTCCCTCCTCTTCCCCTCACAAGGAAATTGTAGACTGCAATGAGGTCTCCCCTCAGTCTCCTTCAGGCTGAACAGACCAAGTGACCTCAGCCACTTCTAACTCACAGGTTATGATAAAACTGGCTTGGTTCATTAAATTAACTAATCACACACATAACTGCACAAAACTGCTTGTGGCAGCTCTAGGTACCGCCTCTCGAGATTGTCTTTTCCAGAATTCTTTTCCCTTTCTTTCAAAATACCACACTGAAACTGTCTTTTGGAGATAAATTTAAGAGAAATGGATTCCCCCCCCTCCCCCCCATTCCACTCTCACGAGAACACACCTAGAATACCACATCCAGCTCTGGGGCCACCAACATAAGAAGGCTGGAGACCTGTTGGAGCAGGTCAAGAGGTGTTGGAGCCTCTGTCGCTACTCCTTCCTCTGTCCCACCTGCCACAGGTTCTTCCTCTCCCTTCCATGCCTTTTCCTCAGCTCTCTTGCACTTGTACCAGCCTCTCTTTCCCTGGAGTTCTGCAGTTGTTGTCGCAGCCAGGACATCCTCCTTCTACACTCTCTTCCTTGCCTGCCAGAAGTGGCAAAAGGATCATCACAATAAGCAAAGAGGACTGGGTTTTGCAAGGCCCTGCAGAGTTTACCACAAGGATCCAGAAGGACATCTAAGGCAAACCATGCATAGCTCCTGCAACTAAGAGAGAAAACAGCCGAGCATTGTATTGGTTTATGGATTTTAGATTGTAATCTTTTACACGATGTAGGATGTAGATAAAACTCTGTTACTGTGACAGAAAGTCCTGCTGGCATCTGGAGCGATAAAGAAACACGTTACTACATGCAAACAGGTTTTTCATACGTGTGTAGACTGGCCAAACATAGGAAAATTTTCACAAGATGGTAAGGAGGAATACCTTTCGTACCGGTATCATCTTTCTGCCAAATGTTTAGTCACCGTTCAAATCCTGGAAGGATTAATCCCCTTCAGCCTCACAGCCTTCAGAAATCTTTTGTCATATAGAAAAATCAATGTGTTTTCTCAAATTTGTTCTTCACCTCAAGAAAAGAAAACTTAAAAGTGAGGCATTTAAAAGCACAGTCAGCCTGAGCAAAATGGCTGTCTGGAGAAACACAAGTCCCAAATGACAGACATATGTCCAGACCAGAACCAACTGTAAAAAAGATCTTGAAAGAGAAAATGTCAGCAGAGCTTAATGGCAAATATATTTCTCTGCACCAGCACTGACATTTACCTCAAATACTCCGATGATTTGCTGTTCTTCCTCTTCCTTCCATGCCTTTTCCTCAGCTCTCCTGGTCCTAGAATGTGTTCCAGCCCCGAAGCTTTCCGTACAATTTGTGTTGATGGCCATCTTTCTGATAATATTACTGTACTGCGTACAGGGATGGAGGTTCCTGTGGGATCAAGTACGTAGTTGGAGTTATTATTCTTCTCTGCTCCGATTTTTATTTCTCCCCCTGCTTTTGGCAGCATCCCCAGTATGAAGGAACTACCAGTCAGATGTCATCAAACCTTTCCAGGGCACAGACATCCACCCATACAGAATCCAGCACATAGTTTTTGAGATGTGTAAAAAGTCATCCAAAATTTTTGGAGAGCCTCACATGTCATCACGATTCCATGATTCATGTATGCAATTACCATAATGGGATGCAGAAGTTCATGTCATTGGACAAACTCTTTCCGAGGGTGAGAAATGAACCTATGTTTGTGAATCAGAGACAATATGATTGTAACTCTTGGTCCAGGGGTTTGGTTTTCAAAACGTAAAAGAAACACATAATTTCCACAAAAGTAATGAGAGCTCAGTTTGGAAAAACAGTTTCAGGACAAACATGATTCCACATCAACAAAGAGATGGTGTGAAAAGTATGTGTAAGGAACCAAAACACGACTTTTTGGAGCTATGCTGAATCAAATCTGTTCTATTTGTGCTTAAGTTTCACAAGTACATGTTTAAAATTTCTAAGCTTTATTCAAACAGCAGATACTCCTGCCCACCACCATAACAGTCTCATTTTTTTCAGTGTTACCAGGAGGGACAAATCTTGAACAAACTTCCAAAATTCAACTATTTTAGTTTTGTTTCTATGGTGTAATTGAGACTGTGTAAGCCGTAGCTTCATCCGTTCCCTGCACGAAAGGAAAGGAGCACAGCTGGTCAGTTTGGATGTGTCGGAAGCTTTCTTCTGAATCCAGTGGGCAATTCATTCTGCTGGAAGCATTTACATGTGATCCCACGAGTATGCCCTTTGCAGAATGGTACAGCTGCACACAGACATGACTACAGCTCAGCCCCAGACCTTAAGTAAAGGTGATAAATCCATAATGTACAAACAATTTATAGGTTTTCAACAGTTCCCTGTCAAAGGGAAAAACCTACTGTGACAACAGGTTTGCTGACAGCAATACAACTATCTGACAGATACAGGATAAATTTAATCCCATAAGCCCTAAACTTTTTGACAAACTACCTACGCAGGAGAAACTTCTCCCACTGCACTGATGCGAAGCCTCTCTGGCAATTAAAACCAAAAGCTGCTGGAAATTTTGGCGTGAGTGCCCTAGGAGGAGAAATAAATTAAAGATCCATTTAAGGCATGATCCTTGCCAAAACTTTTTGGATTTTCTCTTCCATTTTAGCCACAATCTTAGTATTAAACCAGATATAATTTAAGAGTCTGTGCTTCATGAAAACTTAGAGTATATGAAAACCATATCATGTATGAATGAAAAGACTAACTGAAGGGTTAGAAAGCACAGACTATCAGTAACCAGAAAGGTTGAAGCCCTAGATTAGTAATCTGCTAATTAAGATGCCAGACAGATAAGCCATCTATAATTGTCATGATGTGAACAAAGTGAGTTCGTGATTGAACATACAGTGGAAGAAAATTTCCAACAGCTGGATGTAAATTTTCCAGTGGAATGTTGCCATTTCATTCAGCTGTAGGTACTCTGCAGAAACACAGTGATTTCGCTGAAATGCCATTGGGGAAAGGGGCGAAATATCCAAGGTCTTGCATTTCAGAAAAAACCTTTTAATCTCAAGACTTTTCCCTTCATATTATATTTTAACCTAATAATGACATTAAAATGAAGAGTCTTGATTTTATCAATATAAAATCTTTCAGTTGGAAAACTCAGTCTTTTATTGAAATTTCTCTTAATGGGGCATTCCAAAACTGTGTGTGTGCAGCCACACCTCCCTGTGTATTTCTCCCTGGTTGTATTTCAATCCGGAAAGAAAACAGATTTTTAAAAAAGGGATCAAAACAGCCACAAAACTGAAAATCTGAGGTTTTGACTGGGAGCCTTAAAAAGGTCCCAGCAAGAAGCACAATGATGTACAGCTCCAGGGTGTTCTCTCCTTGCAGATTATTTATAGGAATGCAAAAAACTCTTGTGCAGCAATGTTGAAATGAAGAGACAAATAGACAAACTCAAAATCTCTAACCTGTAGTGCTGAAATTAAAACACAACCTCTGAAACATATTCAAAAAAGATCTCCAAAGATATTATTACTCCAGCAGATGAAAAGATAGCTAAGAATTATAATATAGTGCTGTGTTCTAATTGATTTGGGATATCAGTTTACAACTTCCCGTAAGGATTTTTGGCAGCAATTTTGTGAACGCTGCCAATCAGATTTGCAATCAGATTACTTTCGCATGCACAGTGTTCTTTATTAGGACATTAAATACCTGACCTTTCAATATTAAGGTTTGCATTATCAAGTTTTTTGGCACTAAGTAAATAACCTGTGACTCTTACTTTGCTTCTCATAGTTTTTGAAAGCTAGGGAATGCAGCCTGAGCCCTCTGGAATTGCAGAGCTACATGTGGTGAGAGTGATACACCAGACACACTCAAGTCTCCACTTTTTGGACAAGAATCGTAAACCTGACTCCTGAAGCAAATGATTTGGCCAGATAATACTCAGTGTGTAACTTCATATTCATGAATAAATGATTGAGAAACTGGAAAATAGTGTCTCCAGCAGCACCTTCCTTCTGCCAAATTTGGGACTCCGCAAGGTCGGATTTCCAACTGGGATACAGTTGGAAAAGGTCCTATGAGCTAAATCAAAATGGAAAGATTTTTGTTCAGATTCACATTGTTAATCCATGGGTAATGCATCTGCTACAGAAATAAAAATTGAAAACATAAACGAAAATGTGATTTTTGATGCCTAATCATTCTAGTGGATGCTCAGTTAGCCGTAAGTGACATGCAGGCTTCAGAGCTGGATGAACAACATAATGACTCTTACTGGTGCACTCGTAAAAATCTTAACTGGCTCAGGCAACCAAAATGAACATTATTCCACTGCGTTGCCTTGCACTGTTCCAAAACAAAAACCTCATGAAGATACAGCTAGGACTATTAAATGCAATTCCAAAGAAATGTGCCAATCAGTGAGCACATGGGCTCACACAAACTACAGAAATGGTAAACCAAAAGTGGGCAAAAAGTCACATGCCAAATTCATGCACGATCCATTCAGACATGCCAGCTTTTCCGTGAGAAGCTGAAGTGGGTGTCCTGCAGATGTAATTCTGTACCACTTATCTCCGTCCCTCCCCAGTAGGACATCTCTAGCTTATCCCCTTGATACCCTCTGCTACGTTCCCTGTGCTAACGGGACATGTTGCAATTATTCCAGAGCTTTGCACAGCCTGTTTGAACAGTTGAGAAGCTGCCAAATGAAAGGTGCAAATGATGAATTGTCATAATTGCTTCATTCTCCTGACCTTTTCTTCAATGAGGGCACTAGTTTCATTCTCTTTCCTCCACACAGAAGTTAGTTTCCATGAAACTGGAAAGAACCTAATTATTTCTGGGATCTTGATGAACTTGACCAACTGTTCCTAAGCTGAGGCTTCCCTCAGCTTTCCCAGGTAGAATCATTTGACAAAGAGAACATGTTCACATAAGCCTAATTTGCTTGGGAAATCACATTAGAAATCTCAAGGCCCAGCAAATGGCCTTCACAACTCCAGCAAAATATGAAAAATGAACCATTCAGCTACACTTAAAAAACAAAGCGTACATTTTAATGCAAATTAACAGCAAAAAAAACAACCTGAGCTCTTTCAAAGGCCGGTATGGCATACGAATATCCCAACACACAAATGGATGGAGATTACTGTGCTTTTTTACAGAAGAGCTATGTGAACATCTAGTTAGAGAGGACACGGTATAAAAGAGTAATATGAAAACAGGCACATACATAGTATGAACAGCGAGTCATTTAGAAAGCCATGCCTATTTTTTTAATGGAAAAAATCTTCTTCATCAAAAAGCCATCAAAGGTAATACCATGGAACAAAATCAAATTCAATCTCCATTATTCATACTTAAAATATTAAAAGGGGATTGAAAGATATGATCCAGTTCTCCTGAAGGGCTATTTTTAGAAAGAACAAGGTACTGGATGCTAACAGAGCCTATTGGCCTGGTTCATGCCAGCATAAAATGAATGACCTTGCTGTCACAACCTCATCTGATAGAGAGGAGAGGCTGCAAATGGTGTGAACAGAGACTGAGCTGCAAGAAGCTGTAAAACCACAGCATTTACAGAGGCAGAGTTAAAGCTGTCACAGTGTTGGTTATTAAAACACTTAAGTCTCAGATTGCTTGAACGATACAGAAGTTCTTCTGTCAGGGGGTTCTTAAATCTGGTTGCTCACCAACTGGCACCGAGAATCCGAGAGTGGGAGAGATTCTCTTCCCTGTGGCCTAGACAGCTTGGAAAAGTGGTGCCTGCATAGGTGGTGGTGTCAGCACAGGGAGTTAATCATGCTACCAAGGAAGAGGAAGTGATAAGAGATTGACAAAGTGGTTTACAACATTAGTTATCCACAGCATGGATGCCAGTCCTGCTTTATGGACTAGCCCTGGCCAAACCTACCCACAGTTGCTGTTCTCGGCTAACCTTGACAAAGTCACTCCTGTTGCCATGAAACAGCTTCCTTCGCTCTCACTCTTCATCTCCCTCTAATTGCCTTTAGTGCACTCTCTGATTCTGTGCTTTGCTTCTCTGCCCTCCCACCTGTAACCTGGTTCGCTCCAGCCACCGCTCCTGGGTGGCACTGAGTACTTCTGCGGAGCTGCTCTGCATGCAAAGGAGGAGGAACCGATCTCTGTAGAGGAGGACGACAGTGTCTAGCAACAAAAGAAAGTGCTTGACAAACACTGTCCCCTTAGCAACGGGGTAAGGCTGTAGCTGCAGCCAGACCTCTTAGGGTCTCTCTGGAACGAAATGGTATCCTTAACCGTTCCTGCTGGGAGGCTTGTGCTAAGTATATAATCTGCATTTCATTTCTCTCTAATTGCAGCGACTTATTTTGTATATGCTCCTGCGCAGCTGAGAGCTCAAGCCTGTGGAGTACTCGTTACTTCCTTTCCCACTGAACTTAGTCCCCAGGAGCAGCATTGTAAAAATATTTTTAAAAGTAATAAGGGTTCAAAAGGCTGCATCCATCTAATTTCACGTTTCTTTTTACTGATAAAAGCTTTAGCCTGCCTTTTAATTACTTCAAATATTTCAGTCATACAGCAACATATGATCCACTCTGATTTTTGGACTTAGCAGAGCTCTTCTCAATGCTGTTTCTGAACATACATTCTGTTCTTACTTTAAAATAACTACCAGAATATGTCATTCATTCTGATGGCACCACAAATATTCTATTGATGCATTAATGACATTTCTGAATCTAAAGAAAAATTTTTACTAAAAATGTATGAGACCTGCAGAATTGTTAAAATCACTGTTAAATGCAGGAACCTATTTAAATACATCTTTTGATTTACATTTCTATTGCCTTATTAAAAGGCTTCCTTCCATGAAAAAAATCAAATTCTATGTAAACTGGAAGTAGAGTGCTGATTCTTTTAAAGGTTGCTCTTTTATACAACTACATCAAGATTAAGAATCCTGCAGAAGGGCTGTAGAATCACAAAGTTAAAGCATTATTTGTATGAAGTACTCAGGCTTAATCTACATTTTTAAGGTAATTAACAAAAAGCTACTGAATTAGTTCATTAAAACCGTTTTATATTTGCTATCTTAAGCACGTGATTTTGAAAATTGCCCAACTTCTAGTCTGGAATTTAGCTGTTATTTAGCAGAAACTTTCACAAAGATTTCTAAAATACGGATACTTATAAATGAGGAACTTCACAGAGGCAGAAATCATTTAAGAAAAAAAAAAGAAAACTTGGTAACAAACTAATTTGAGGTTAGTTTGCCACTCAAGTATATAAAACAAACAGTTTTAAAGCCAATCAACCTGCTTTCTCCTTCTCTAAGACCCAGCTTCTTCAACTAGAAGAAATAAAGTGATATATATTCCAGTCTGACCTCCTTAATTCCCTTAATTATCCTACTGATATCCCATGCTAATAAAGGATTTGAACAGTGCAAACTTACATTTAAATGAGGAGGTTGTCCATGGAGAAATATCTTCTATCCTAGAAGAGCAGATAAGTAAACGTGATTCCTCCAGGGCATGATGGCACTAGAGCAGGATTGGTTGGGTAGGGGAAGGATGAGTTGTGTTTGTAGTGTAGGGAACCATGTGAAGGGGCAGTAAGGTATTAGTCATACGGCTTTAAAACCTCTATTTCTGTTTGGTGTGAGTTTGACTTAGTCATAAACTTGCTTCAGCTATCTGAATGTTTTTCCCAAAAAGATGTATCTTAACTTCTCTGCTTTTCAAAAAGCAGACATATTAAAATAAAACTGTTTCATTTCAGATGTATTAAATGACCGTCTAGTATTCACGTCTTTTCTAAAAGAGGTAGATGCACAAGTACCTTTGGGAAAAAAATGTAATGGAAAATTCAAAGGTTGTGTGAAAAATATTCACAAACCCACCACAAAACTTCAAAAATATTTATCCTAAATCCCAGGTTACTGAGATGGACTTATAATATTGTTAAAACTGTGAGGCAACAACAGTCTAGAATGGTGCTTTCTAACCTCCTGCCTTCTTTGTCCCTTTCCAATATTAAACTTATTTTTCATTCTTTCCAGCTACATGTTACCCGCGTCTGGAACCCCTCCACTGCTGATCCCAATCTACACAATTACTTTGCCTTGGCAGTTCTTGTTGGCTCCCAAAAATGTTTTCAGTCCCAAGTGAAAGCTGTATTCTCCACCACCATTTTCTTTGCCAATTCTCCCAAAGTCACTGGTCCTTGCTGCTGGTCATCATCTGTGTGCTTGTGCTCCTTTCCCTCTCCTCTACACGCACTTTTGCCCTTGGTAGGCCATTCTTTGGCTCAGTGTTTCATTTGAACCTGCTCCCAATATTCTTCCAACTGCAGCCTGTGTGACTCTCCAAAAGAGAAAAGTACTCCACTGGAATTATGTCATTATAGTTTAGGACAGGATCTGGCCCTCCTTTAAGTTATTTAATAAGATTAATCACTCGTTGCATAATAGAACATTTTAGTCCAAGAGAAATCAAGTACCTTTGGGTACATCTTCGTTGTATCAATCCACACAATACTATTGCAAGGTAAGGAAATGAAGTTTCCTTTATTTTAAGGGTAAATAACAGTGATCTAGAAGCTGTAACCACATTGCTCCATAAAAACAGGACCAGAGACCATCCCGTGTCTCTGGGGTCAGTTGACACAGTCTCCACACTGTGCATGGTCCTGAGTTTCTTTTTTTGTGCCATGAACTGTTTCTGTGGTCCTATGACATCATTACTGTATCCGTGATTTTTTTCCCTACTCAGAATGTCTCAATTAATATAAGAGCTATGTTCAGTCCATCAGAGTGTGTATTCGTGGCATTTACTGATGTATGGGTAGGTGTTGCATGCCACTGGGCAGGTTATGAAGGTACAAGAGGTAATTAAGGGTGAAAAATCTGCTGGGAATGTGTTGGAGAACTATAGAGGTTACAGGGACATGGTATGGGTTTTTCTGTATCACCCAGTGGCAATTTTGGCGTGACAAATGTCTTACAAGCACTTTATGAGGCTAAGGGTTCCCTGAAGCAGGGCCCTGTGTTTATTGGGTGGGCTGAGTGTACTATGTTCACTTTGCCCAGCCATGAATATCCAGTGGAGAAGATTTTTCTGACACTAATTAAATGATGTAAAGTTACGCATTACAAGCTGTATTTCAGGGTATAGATAACACAATGATACTGATACCAGGCAATTCAGAACCTGGAAGATGACACCATTGTAAAACAATTTGGCATTGTTCATTCTCTCTGTGGAAAAGTTGCTTCCATAAGCCATTAGGGAATTTATTTTCAAACAGATGTCATATTCGGCAATGTTTTTCTGGTGACTGAGTTCCCTTGGGTTAGTATTTTTTTTATGAAAAGTGTGCTGGTATTTCTGTTACATGTCTCTAGCCTAAAGTACGGTTTGAAACAAGTACTTAGTCATTTAGCTGTTAAAGCTGATAAGATTCACAATTCATGAACTGTGAATTAATAAACAAACTGAATTAATGAACTTACACAAATCCATAGACTTGCATTAAATGAACTACTGCGCAGGCTGTAAGAGGCGATGGCATATGGGGCCTGACGTTGCACGGAAACACTGCCGCTGGACTCTGACTTAACGCTGCTGTCAGGCTCTGACAAACAGAAACCCAGCACATTCAGTCGAGCAGACCGGTGCCGTCATTTAATCCACCCAAATGCCTCGTCCTGCTAGGCCTTTTCCTTGGCACAGAGCACAGTCCTCTTAGGTGAGGCGAACCTGCTCAAGGCTAGACAGCCAGCATTCACGTGGAAGTTTTTTGCTGCCATGACAGCACAGCCAACAGAGTTTAGAGCTTACTTTCTGACAACGTGATGAGTTATAAACCACTAAATATTCTTGGTTGATGAAAAGAATAGTATGTAGCTAGGGTACCTGATGATTATTGAACTATAAAAGCAGTGAGGGATTTGTCTTTTCCCATCCTCCCTCACTTATAAAACGTGCCCGTTAGGATTATTTCTTCCCATTGTCACCAGCTTTTTAAAATTACCCTGCTTTGTTTTGTCAGCATTCTGAAACTTCAGCTCACTGGAGGCAATGCTGTTGCACCAAATGAGAATTAGGGAATTAATTGTCTTTTGCAATAACGACACAATAGAGGACAAATGGCCACAACGAAATCACGACATAGCCTCCTGCGACTCAATTAACTTTTCCTTGGAATGAGAGGAACATGCTGTCCTGTTTCGAAAATAACAGTGTGCTTGGTTGTGAGCCAGAGTCAGTGATAAATACATTTCTGATTACAGTCAGCAACTTAATTTACAAGCATCTGATTAGAAGAAAAAAAAAAAAAACACCAAAAAACAACCTTTCAGAAAATATAGTGATATAAACAAGACAACTGTGATCTAGTGCACTGAGCACAAGGTTGGAGTCATAAGACTTGGTGTTCCCACTGCTGCTACTAATCTGCTGTCTGACCATGAGCAAGATCCTGGATGGATGTCTCCGTCTCAGTTTCTTTGAGCTGGTAATTAGCTATCTGTGGGCACACCTTAGAGATCAAGGCTTCAACTATGATCTATGGATAAAACATCCTGTTTATATAGAAAAAGGTTCCAGAATTTTAAGGATAGGTTTGTACTTTCAGCATTTGAAAGTCCTTAACTGCATTATACCTTGTCTGCAGGTATTTATACTGGGGAATTTTAGCAGAATTATATGCCCACATGATATGATTAAGGCCACAGGAGTAGAGATAAACCAGCTTTATGCAGAATAAGATCCGTGCTGTATTTGTCCCACTCACAGGCTTTGCCACAAAGCATACTGGTCTTCTAAAAGTCTGCATCTATTCAGAGCCAGCATGTTACAGCTGTATCAGATGAGCCAGATCTGAAAAACGGATATCATTTATCTTCCAAGTTAATGATCAGACATTTATATTTACTGCTCTGTGTCCCAAATGAGCAGCAATATGTGATTGAACAGAGTATGCAATTATGTGCTGATGTTCAGTGGGCAGAGAATAGCCCTGAGTGACTCCAGTGATACGTGTCTCATTGTATTAAAAAATACACTGAGCTGTAACATCAAAGTTAACTGCTAACCCTCTAAAACTCTCTGCTTCTGGAAAGGAAATAAACATTTGCCATTGCTGCCTGTGAATGACCATACAGCCTTTTTACCAATAACTCGAATGGGGTGAGCCTTTCAGAACGCCATTATTTCAGTTGCCCAGCTTTACCTATCATCTAGTTTTCATATGACTATACAGTTGTCAAATTTAGAACATTTGCCCAACATTTTCCATCTTTAGCCTCAGCTTTAAAAGGAACATTTTGTAAAGTTTGGACAAAACTTTTGCTGTTTGTGAGAGCATGCTTAGGGTAAAAGATCATTTCAATTAGGTTCACTTATTAATGCTTACTTTTCTGGTATCTATTGGCTGTATTACTTCCTTGAGTCAGTGCTGGGATTTGTAACAAGTCAAAGCCTAAATCCAACTCACTTTTGTGGTCCCCTGGAAGTCATAGCAAAACATTTTTTTTAGGTGTTTCCTTATACCGCTGATAAAGGAAAACTAAAAATAAAGCTCATGGTTTGTTTTACAATTGTTGGCTGGAACAGTTTTTCATGAGTTATCTTTCCAAATTTTCTCGATTCTAAAACTAATTTTTAAATGTTATTGGAAAGGATTTTTTTTTAATGTTTTGGATACTAAAGAGACAAGGAGAGAGAGAAAAAGAGCCACACTTCACTTTCATATGTGCATAAATTAAGATCATAAAGCAAAAAAAATTCAAAGGATCTGACTTCCAAGCTTTCAGATGCATTATCCCATCTGGCTTACATTTTGCCCAGAGAAAGAGATTCTGCTCTCTGGGGACAGGGAGAGAACAACACTTAGGAAGCATGTTCAGCAGAGTCTAACCAGGCTTTGACCTGCGAAGCTGTGCTTCTACACTGATCCATGGTGACAGTACAAAAGAGTGCGTGGGAAGCAAGAGGAGGCGTACGGTTTGTGAATCCATGCCAGTGCCATTCCACTGGCAAAATCCCCTTCCTGGGGAAGGGAAGCTGTTGCAGAAGCTCCTGCATGCTGAAGGCTGCAGCTGTGTGCATGGAGTACTTATGCTAATTTTGCCCAACCTGGGAAAAGATCGGGGGTGGCTTCATCACCGACACGGCATAACTCCGCTGAACACTCTCATTTGTGCTCAGGGCAGTGATCAGAATTAAGCTCTGAGAACTGAATCTATTAATATGAGTGGAGAAATAATCAGTTTCTTTTCTACCACACAATTTGGAGGTATCTGAGGTTTTCCACTGTGTTTTAAGGTCCCGTTGCCATAGTAGGCATGGAAGTTCTGAACAATGAGCTGCTGCTCAAGGAAGGGACCGAGGAGTTACGGAATAGCGGTTCAAAAAAAGGACACAAAGGCAATTACAGAAGCTGCAGGGAAATGAAATGATTTTTTCTTTTATCACAATGCTTTCCATTTCTGTTTTGACACTGGTGGCACAAGAATAAATGCCAAGAAAAGAAATTTAATCTACATTCAAAGAAATTATTTTTAAAAAGACAGATCAAACCATACTCTCAATACATGGTGACAGTGTTCTCAAAAACATGGACTGCTTCATGTAAAAGTAGTCATGGATTAGCCCTACCTACCTCCTGAATTTTATCTTAAGATCAGTATTCTTTAGAACTACTACAACTTACATTACTTTCATCTAAAAAGGAGGAAAAAAACCTCTGGTTTTTATTTACCTGATACTCAGTTCTTTTTGAGGTAATTAATGCGTGTAACAGGATAATGCATCTTGAGATACTGCTTTCTTTTTAATCTTCTGTTACATAGCTTTCTAGAGTTAATTTCTGTGCCTGGCAAGCTGAGAGAAATTGCTGTTATGGGACCATTTTACAGCTTGGGAAGACAAAGTTAACAAACTTATAACTTCCAAGTACCTACACAGGGAGCCCATTTGCCAAAGAATTACATAATGCTCCGCTTGACTGCAGCGACTCTGAACAACACGTATTTTATAGGCAGTAGTGCACTTCTAGGGCCCAGGCCAAAAGATCTTGTTCATCCATTGCTCATTAAAATGTCAAATCTTTAATAGAAACAGGATGGGATCTTTGCTATAAAACTATGTAAAAATGTACAGGGGTTTGATTCTGGACACATTCCATTTTGCATCCCTGAAGGTAAATCTGTTTTGCAAATGCAGGAGGATGAAAATGCCTTTATATTTCTGCCCACACCACCTTAGCTTACTGCTGCTAATAGAGAGGCTATTGCAAACGTTGGGATTTGTCATATAAGAACAAAAACCTCCTGGATCTCTGGGGTGGGAACTACAGTAACAATTATCAGCTTCCAATCTGTGTTCTCGTGAATTGATGTGGTGACACATATTTGCATTTCTCTGATAGCAAATGATAGGGCATGCTAATAGCTATTTTAATAGCTTAACAATTATTTAAATTAAGGTTAACCCTAATTACACTTTCTATTAAATCCAGGCAGTGATTTCCCCACCTCCAGTGGAAAGAACTACATGGTGAGGCTTTACATGCAAAGAAGGGTCTCTGAAGCTTTCTCAAGAGCCAGTTCCTGGTGGGGAAGGAAGCTCTGGCTCTTGAGTTCTTGCCTCTTTCCCTTGAAAGAAAGGAAGCTGAAGAATCAGCAGGCATCAGGACAGGAACTGTCCTGAAGCAATGATATTTAGTTTTGCTGACCCTCTTTGGCCTGAGAACCCACTGAATACATCCGCCTGATACCTCTGACAAAAACAACCCAGGGCCCAAATTCTGCTGCAGAAACTGGATGCCAGGCAATTAGCAAGGCTGCAGGAGAGGGCACACCACCGTCTTTTCTCTGGAAAAAAGCAGAGGGCAACAGCACATCCACATGTGCAGAAGACACCTCAAGGAACATTATCTCCTAAATGGTATCAGGAAGCCAGCAAACCCAGAGGATCTCTCTTGCTGAGCGCAGGTCTGGGGGTTTTGCTCTTCAGGCTCCCTTGCTCATTTTTGTTCAGCAATGAAGAAACAAAAGCACATAAGTAACCCCAAATTCTCCCTTCATCCCCCCAGAAGATTAAGCGATTCCCTCACATTTTCTGGAATGTCAGCCCCTGTTCTTCTTTACCCTCTAATTAGTTTATTGCTATTGGATGGCTATGGAAGCACACACATAGTCTATCTCTACTATATAAGTGAAGGTTTTATTTCAGAAACCTTGAGACAGTGAAATCAGAAGCACACCCATTGTTCGTTCTCACTGTTGACTGATTCAATTTAGCTTTAAATGTGTAATTAATTTTACTACTATGAGAAGTTAAATATGTTTTTGTTATAATGATCAGTATTAACCTAATTAGTGACCATGAAAATTCCCAAGCAAAGCACTTAATTATACTAGAATTAGGATGGTAAATATTTTCCTAATGGAAAACTTCCAGTAAAACACTAATGTGCTCAAAGGCTACAAGCCCAAGAAACATGAAGCATTTGTAAAATGCCATCCATAATGAGATTCTGATTGCTAACTCTGCTACACAAGGTAATAGTGTTTGTGATATTATGTTAGGAACATACCCATGCATCACAAGTAAGCTATGCAACACTTGAATTGATGCTTTTAAGATTCAGTTCACCAGATATAGCAGAAATCATTTTCAATAATCTCTTTCTCTAGCTCCCAGACAGAAGTGGTGCCCTGTCCCCATTCCCATGGCCACTGAAAACTGTTTTGGGGACAGGAAAAAAATCCTTCCCTCAACTTCTTGTCCTTCATATGCAATCTTTTTTCTGCTTATAACCCCTGGGTATCCACTTCCAGCCCTGCTCCTGCTCATTTCTCTGTTTCCCACTCTTCACATTTTCTGTAGCATTTTATGCACGGCATTTTCATAACTCAGAAAGGAGCTCCTGCGCCCTGGAAAGCACAGGCAAGAGATGCAGCTCAGGTGGGAAAGAATGCCACTGCCAAATCACAAGGCAACTGTTCTTGCAAACAAAAGGACAATCTCTGAAGAAACAGCATTGTCTTCTGTCTTCCAGGAGACACATGGCCCTCCTAACCTAAGCAGAAGTCTATTGTAAAGGACTTGCATTACAGTGCCCGCAGAAAACATCTGAAGTCAAAAATAACAAAAGTTATGCTCTGCTGTGTTACCCCACACAGTTCTTTTTGTAATTAAGGGACCCCAAGTAACCAAAAGAATCATTTCAGTTCCCCTGGTATCATGATTCAGAACTCATATCTGACCCTCCTTCCATTTTCTTTGTTACAAAAAGCTTTCCTTTACATACCTAACTTGTTGCAAGCACCGTCCCAGATTTAGGCCACTTTGTAACACAGGGAACATATTTGTCAATGTGATCCCCACAGGCCACCTAACATTGCAATTAAAGTATTTATTTAAGATAAAAGCTTTGTATTGAATTAGGAATCGATCTTCCACTTGACCTGATGGAATTGTTTTATGTATTCGCATACAGGTCTCTTTAGAAACCTCTTCCATTAGTGTGCTGGCCAGAGTGAGTGACTGAATCATTCCCATACATGCAGAAATAATACTTGGAAATGTAATTCGCAGCTTTTTGTGGGACTCAGGGTGAACGGGGCAGGCACAAATGCTCTTGTCACCTCCCAGCTCTTGGTGAAACAATTTATCTCAGTTACCAACTGTATACAAACAGTGCCAGGAATTTATCAGGTCGGTATTATATCCTATAAATTATGCATTGCTTACAAGCACAATACAGTTCATGAAATCTAAAACACAAACCAGAAAAATAGAGAATACGTTCCTCCAGAGCTGCATCGTACCATTTATGCACAAGATAAAAGATTTTCAAGTGAATTCCTCTCTTTCCTTGTAATTTTTGCCCTTTTGATCTTATCCTCTATTTTCAACTCGAAATATGTGTTAAAAACACAGGAACAATTAATCCACTATGGAATCAGTGGAGGTAAGATCCCGAGGAGATGCTGGCTCCAGTAAACTGATGGATTACCCTATAAAAAAATTTCTGAGAGAGATTTTTAGTTTCCTATTTCTTTACATCTACATTACCTGTGTCACACATGCATTTGTGCCTGAGCTCCCATCGCCTGTGTAGCCAACAAAGCTGCTTTTCCTGGTGTTACTGAAGGTATGTACACACACACAAATATATATACACATATATATATATGTGTGTGTGTGTGTGTATTCATTAATGGATGGCTGCTTTCCAGCACAGGCCACGGGCTGTTTGCTGTTTCGTCTTTTGCTCTGCTGGCATCGGTACTTTGTGACAGCATGTCATGGATGATGATATGCACAGCCACAAAAAACCGTAACATTAATGATGGAACTGTCCCAGGCTTACCAGGTCTCTAGTAAATGCTTTACAGAGAGTAAGAAATAAAAAAGTCTTAAAATAATATTCCAGTACTGATTTTGGGGGATGTCTTAAAAATCTGTATTAGTTTTCAATATCCCAATTTACCCTGCAAAAGATACCTTTTTCTGGAGACTTGTATTGCACTGATCCCTACATACAGGGAGTTTGTTTCAGTCGTCTTTAGGTACTAATGGTTGAAATACACGCTCTGGAAATCAATTTACCCTGACACGGAAAGTCTGCGTTGGTTTGTTTCAAACATGCAGAACACAGAAAGCTGCAGGCAATTCATTCATGCAATAAATATGTTTGCTATCCTGGTGGCTTTTTAAAAATCAGCAGGTTGAGTCCTTAATCGTTTTTAAAAGTGATTATGATGGTGAGAGATACAGTAAAACCAACTTTTTTGATTGATGGAGTTTTATTAATGGAAAGCTTTTATTGTTATATGTTTAATTTTGAAGCTACTGACATGAAGTGTTTTAAGTACGATGTATGACTGAATTAAAATTTCATTTTAGATAGTGCCAATGCCCAAAACCTCAGCCTGTCTCCTTCAATCACACTCTACACGTTCAGCCATCCATTTGGCACCAGCACAGCACTTGTATCAAGTCTCATGCACAGGTCTGAAAGAAAATCCTCTAAACTCACATGAGAAAATGGTTTTATGTTTGTGGCACAACTTATGCAATTGATTGAGACTGCACTGAAGATATTCGCAATAAACTCATAATTACACCTTGAAAAAGTAACTATAAAATATCAATTTTGGTATTATTTATCTCTGTGAAATACTTCTCATTTCATTTTCCACAGCCACAAAAAACCTTAACATCTAGTCTTTAATTACATTAATTCAACTTATATGTCCAAAAATGGGTGAACACCACAGGAACAATTAAAGCACAAGGGACAATGGGAGGGCTAAAGGCACTACTGAGCAAAATAAATGCAAAGCACGACCACGATGGGGGACCTGAGCAATCACCTTTAGTCAAGCAAGTTTTCCAGAAGGAAACAGGGTAAACACAATGAATGCAGTACGGCCTCAAAAGAGTCTATCCCTCTCTGGACATCGGTGTATCTACCCTGATGTACCAAAATAGACCTCTGCTTGCTACTGAACACAAGCTGAGCATGAATATGCAAAGGGAGCCTTCTGTTACCCTGCTAGCAGAGAGGCAATGAATGGAGCCATGTGCAGGACACAGCCAGGATATTTTTGGGCCCCACCAGATCGCTACTTGTTTTCCTTTTCAAGGCCATTTGTAATGAGAGTAACTTAAAACGTCTCTAAATTATTCAGAGAGACTAGGCCTTCATGCAGCTGACAAACAGCCAGGGAGCATAAAGTTTACCTTTGGAGGCTTTCCATAGCTCTCCAGTGGGGTGTCTAGCAGGGCTGGATCACCGGAACCCACTTCTCCTCTCGTGCAGCCCACGGGCCAATTCAGAGAGGAAGCTGGATACTTTCCTGCATAGAAATATTTTCAAAATTAGTTTTCTGCAGCACACATTAAAGGACAATGAAGTTTCCTATTTCTAGTTGTAAAAAATGTAGTACTTGCCAATGCCAAAGAAAGGCAACAAGTTGAAGATGGTTTTGGAATGTTTTTGTTCTTTTCTCCAGATAGAAAGAGCAGCTTTTAAAATCCATTCCAATGTTATTTGGAAGAAACCCAAAGAAATATAATGGTATATATAAATTCACCTTTGAGTCAGCATCTCGTGTTTCAGCACTTCTAGTCACAGCATCTTTCAGAACAGTACATCATCCATATGCTTCATGCACATCATTTACCTTCTCAGTAAATCAGAAGATGGATGCTAATATCCACAATGCAACCTTAAAAATTCCCCTGCTTTTTTAGCAGGTTTTATTGATACTGATGGTTGAGCATATTTTGTAATGGGAGATGAAAACTTCTCCCTTATAATTCAGACAAACGAGCAACTGGAAATGAGAAAGAGTTTATCACAAGGAACTTTTGCAGCAGTTAACAGTAACATTCCAAACTAATGTTGAAAAAAATGTATACAGATACAATAAGGGAGAAAAACCTCCTTTTCACTATAATTTCTATGAAGTATGGGAGAGGTATGAAAGCATCACATAGGCCCCAATCTCACAGGAACCTCAAAATGATGCCTTTGTTTTAAGGAAAATGGGTGGGGTTGGGTAGGTTTTTTTGTTTGGTTGAGGATTTTTGCCACTGAGAAATAAACTCAGAATCAAGCTTCCAATAAAACAGATTTACTTAGCTAACAGAAAACAGCCAGGAATCATTATGAATGTACACAGTAACTGGTGTCTTTGTGAGCTTTTTTATCGACCTCATCCTTTGAACTTTTCTTTAGATAAATTCTTCAGATTAAAGGAGCATAACTGACACAGTTTGCTAAATGTCATATGGTGCATGATCGTGCTTCTTTATTTCTGTACACTCAAATGGCAAGCTTTTATGCTTTTTAGGCCTGCTGCTGCCATTTTACCTGGACTACGATCCACACATATCAATAACGTTTAATAACAGTGTTATTGCTTCTCTTCGGGACCCTCCAAACCAAGTGATGACATTCAGTCCTGAGCCACCCTCACATCCCACCAGTATGATGACCCCTCTCTCCTATTATAAGAGCGTGGTTAATAGAGTAAAATTAAGAGAGCACAGAGAATTTTACATCTAGAGCTTGGTAAGAATGTTTTGCTAGATAATTTTGTCTGCTTGGTTGGGGTTTTCTTACGAAGTAGAGGTGAGCATCGCCAGCTCGCTTTGAGTGTGTTAATCATGCCACCACTCCCACTGACTTTCAACAAGATTTGCATATCCAGTGCCCTCCCAGACCTTCAGAATCACAGCTTTAAAACCATAAACATATTTTTCCAGCAGTACTCTTATTCAAAGATCATCTGCTTCGTACTCACAGCCTGTCCTTTCCATTACCTGCATCTAAGCACCCTGGTATAAACCTGACCACTTCTGTTTATGTTTTATGGATAGCAAATTTTCAAACCTTCCAGAGGTCAAGAAGGAAAGAGAATTTGCTATATTTCTAAACAATCCCTCTGATGACAGTTGTAAATATTAATAACGAGGCGAAGAGCTATACCTGTTCTTGTTGAGGGTTCTGAACATAATTGGATTTCTTCCTTCCATTAGGCCAGGGAGAAAATTAACCCCATAATTCATCTGGTGAAAAAGAACTGTAGGAACACTGTGAGTTTGCTGCTTGTGACCGAGCTAAAGAGATGCCAGCTTTGAAATGTTTGTTCTTGTCCAGTCCGGTCTTCTTTATTTGACTTTGAGCTTCTACATTAAGCAAATATGTTTTTCAAGGTGCATTTTATAAATTAAAAAAGTAAATGAATGTGAGGTATGTGATCTAAATCAATTTATCTTGCATCTCGAAATGTAACTGTGGGTCTCAGTACTTGAGTAAGGCAGTGTCTTCATCATGTCACTCCTTCAAGTTCAAGTGCAAGGAGGGCATAAATTAGCAATGATTCCAACCTCCTGGCCTGGTTGTATTAAGAAGCTACTTTAAAAATAATAATAGCAGTAATTACTCAAAGACCTTAAAATTATGCATTTATTAAGCTATGCAGTATTTTGAAAGATAAACAGGAGTAGACTGGAATAATTTCTCGCAGCAGTGGAATTTAATCGTTTAGAAGAACAAAGCAACTGCTTAGCACAGGAGGCAAGTACCATACTAACAGCTTAGGGCAGGAATCACAGAACATAATTTCCAAATAAACGTTCACCCAGAAATCTGGGAGGCAGAAAGTGTCTTCAGGAGTAGCACCTGGTCTTTACACCAGAGTCCTGAGCAGCAAATGGTTCTGCAGACTTCAGGAGGAGGCAAATGAGTCTCGAGCTGAGCTGGGAGCTGCAGAGTGGAAGATGCCATCAATCCCTTTGCATTAAGGGCAGCAGTTTCCTCCTTCCCAATGCATATTTGTAAGCATATGATTTCCCTTTTTTTACTTTTGGTTGACATTCTACTTCCACACAATACAAATATTTTTTGTTTGGTCACAGAAATAACAGCAGTTAACTGTAGCATTTATATTAAAATGTCTTCCAGAGAACTTAATATAAGTTTACTGGACTGTTTTACTATCACTTTTGAACATTTGTTCTCTAAAGAAGCAAAAGAACATCAAGAAATTTGATTTCCAAGTGTAACCTCTGAGGGGACCTACTGACATTAGCATTTCTTGTATAGTTTGGGTTTGCAGCACTTTGACACAGAAATATTAAACTCTTTTCTTCAGATGCATGCTGGAGTGAGAGTGTACATCCTCTCCAGTTGCTCCAGGAGCACTATTGCTCTTCCTTCACAGTGTCAGCCCACCCAAGCAGAGGTTGTGAACTGGTTGATTTTACCATGATGGTTCTCAAACATGAAATTTTAATCCTTATCTTAACACTGATTTCATGGCAAAACAAGAAAAGGAGATTTACCAGTTTCATGGGACTCTTCCTGGGTGTTTTAAGACACTAGAACACCGGGGACATCCAGAAGACTACTCTAGAGACAGCAGTAACCCCCAGAAAGTAGCAGATAACTTCTGTCACTTCTTGTGTTTTTATTCCTAGTGGAAGTATCCCACCATCCAAAGCCTCAGACCCCCAAACCTGTGAGGTACCACAAGAACTTCTCCCCTACACCCTGGCTAGTGGTTACACAGCAGCCAAAGACACCGCTCTCTTTTCAGTCAGCACTGACATTTTATAGGACGGTGATTTCTTAGCGGGACAACTTCTTGCATTTTTATTCACAGAAAGTCTCCAAAACCCCAGAATAGATAGCAGGACTTAGAGAGGAGGATGAGTAATTCAGTGGGTTGTGTTTAGTAAGTGAATAATGACATCCTTGCTGGGAGAAGCATGCTTCCTATGTTTGTTCCTCAGCTGACGGCAAACTGCCTGTAATTATTGCTGTTGTACCATTGGAGAGCAGGGGGACAGGAAGCAGTAGAGTTGATAAGATTAACTAATTAGACTTCTGGTGGACATGCAAACAAACTCTGAAGGCAAAGAGCTGTTCAGACAGACGTGGTGACTGAAAACCAGGCTTCAGCCCTCCCACTAGTCCTGGCTTCCAAGATCACACGTGCTGGCCTGAACGCTGATGGTCTGTGCCACATATTAAGCCACAACGGTGCTTGACTGGATCCCACACTGGGTAAGAGACGTTGCTGGGCAACTGAAATTCATTTAGCAAAATTTAATTTCCTTTATATTACTTTTACTCTGTAACATACAGGGCTGAGTAACAAATTCGAACACCAGGAAATGATTTGATTTCTGTTAAACTTTGCTTTGCAGTGAGCATAAAAACAACCAGAAGAAAGAAAGGAGGGAGGGAGGGAGGGAGGTGCAATATAGACCAACATTTTGACCTAGCTTTAAGTTACAGTGAAGCAATAGAATGTCACAGTATGCTAATTATTTAATCAACCCACATCTTCTCTGCTGTTCATGTATTATTCTGACTACCAATCGAACACCATCTGCCCTCACAGAAAAATGTTCCTGCAACATAAAGAATATTTAGCTGGCAAGAAACTATCACCATGTTCACACTAGAAAGTCTTGAACCTGAGAAAGCCGGAGGAACTTTGGGTATTCAAAAAATCTCCTGCTCTCTCTTGGCCTTCTTTTGGAGAAATGGATGATTTCCATTTAAATTTCAAATAATAAAATAGTTTCATTAATGGATAGGAAGCTAAATGTTGGAATCCAGTATTCCTTTTAATGAAAAATTTCTGTCACTTGGAGAAGCGTGGGAAGTAACAGCGAGCAGAGGGAGAGGAAAAGAGAGGAGGCGGCTCCGGCTCCTCTCATCCTCTCTGCTCCAGCACCGTTTCCCTCGGGGGTCTCCTGGCTGGCCACCAGGCTGGCCCTGGCTGGACTCAGGCTGGAATCCAGTGCTCTCCCCCCCAGACCCTGTCAGGAACCCTTTGGGGACCTGCCTCTTAAGCCTGGGAAAAGGACCCTCTCGCTTTATCAAGTCTCACCCTTTACCTGGACAGCAAATCTGTCAGGGTATGCATTTTGTAAGGTAAAGAGATAACTCCTGTCTCAAAAAGGGAAACAAGGGGCTTTGTCCACGAGATCCTGGTAAAATACTGTAGGGAAAGGATTTTGGAAAGGTTGTTTAGTACATGTGGATTCTAAGGGGATGTTTACTTTGAACAGATAAAATTAAGTATGAAACATCAATGCAAAGTGCATTGAATAACATAAAATCTATGCCAAAGGAGGACAGTATTGCTTACATTTTAATTTTTAACTGCTGAAATAGGTGCACAATCATGACATTTAATCCTAAATTGTTCCAGTTGGAAGTGCAGCACAGTTGGCCTCTTCATTCTTTTCCAATTAGGCACTGCCTATTAAGGGATCCCAAATAAACAGGTACGAGGATTGCATGTGCTATGACAAATACCAAGCACAGAGGCAGCCAAAATGTCTTTGGGTGCCATTTAGATGCAGCTTTTGGAAACAGCCCCACCATCTTTAGTTAATAGATGAATTAGCATGATGTTGAGTCACTCCCCCGTGCCCTTCTGTCTCACAGCCTGGCACGGGGCACCTAAGTCCACCCCTCACCTGCCAGAGCAGCCGACAGCTTTAGAGCAATGTTCCCTGTACCAGCGAGGAGCCACTGATAAGACATGGATGGATCCACCTACCAGAGTAAAAAAAATGGGCCCCGACGTCTCTGTTGTCCTTACCCTGAATTCCTTGGAGCGGGCCCAAGGATTTCCAGTGGGACTGGAATTTGGCCCAGTGTGCCACACTCCCATAAAACACAACTGTCTATTGGTTAAACAATGCCAAGCATGTCTCAGCCAGATGCCTGTTTACTGACTACTGAGAGAGAAAAGGAGCTCTCAGATGCTATTGCTTGGCTTTGCAGGATGTAGGACATTAATTATGAACAAATGAAATGATCACAAAACAGAGATGAGCCACATAACTTGGTTTGGCTGCAATTCCTGCTATATGAAAAAAAATGACTGCACAGGCCTTGGTGAACATTCAGTCTGCGTTAAAAAATAAATTATTTTGTTATCTGTTTGCTTAAGATAGTTCTTCGCTTTCTTCTGCTATAAGGGATAATGGACCATAAAATTGGCTAAATTATTGTCCATTTAGCACAAATGCTTTCTGTAGTAAAGGAAGAATCCTGGTTCATTTTTCCAAGAAAACACCATTCTGCTAAAAATGTCTTTTCTTTCCTAGAAACAGGGAAGTCCAGCAACATGAGGTGGCACCCACTGGGAAGGCACTGCTGAGGGAATTGTGGCAGGGTGGTGGGTCGGTGACTACCTCAAAGCATAGCCTTCCCTGGCACTTCCCCCACCCGGCTCAACCCAGAGCCCAAGCCTTGCAGGCGCCCTTTAACCATCCACAGAGCAAACCCAGCTCTGCCAGGCCGTGCTGCACCGGGGTCCCTCCCTCCCTACGGGGCAGGGCAGCAGGATGGGGAGCTGAGCCAGGCTGGGGCAGAGGAGGCAGAGCCTGCCGGTGCCCTTAGGGCCCTGACCACACTCCCATTTCAAGGCACAAACACCCCCCCTTGCAATTTGTCCCACTCCCTGGCACTGATAGGCAGATTTTCTTCCTGCAGCAATGGCAGCAGCACTTTTGCTTCTATTTGTGCCAAGAAGGCAGCAAAGTTCACACAAACACCACCTCCTTGAGCAACCAGTTCCTGTGCCTTCATACCATCTCCATTAAAATGTTTCTCCTAATTTTGAACCTTAATTTTCCCTGTCTTTTATCCTATTCCTCATAAAGAGCAGATATTCCTGGTCTCTGCACGAGATTTCGTGCATTTCAGGACCAAAGCATTTCACCTCTCAGTCTCTTCTTTTGTTTTTCAGTCTTCCCTGGACTAATTGGCCCATACCTGCTCTGAATGCAGTGTCCCAGATTAGATGGATACTCCAGTATCCGATGGTTTTGAATAGATGTTTCTGAATATACTCCTATAAAGGTAAAGAACTCTAAAATAGATTTATTTTTATCGGTATCCTTATAGTGCAGGCTCCTGTTTAACACGTGACAATACCACCTTGTGTTTTTGCAAATCTTTTTGTAAAGTAGCATATTTTATTACCTTGTTTATTCCCGAGGTAATAAAAGACCACGATCTTGATCTTGTCCNGCCTTGTTTATTCCAGCCCAAGACCACGATCTTGATCTTGTCCTGGTTGAATTTCTTTTTTTGTTTTTCTTTCACAGGCCATTTTCCCTATTTGTTGATAACATCTTGCATTCAAACCCTGCCCTTTACAGAACCTGAAGCTTCTTATCATTTGCAGATGTAATAAGCACAGGCCTTTGCCCAGCAGTGGCTATTAACAAACCCATTAAAAGACCTGCTCGGGAGCAGACAATGATGGAAAGCTCATGAGGTAACGTCTGCTGCCACCGCTGCCTTCCAGAGATGCTTCTCATCCAGCCAGGCACCAGCTCAGGCCTGTCCCCAGGCCTTTCAGTGTTTTCCTGGCTTTCTTAACCAGAATGTTGTGCCACACTGCCAGAGCCTTGAAAATCAAGATAAAGAGCATCTATGGCTTCTTCTCTGGCCACTCTTTTCTAGAACAAAATGAGCTTGGTGTGATGTAGCTTCTTTTTTGTCATCGTTGTTATTTTTAGATCAGTCAGTTCTCTGATAAGTGCTTTCAGACTGTTTTGGGAATTCGTCCTAAAAGTTTTGAGCTGGTGCAAAGGCTTCAAAATTCCCTAACTTTTCCCTACTCCCCTGTCTTAGGTTACAGTGTAAGATGGAACCAAAAGTATGTATTCTATCACCATCTGTTAAAACCAGCTGGGGCAGTGTTCTTTGTCTCTTCCATGGCACATCCCTGATAACTCCCTCCGGGGAATATCTCCTGTTAATGGGCCATCAACCCTCACTGCATGGCTCATAAATTACATCATCCAATCGTGAGATACTCCGCCCAGGGGGAGGAACCGAGCATTCCTACCTGGATACAATCTGAGGTTTGGAACAGCACAAGCAGCCCTTACCTACTGGATTCCCAGAGGACAAGAGCTACATAACCACCACTGGACCTTCAGAGGAAGACCAGACCTTTCTACAGGATCACTGCTTCAACAGAACCACTTCATCTGGACTGCTACCACCACCCTGACTAACAGGGTGTCAGGCTGTATCCTGACTCTGTCAGTGTTCTTGTACTATTGCATTTATTTTAATTTTCCTATTAAATTATAATTCTGACTTGCGATCTCCCACTGGTTTGTTTTCAAACTGGTACATCCCCACAGATGCTCCTCTTAAAAAACAGACACTGTCCTGGCTTTTCCCCAGTCTGCTTACCTCTCGCAGAGGTCCACAGCAGGTTTCCAGAAATCCTGCATCGCATCTCTGTGTATTGCTCAGAGATGCAGTCCACCAGGCCTACTTAATCTTAAAATATTCCGCTTAAGTCTCCACTTGCACTTTCCCTGCCCTAAACTCATCCCTTTGCCACCAGCATTAGCTCCACGAGCCGTCTGCTCCCCGTGGCTCTCTCTCAGTGAGCACAAACACAGAATAAGCATCAAACACCCAGTTCCTGAGGGTCATCTGTACACAGCACCTCTTTTCCATGAGAAACAGGTCAAATTTTTCCTGGTCTTCCTACAGCTAGCGAGATAATGATTTTTTTCTTGTGTCAGGTAGCCTTTAATAATTGCAGGGGATGAAATATGACCTTCAGAAGACCTTTTGAAAACCTTCACGAGTGCTGGTTTCAAGGGACGCTGTTTCTACAATGCCTCAGCTCAAGAAAGCAGCATATGGAGATGGACAGGGCAAGGAAGAGCAAAACAATCCTGTAAAACTCAGATGCTGCTGAGCACCTCCCTCTCATCAAATGCATGCCAGAAGTCAGAGAACAAGGTGCTCGGTGTAGCCACTCCCCTGCTGCCAAGACACTGACTAGAGGCCAGAAAAGTCTCTGGGGTACACAGTCTGAGCCACAAGAAAATATGAAAGAAAGAGTTTGTTTTAAAGATAGTAGAAGGGGAAGAAAAAACCAAACCCACGCCCCCCTTTCTTGAACTTTCCTTAATGACAGCGAGATGTTTCTTTCCCAGCAAAAGCTGACTGCTACTCCTGCCACGCCTGATGTCAGCTGGAGGAACAGATGGCTCAATGGTTCATTTCAAACTGTTCATTCAGCCAAACAGCACAAATTGCATTAATTGCCTCACAGTACGAGCAGGGAATGGAGTGCTCCGCGTGTCCTCGCTGTGAATCACTGGGGCTCCTCATCACCATTCCCATTTGACAGATCAGTCAGGACCTTATCTGCGTACTGGGAAAGGTTGGAACAGAGGGAGGGCAGCACAAGAAAATGCCTGAGTTACTCTGCAGGTAACAGAAGATGCCCAAAGGCTGCTACAGCCTTCGACTTGGCTTCGGAATGGGCTCCTCAGCACAGTGCCACTCGCAGAAATGTCATTTCTCAACATGAGAATGTTACACAATATCACATCTCCTGCCCAGCCCCAGGGAGCAGGAGGAACAAGACTCAGTTGCTGACCTTCTTCTTCCTATCCACACGGAGAGCAGGAACACCTTACATGCACTGCAGGCACTCCTGTAGTGCCCCCCTTGCTTTGTCCCTCCCTGCATCAAAGGTGGCTTACACACCCTTGGAGGTCTTGCTAGGCCACCTCAGAGCAACTGAGCATCCCAGAACCTCCAGCCAGAGCACGTGGGGAGGGAAACCATGACAAGAAACTCTCTATAACTGCCTTCAAGGAGCCCCTGCATCCAAGAACTGAAAAAAACACAGGTAGCCTAAGAGTTTGAAACAAGTTATCCCACGTATATCTTTTGTTTGTTTGTGTATCTCTTCTGTTTGGTTCTGTCTGATAGGAGTCTTGTACCTGTTTAATTTACTACCACACATGTGCACAAGCATCTGAAAAGGTCATGCAGAAGGTGAGCCCAGGCAAAAAGCTCTCCTTTAGGTTCGATTGCTCTAAACCTTGCCCAATAAATGATTTATTAGATGGTCTACAACCTGCTGAAAAGTACTGGCCCCTTGCTCACCACTTGCAAGTGAAACATGTCAACATTTTGCCTGCTGAAGACACTACTTTTTTTTCTTTTGTCTTTTTTTGACCAAGGGAAAAAAATTGAAAAACTGCCACATGAGACCAGAAGTTTAAGGATACGGGTTCCTGGAATAGGATCACAGATGCTTCTCTCTTACCCACTGAATATATTTTCTTTGTTTCCACAACTTTAGTAAAATACCATAGCAGGAAAATACTAACCTTACTTTCCACGAGGTTGTTGAGGTTCCTGCTACAAAACATCCAAGCAAATCCCACTGCTCTTTCCTTTTCTCTGCTTTAGAAAGACAAAACCACTGTTGTTTCACCACCACAGGCAAAATGTCTGCACCATACCTACGTGCATTGCTAAACTCTGCTTGAACCCCTCCTCCAAGAAAAAAAACATGGAAACACCAGGGGGAAATTAAAAATAAAAAGCAACACATGTGCAAACCCAGACCTACAGTGAGGTGTTGTGGTGTAACCCTCCCCAAACGGGCAGCAGATCTGTTTATTACAAATGGGTGACACCTGAAGGGTGACTCTTGCTTCACCCCCCTGCTTGGTGGAGGCTCTGCACCTTCCCTCTCTGCTTGTTCTGTGCTGGCCTCAGGCCTCACAGGTTTCTAGAGAAGAGAGGCTCTTCACTGTTTTCCTCCCTTAAGCAGAAGTCTGCAGAAGGGAAAGGATACCTAATTGCACCTGACTGATGGAAAAATAGATGTAATTAATACCATTAATTTCCTTCCCTCTTGCAAAGTTTTGGGGAGAAACCCCCGGATCTGAGTTTGTTTCATACTCTATCTGTTCTGTACCTCTAAGAGAAGTGCAGGAAAATTCCTAGAGTCAAGTCTCCTCCCAGGAGGAAGCTCTGCTCCTGGTGCTGGGTACCTTGCTACTTCAGTCACGCTGTCTTGGTGGTGCTGACAGCTCCTTGCACACTGCCAGAAACATCCTGTCCCTTGTGCTTGCCTGTGAGACTTCTTCCAGTAACAGAGACTTGCCCTGCTGTGTTTCCCCTCACAAAGGTACCTCATGTGGTGCATTTAGATGCTCAGAATTGGAGCATTATCACTTGGTCTTCCTTCTTTGGAAACAGGACCTCACTGTGATTCTGACTTCTGCTTCAGCTCTTCTCATCCCTGTGGCCAAGGTGGCCTCCTTTGTGCCCAGGGGCTCCTGGTCTGCCACAGGCTAATTCCACCGAACATTCCCAGGCCTGCAGTTCAGGTGAGCTGTTTCACAAAGCATGGAAGCACTTCGAGAGCTTCTGCACCTCCATCTCTGAACGATCTCTTCCTCCTTAGGACTCAAGCAAGCAGCTTCTGAAGTTACTGGAGAACTTCCAGCTTGTAGCAAGAATTAATTCAGACACTAATTTATTCCTTTGGGGCTCTTTCCTGGGTTAGCTGCATTTTACCAGCATTTAACTGCATTCCACCCAACTCTGCTGACAATACCCATGTGGGAGAAGGGGAGGGAGAAATGAAGCACAAAGCAGCCTGAAGGATCTGGAATGGCAGAAGAGGTGATGCAAATTACTACTGGCTATTCCCCGGCTCTGGGAGAGGGCAACAGAGCAGAAGTAAGCCAAGCTACAGACCTGCAACCTCAAATGTCATTTTTTTAGTTAATTTAAACATGTCCCTTAATTTAACAGGGAAAGGGTGAGGCCATGCTTAGGAGCAGGTAAGTTTAGTGTTTAAGTCACACTGCTTTGTTCAGTGATGTCTAAGAAACACGAGCTGTCAGAAAACCTGGCTTATTCTCCCGTTACTCAGCACTGGATGCACCAGAGGAACCCACAAGGCTCCTTTCCACAAAGACACCTCCTGAGTGATCATCCATTTCTTGATGCTCCACTGGGCTTTTCTGGACAGGTCTTCCCTGTTGAGCCCAGCTCTGAACAGCTGCAAGGCCAGGTATGCTCCCCTCCTTTCAAATTCTTCCCCAGGCTAAAGGAGCATTAATTCTGTGATTAAGCTAATGAGTGGGGCCAGACCAACCCAGAGGATAATGTTGGAGAGGGAAATGTGATAGTTCATGCTACAGAGGAAGTCAGCAGGGAACATGGCACGGAGTAACTTAGAGGTTTTTGTTGCAATGAGCTGCTACGATCCTTCCAGCCTCACCAAACAATTTAGAAGCCCCCCCCCTTATCAAGGAACTTCTCAAAAACCTTGTCAAAGTACAAATAAATTGTATTAACTGGTTCCTATTTATCCATATCATATCTAGGCTCATGTTTTGGTACAAAACTGATCCAGCTTTTCCTACTTTGATTTTAAAAAAAATACATATTTTTAAAATGAAATATTTATTGTTTACTAACATATTAACCAAATATCAGTGAGGGCTTCTGACACCTGACACCCAGGGCAAGTAAACAAAATGGAAATTTCTGCTTCTTTATTGGTAGTTACAAAGTACTGGTAATGTTTTCTCAGTTCTGGTCCCAGCTACCAAGCTCCCTTTTGTAAGAGAGTACTGGCGGTGCTAATAAGAGCCCTTACAGCCTCCTGATAAACCTGTTTTAGCAATTCTGGCAACATCTCTTCAGATTTATGCCACTATCAGTGGTAAGAGTTTGACCCTGGAAATGTAATGTCATGTACAGCACGTAAGACTTCAGTGTGATTTTCCTGTTTTGTGTGAAAGAACAAGGCCAAATTCCTGTTTTTAGTTGCAGCTACATAATTATATTGTCAACTGCTCCATGTTTACCATCCTGTTTTTGTCCTATATGTTGTTGTTTTTCTGAACCTTACCTTGATTTCCTCTCATGTCCTTTACTGAACTTCCTTCGCCTCTCTCACATAATCAAATATTTATTCCTCAAGTACCACTCCATGTTATGGCCATTCCAACATCTCCGTTTCAGGTAACCAATTCCCATTGCCAGCTCACACCTGTCAGCTGTGTATCCATCCCAGAGCTGGTGGTCTCAGCCCAACTCCCAGCCCACCTGATAAAACAAGCAACCCTCAAGCACCACTGAAGCTAATGGTTAATTAAAATACAACCAGCCCTGGGCTTATTTAATTACCCTTTACTGTCAAGCTCAGCACAGAAGATGAGATTTAAAGCCACAGGGACTGAACTGTGTCTTGGATCCAGTGTGGGCAAAAGCACCCAAATCTGGCTCCAGTAATACAGGTGTACCTTAAACCCTGCATGGTGATTTCCAGTCAGGCTTCTGGCTTGGTGCCTCCCTCCTGGGCTGCAGCCTGGCCCAGCTCAGCCAGCACACCAGCAGCACCCTCACCTTCCCGGTGGGATTGAGGGTCACCTGGCGTCTGCGGAGGGGAAGAAGAAGGCTCACCCCAGTGACCTCTCCCAGGGCACCTGTTCCCTTCCCAGTGCAGAACCTGTGGGAGATCCCTGACCAGACCCCTGTGGTGAAGGGAGGAGGTCTCTCTGCTGTCTCCAGGCAGGACAGTGTTGGGGCAGCCCAACCAGCTGGGGGACAGCAGGGACTGACTGCATCCTGCACTTGCCCACACCCCTCTCCCTCTCTGCACAGGCTGCTCGTACATCCCCCCACGATGCTGTGGATGGGCTCTCTGAACTGCCCCTCCACAAACTGTTTCATCAGACACGCTTGGGTACCAAGACCAAAAAAACCCCAAACCCTGGAGAGTAACTCCTGGGGCTGAGGCCATGGAGCATGACTAATGCAGAGCTGAGAAGCCCTGGCAGCCTGTGACAGCACAGCTGTAAAGTAATTGTTAATTCTGCTGTTGTTAACAGGAATGCTCCAGTTCCTCTCTCATGTGATTCGTCCCATGTTTCCCAATAACTGCTGCAAAACCAACAACCTGCCTCTTCACAGGAGGCAGCTCTCCAGCGCTGAGACAGACTGTCCCGAAGTCACCTTTCCCTCCCTCCTCCACATTAATACAGGCAGCAGCAGAAGGCTGGCTCCGGTCCTGCAAACACATTTTCAGAGGAGAAAAAAAATTTGCCTTTTTGTCATCTTTGAAAGGAGCAACAAAATGTAATAGACCTCTTATCCTGATTAGGTTTTGCTAGTGAAAAAATGATCCATTAGAACATGAACTCATTAGCTGCGAGAGCAATCTTCCTACAGAGACAGGTATGTCTTTCTCTTGGTCATCCATTAGTAGGATTTCCTCAGGAATTTCCTGAGGCAGGAGATACTGAGAAGAAATTCTTGTTTAACATCTTAGCACCAGTTATTTTTACCCTTGGGTTTGAATCTCCCAGAGCTAGGTGCTAATGCTTCGGCACCGCTGTGTGTTAGCAGCCAGGGCCGGGAACAGGCAGTCAGCTCTCACACTATGGTACAGCACATTTCCCAAAGAATACAGGGGTAGCTGTCAGTATCCTCAGATCCTCCTGGAACAATGACCAAAAAATGGATTCTCAAGAACACCATCACCCTCACAAAGGTATGGTACTGAGGTCAAAATGAGCAGGATTTTGTTTTGCATTTGTTTCCTCAAGATGAGTAATTACTCGTCATTAGTGCATTCTCGTGAAAAAATGGCAAAATACTCACCCTGCAGAGACTGCATGCTGTGAAGTAAAAACAGGCAAAATATTGTATTTGTTAATGCCTTTCTTATTCCATTTGTGACAGAATTTGAACAAGTGTTGAACAATTAAAAAAAAAAACCCTTTAAAACTTCATTTCTAAAACTTGGTGTCCCCACACAAACGCATTAGGTTCAGCCAGCTCTCTGAAAGCCACGTAATAGCCAGGAAGATGGGCTCTAAAGTAACTCATTTGGAGCCAGCTGTCCCAGCAAACGAAGCATTTGTGTCCATGAACACACATCCAGGACGGGCCAAACGCTGACCTTGGTGCTCACCACCTCCCAGTAACTCACTGTCTCCAGAACACTCTTGGACAAAGCCCTGCACCAGAGAATTATTTAAGATGATAAAGAAGGGACCTTCACACCAGTACAGAGAAGGGCTTCCCGTGTCAACAAACCTGTTTGACTCACTACTGCAGCCCCCTAGGCAGAACTCCTGCCTAGGATCAGTGCTGGCTGATGAGGCTCCCTACTAAGGCAAGTAAGAATTTGTCAGAGCACAAAAACCCTCATACAAGAGCTCTCCAAGGCTCTGTGCTGGCAGCTCTGAGCACCTACTGAAGGCAGTGAAGAGGCATTTGCTGCTTTGGCAATCAGTGAGTTATAATTAGTAATCAACATCAGAAATGTGACACTGGTATATACATTTCAAATTTCAAAGTATGCTTGTCTTAGGAACAAACCCAGGTAGTTGATAAAAAAATCATGACTGCCTCAGTCTACAGTTTGGCCTTCCTCCCATCGAGGCACTTTGCTTTTAACTTCAGTGTGGGCAGAAAAATCCTTGCAGAGTTAAGGCTCTGGCACAAAACTCTTGCTGCTTCTTTAAACAGGAGCTGCACTGCATCATGTTATCTCCCTAAGCAGCTATCCCACTTTAGCTTCCTCAGAGGTCAGCTATTATCTCTGCTAAGCACATCCGGAGTAGAAGGGAAATTCCTTAATCCTATTTTGTGGGCTTGTTTTCATATGCACAGCCATAATTCTCCCACATCCAGCCTGGGCCATACAATAAAAATCCTTGATTGCCACATCTGTCTCTGTGCTGTACAGGAGACAGATGTCCACCAGGAGAAGTTTGCCAGGGCTCTGAAGTCTTGTGTGCTACAGCAGAGTTATGTAAAATTAACAGACAACATTCTTAAAATGCAAAGGAAGAAGCTGCATGGGTTTTCATGTCTCCTAAATGATAACTACTTGAGTTCACAGCCTTTGAGGAATATAGGAATCAGAAACAGGACAAAACCTGGCAGAAATTATGTGCCTCATTTACTCGAGGAGTGTATTTCACTTTGGTCTTATCACTTAAGTCTCCTAGCCAAGAACTCCCTCAAAGCTTATTAAAGGACGGATGTTTCCTTCTCGCCTTTGGGCTGACGCAGGGCCCACCTGCCCCTCCGGAGAACAATCTTCCTGCAGGCCCAGCACGTGCTTACAAAAACTAATCCCTCTACTTTTAGCTCCCTTTAAAGTAGCCTGAGCTTCCTGGAAGAAGGAAAAGGAAAAGGCAGCACCACGATGCTTCCATGTTGTCCATGTGCAACCACCAGGAGGAAAAACCAGACGAACCAAGCACCTCACCTCCACCTGTGGTGTGAGATACCTGACCATGGGCATTTGCAACTGCATCCCCTGGTTTTGTGCTTATCCCTGGTAAAACTGACCAGCCAGAGGGTCTGTTGGAAAAAGGAGGCAGAGATACTTAGGTCACTCCAGGAAAAACACAAAACCATAGCTCCTACACAAGCACATTTAAGGATTCTCACAAGTGTCAACTTGAAGTAAGTCCAACTCTCATTCAGCAGCACACTTGTGTTAGAGGCCTTGCCTCCACCTCCCTTGCTCAGGCTTACAGAATAGTGACTCATTAAATACTTGGGCATTTTTCTTCTCCTAGACAAGAGGAAAAACTTCCCTTTGAGAAAAGAAGGTGAGTTTGCTACACCTGAAAATGAAATGATGAAACAGCCCAACCAAAAGTAATTTATCACTCCACGAATCTTTACTGACCCATGAGTTTTTTAACATACAAGAAAAACAGTTCTGGACTGACTTTGTTTCTACACAGAAAACACCTCCTAAGCCCTGCTTTTTGGAATGACATCCTTCATTTCTTGTTGGGCAGAGTACTGAAATACAAAATTTAATACTATATGAACAATTTCAACAGAATATTTAACAAAAGGGAGTAAAAAATTTAACACTTTTTTAAAAAGCAATATAAAAATCTGCATTAGGAGTAAAATGCAGCGCCATCCAATCATCCAGTCTGTAGAAGCACTTAATCATTTTCTCCTGTAACAAAGAGGTGCACATTCTTCTTGGACTGTAGCATTTGAGCCGTGCGGTCGATGCCGACCACCGCAGCCAACTTCTGAGCATCGTACTTGGAGTACAGCACCGTGCAAGTCCAGGTAGCATCCACCCCACTGTCTGTGGCCTTCAGCATGTTGCAGATCTCACTGTAGAAGTGGGAGTATGTTGGTAACTCATAGAAAATGAGGTTCCTAATGCCTTTTATCGTATATCTGCAGTAGAAAAAACAAACAAACAAACGATTTGTTGCAAATTTTACAAAATATGCATGTTGAAAAAGCAATCCTCTATCAGGTCTTCCAATTTCCATCAACCTCAATGGGCATCAGCTGTAGCTCAACTTTACAAACCCTGTGTCAGGGACTGAAGACTAAAGAGAGAAGTGGAATTTAGGGGGAAAATCTAACACTGCCAGGCACAATGGCTTCCCCTCAAGTACCGACCACCACCAATTTATGAAGCAGTCAGCCTCTTCAGCTTGGATTTTAATACAGCGAAGACTGACCAGATGAAGCCTCATGAAACTTTTCGTATTTGCCAAAACATCTGCTAATAGAAAAAAATCCTGTTCCATTAGGAACTTGTAAACAGCTCCAGTCAGGATATAGCAAATTTTCCAAGTGGCCTCAGCTTGCTGTACTGCATTATTGAACCAATTACACACTCTTTCCAAAATTTTATGCAATTACTGTGGCACAGATGAACACAAATAAAAGGCCCAATGAATCCCATTTGCAGGCTATATCATCCTGTCCTGACATCACTGGAACTTGGCAGCACTCACCTCCCTGAATAAAGCTTTGCTCAGAACAAAATATTGAAGTCTCTGCAAAGGGACTGCTGGCAACAGGCAAAAACCTTGAAAGTAAACTTAACAGCTCTTACTTCAGTCAAAGAAGTCCTCAGAGGGATCCAACAGATTCAAAAAGCAGCAGAGCCCATCTGTGACTAAGGTCAGACTCTACCTTCAGAGCAGCACACGTGCAACTCAGAGGGAAAACTCGGTCCACAGCTCACCTTTTGTAGAAGTGGAAACGCTCGGTGAACAGTAAGAACTGCTTCTCTCCCTTGAGAAAGAAGCGCCTTGCTCTGCAGACAGCAGCCTTTTTAGTGTATTCACAGATGTGAGTGAAATTCAGGTCCTCCTTCTTGAAGTAGTTCCGAAGGCGCACGTAGTCGAAGTACGACGGGACGTAAATGAGCGTGTGGGACATGATGGCGTCGCGGTACTCGGGCAGAACTTTATCAATGAAAAACTGAAACCTCAAGTAAAAAAAAACAAGTAACTTTTAACCAGAGTTAAGCTTTAGCTTTCTAATACTGATAGGAGCTTGAACAGGAATATCATCAAACAACAGGCTACTAAAGATCTTCCCTACATTTTCCCTTCTTTTAACTTCACAGGATTTCTACATGTGTAGACCATAAAAGGCTTTACCAGCACTACACAATTATGGTATTTCTTCCCCAGACTCTATTCTCCGGTGCCTTTGGCAAGGAGAAGGCCAGTACTCCCCTCCACCTGTGCAGAGCCCAGCCTGCACCTGAGCACTAATGAAGATGTACTTCAGTGGTGAACCCACAGTGCGCTCTGCAGCACGCTCCACTGAACCCGAAATTGCAGTCATTAGGGCACAGCGAAGCAGTCTGAGACACACACAGTACCTGGCATCTATCACAGAAGTTACACTCTCAGCTTCTAGTCTCCGAAAAACATGAGGAAGCTGGACCACGACGTGGCTGATGGAGCCAGTGAGCGGCACGTTGCGGATGGCCACCTGTGAGAAGGAAGGAGGATGTTTAGGGAAGCAGCATTCCAAAGGCAGGCACGCTGCAGCCAGCTTGCTGCAGCTCACATCTGACAGCACAAGAAAAACAGTGCACAAGGATGTTTCTAAGAAAGCTCCAATACCAAACTACAATCATGATACACAAACCAGGTCTGTAAATACAGGATGACTGTTTATGCCCTGAATCCCATATATTTGAGATGGTCTCCTCAAGTTTTTACTTTTCCTGTTTCTTTCAAAATACTAACAGTTCATGCATCTTACACAGTAGGAGATAAAAAAAAAAGGAAGCAGATGAACCCTCCATTTAACAACAAAATATATAAAACAAGATAACTTGAGACTGTCAAATTAAAGAAACAAAATCTGAATTCTGACATGAAACAGCAGCTACCATGAAAGAGAAGTACCAAATAAGCATCACTGCATGAGGAGCAATTCTTCGTGCCTCTGGCACAGTATGCAGTGTCATGGAGATTCAGACTGGAACATTTGGGTGAGGGAAATGATAGGCACACGCAGTCTTTCAGCAACTGAGTTACAGAATTCTTCCGCCTGTTGGGTTTTCTGTTCCTCTCCCCCTCCCTTCCACGCCAGCGTTCCAGCTCCTCTGCCAACTCACCTGCCCAGCGTAATTGAAGCAGTGCTTGTTGAAGACAGAGTTAATCTGGGGGTCCTGGAGAGCGCTGAACAGCAGCGTCTGCCGGTAGTACTTGGACCAGTTGTTGAGATTCAGCATCCGCACTCGGGAGAAGTCCACCCCGTGGGAATCCAGAGGCAGCAGGTTAATGTGCTTCATCAGGTGCTGCACAGACAGATGGAGACACAGCACTGCTGACATCCCTGACTGCCTGCAAAAGCCTCAACTGCAGTGGGGAAGAGGGCAGGGACCAGCAAGGCAGCACAGAATAGAAACAAGCAGCATCTCCCAAGACACCACTGTCTGGAATTTATTGACCACGGCAAGAGCAATTTACTTGATTTCCTGCTACAGAACTGAAAGATACCATCTCTTTAGTCCCCAGGAACAGTAACCTTTCCTTCCAATCTTCTCCTGGGGCAAGCATAAAGGATTTGTTTGTATTAAAGTCAATGAGCCCAAGGTTTCTGAGCTAAAAGAAGCCCAAGCACAGCTCAGCTCTCATCACATTCAGGGAGAGTTTGAAGAAATTCACTGCATTTTGCCCTCAGGGAATGATGCCTAGGACTGGCATCCCTGCCACCACTTGGCAGGCAGTTTCACCTAAAGGGAAAAACAAGAAGCAGGCTCCAGGACTCATTCCTTGGATACTGTGTAGGCTCATGTGCACTTTCTGGGACTCCTGAGGAAAGAAGACCTTCTGGACTCATCCAAAATGCATAGTGGCATCATGGAGTCAAAATGTCTGGTCCAGATACCTCAGAGGTGTTTTTATGTGGAAAAGAAAACCCTACCATTTCAATCCTGAAAACTTCTATTAACCAAAAGCCAAAAAGCAGGGGTACTGCTGCAGACTAGCCACAACCCAAGAGCTCTGTTTTCATTAAATGTACAGGAAACCCTTCATACTGTTTAACTCTGGACAGGACTAATGCTTAGTACCTCTGCAGTCAGTGGAGACGTGCACCAGCCCCTCTTGCTTTCTGGGGGAACCTGAATTAGGCTGTACAGATTCCTCACATGGCTGCAATCTGACTGAGGCACTGGGCAGTCAGACAGCTGGCATAATTTCTCCCAGATGTGATTAAAGGAATCATCATTATCTCATGCTGCGAGATAATTAAAACTGTCCAAAAAATACCTCTGAAGAAATATACTACTAAAGCACCAAACGAACAGGTCCTGAACATGTTAGAGAGAACATGCCCCAAATACTACCAAAATCTGTATAAAGAAGATTCTCAGTATAAGGAAAATATCAGGGTGGAGGGAGGAAAAGAAACGAACATCCACATCTAGAATCAAGTGAGTAAAAAACAGCAACACTGCTCACTGCCAAAACTGAGTAACATCAGAGCAGCCAGACCCAGCACAAAAATGAACACATATGTGGAAAACGCACCAGGACGTGCTCCCAGTTCTGCATCAGGTAAATGTCTGCTTGATCAATTACGAGGATTTCTATTGACGACAGAAAATCGAAGTCTCTCTTCTTCTCCCCCTCTGCGCCAATGACAGTCCTGATGCCCAGGGGAGAGGCAATGATGATGTCTGAGGAGTAGAAGGGTGCGTAGAGTCTCATGCTCTTCTGCAGAATCGCAACCCCTGTCCAACGACACCAAGAGCAACATCGCAGTTAACATCAATTATCGACCACATTCTTCCAGGAGGCTCTGGAACAGTAATTCCCCCCCATTTCCTCTCCCCACACCAATGAATATAGCTGGACACAACTAATCTGTCTGAAACTCTCCCTTCCTCAAAAAGTGCTTACCCACCCTACCTCCATTTGACACGCATTTGGAAAATTTTCATGAAGTTTGGCAAAGCACTTCTGTATTATTAAGATTTTTCAAATCCAAACAAAAATTTTTAACTGAAACATATTGTTTGTGATTTTCTGCTAAACGGGAATGAGAAGACTGAACAACTTAAGAAAAGAAATGCAGAAATTATTAACTACTCCTTTCTCCTTAAATCCTGAACTTTGGTTTCTGCCTTTGGGTATTATAGTAACCGTTACTTTAACTTGTCATGAAAGATTTGGGGTGGATCTCTTGCCTATCGACTGCCTTTATTCACAGGGCTGAAAGATTTGCTACTAAACCACAAAGGACGAGGTTCTTCACACTACAATGACCAAAAGCATGACCGGTCTTGCACCTCCACTGCTGCTCACACCACGTGTTGCAGGGTTACAGCTTATGCATCACCTCTCATGTTATAGACAGGGAAGGGAAGGGATCAAAGCAGTTTGTGTCATGACTACATGGCAGTGTTTCTAGAACCCACAGTTTTCTGGTCTTAAAAATCCCAGCTAGTCCAGACCACATTCAAACCACCCCCTACAACCTGCCCAACAAAGTCTCTCCAACTTCTCTCCCTGTCCATGTGAAGGCAGATATCAGGGGCACAGCTGAAGGCCCTTCCAAGAATTTCAGAGACAGCAGTAGGGACCCCTCCTGCTGTCCATTTCAACCCAATGATAAAGATGGTAAAAGAAAAAAACAAAGGTTCAACTGGTTGAATTTCCAGGAAGAAGATATCACTTGTCACAGCATATACACAGTTTAGAAACACCAAGTCTTTTTTCTGTTTAAAAATGTGAAAGAGTGGTGGTTCCAGTAAGGCATAACAAATGTGCTTTAAATTAGATCTTTGTGCAGAAGTAACAGGGTGTGCAGCACAGTAAGAAAGAGAAATTATTCTGCTTCTATAATTTGCTCCTGCAAGTTAACAGCACTGAAAGTTTCTTCAATCATTTCTTAACACTTAGTAAGTGGAACGAGCAGAGTGTGGTATGGGAGAGGACTGAAAGGAAAATTATTATGCTACTGAAAGTAAGATGCTCTCAGCCTGAGAGATATTCACTGGGGAAGGAAGAAAGACTGAGTGCGACCTGCTCACATCTTCCACTGTATCATTACATTTCTTGGGGTGCCAATTTATCCTTCAAGGTGCAGTATTTCAAAAGCCTCTCTGATCTGTCAAGTTAAGTTAGAAAAACTGCCTTCTCATCTTGGCAGCTCCAGGAACCAAGCCACTAGCTAGTTCTCTGCATACTGAGTTACTAAACAGCATAAGATTACAATATTGCGAAACAGTCTCAAATTTTCTGCTTGTCCAACACTCCTACTTGCTGGCTACCCATTTGCTTTCACGAAAACCATGGGAAGCACAGCAGAAAACTGCTTTGCTCAGTATTGAGCTTTAAATTTTGTTCCAACCATTACAAGAGACATTGTGAACAGGCTAATTAAACCCAAAAGATTTTTTTTTTTTATAACATGAAAAGACTTTGCTGCATAATCAAGGCTATCTTGAAAATGAGGTGTGGGCAGTCCTGCTAGAATAAAGCTGTCATTGCATTTTAAATGATTCTGAACTTGATGTGAAAATAATTACTTTTCTATTTTCTCTTCCTTTTTAAGTTCTGGCAAGGCAAGAAAGATTTTCAGAAAAATCCAAGTTGCCAGTGCAAAACCAGCAGGAATACCACACAGCCTAGAGTCTCACCAGAACTTCCAGCCCTGATAGCTCCTAGGCATTTGGGAAAAATTTGTTACTTAGCAGTTCCGTACAAGCTAAAAATCATCTGTTCAGTAGGTCCTTACCAATTCTGAAGTGGTCATCAATGTTGCCAGCAAAGACAGCTTCATAATCTTCAGGTCTTTTCAGGTTGGGGGGCTTCTCTTCTGGGTCAGAGCCAAACTCCCCTTTGAAGCGCTTTTTATTACTTACATCTATTTTTTTTTTGTCATTCACTTCGAGGAGACTGATGAAAGTATGCACAATCCGCAGAGCACATTCCCTGAAGGGCACTATCATCAGTACCTGTGCAGATCAATGGTTACAAGAGAATAACCCATAAAATATGAACACTCACCATTAAGTGTATGTTAATTAAACTTTTGGCTTGGATCTGCCCCCGCGGGGCATCCCAACAGTGAAAACAGAACCATTCTGACAAGCAGCAGCAAGGGAAGATGCAATGGGATGCAGCGTGCTCTTGAATTGGTAGTGGCCAGCAGCTCAGCCTGGTTCCCCAGCTCACCCAGGGTACCAGTACAGGGGAACTGAAAACTGAGCACGTTCTCCTGTCCTCCCCAAGCCCCAGGCGAGCGAGAGCTCCTGTAACACACAGACAAGGTCAAGGGCTGGCTCTTGGATGGGCGGCAATAGTCCCTGCACAGAACTCCAAAATACAAATGGCTAATGGGGGAGTCAACATAGAAACCAAAGATTTGCCAGGCATGCAGCAAATACTGAAACCCAACTCTGGAATTGTTCAACGGGCAGCTGGCACACCGGTGACAGGCTGCCATAGCTGAATCCACCCGGCTATCAACTAGAGGATGCTGTGAATCCAGGGAGGATTGATTTGGGGCCCACTCCCCCAGCTATGACAGGTGGCCTTGACAATGGGGCTGGGACTCCCTGAGGTACTCCCAGGTACAGAAAGATCCTCCCATGCAGGCAAGTCCTTACAAGTGCCTAAGGACAAAAAAATTCTGGCACATCCCACACTGGGTGACAGCCCACACTACCTGCACTGGTATTAAAAATTGATGTGGAGGCACCTGTCTGCACTGGCAGATTTAGATATGGATGCAGGAAAACCTGTCAGACTGTGGTGATAGGGGGACAAACAAAGAGGTAAGTCAAACTCATGGCTTGGCACAGAACCAGGCTGGCTAACAACCCTGAGCTCACTGCTTCTCACAGGGCATTCGCCCTGGCCACGGCGGACACCTTCCAGGCGTGATAAAGGGATGTGGAAAAGCACATGTCCAGGAACACATCACCCTGAGACAGCAGCAACAGAAATACTCGTGGATAAACTGACAGCATGTTTGTAGAGCCTGAGCAGGCAGCCGGGGTAGGGATCAGGGAATCAGAGCTCCCTTACCTTAGGCCTAGTGAGCCCCTGATCCCTGTAGTCATCGGTGTCGGTCCCCGGCTTTCGGTCCCTGCGTTTGGCGTTGTTGCTGAGCACCTGGGCGTTGGCCTTGAGGACGTGGTTCAAGGCGTGCAGGCAGTAAGCGTGCCGGATCTCTTCTCCGTTTGTCAAAGCATTTCTTTCGGGATAGAACAAGTCCCGGTACGAATTCATGACACAGAAGAGCTCTCTTTGCAATGGGGTAAAAGGGGAATCGCTTGGTTTGTCCACCGAGGACAGAAATTGTTTATTCACTTTTGGCCAAGTGCATTCCAAAGGCTTGTGGAGATGAAGCTGTTTCACATCAACTTCTTTGTCTGCTTTCAAAGTTTTATGTGTCTCCAAAGTGGAAGAAAAAATCAGTTGACCCAGCCTTGGCCACTGAAAAAAGATAGAAGCCAACAACACTGAGGAGTCATATGTACCAAACAAACCTTGCACACTTGAAAGCCTATCACCACAGCTGGTGATATCAACTTTAATCAAGTTCATGAAATTAAGGAAATTATCTCTTCATCATACAAGTGGAAACCTTTGTTTTCAATACGCAATTCCTTTTAGAGTCTATCGGGATAAATAACAATACACTTCAGCTCTGTAGAGCTGGATAGGTTTTGCAGTGATGTGTCTTGTAACTGTTCCCATGCCAGAGGAACCTGAGGAATTTTCTGCCTAATCCACCCAGAAAATCAGGGGCTCAAACCAGGGACAAGATGAGAACCCTGGAGTCCAACTACGCTTACCAACTGGCCCCACTGAGGTACATACTTTGATTAAAGATGAAAATAAACCCATTAAGGGCTAATCCCAGAAGCTGTGATTCAGTTGTCAAATGCACTCTTGTTGGATGCCTGGCTGATTTTGAACAGCCATCAGTGTAGTAGGGGAAAACTCTAAACTTTAAGCCTTCTGCCATGCAAGTTGTCCCCAGCTGTCCCCATAAAGAAGCTACACCAATTTAAGCAAAGATATATCATGCATTGCTTCAGGTGACACTGGTAATTTTGGCCACCATGTGCCAAAAAAGTAAATTAAATTAAAAGAAAAAAATTCACAGCTTTCTCTCTGACTAACTAACCATTGGATATCTTCCAATGAATGTCACCCAGCATATGGCTGACCAGAATGGGAGGCAACTCTCCAAAACAAAATCAGATGTGGAAAAGTTATGAAGCAAAGGTTTGTCTAAAAATGAGTATTTTGAAAACCAATACTCTCTGTCAAGCAAGGAGGTGGTTTTCTGGTACTGTAATTCACATATTATTGCCAGAATTAACAATATAAGTAATAAATTCCCCTTCTCTGGCTCGTAAATGTGCACAGGGACAGAGCCACCCTGAAGCAAGGACGTGAAAGTGCATCACAAGTACTTTTAAAAGTGTACATGGTCACCTCAGAAGTTCAGCTGCAGAGCACATCCCTGGCATCGTGCTGTCACCACTCAGGAACAAGCCCTGCTTCCACTCCTAGTCACGGTTTTGGGACTACAGCTCAAACTCTAAAGCTATGAGTTTCACATGTGCCACCATATGCCTCCAGAACAGCAGACTTCAAATTCCAACTCTTGCTCAGCAGTAAATGAAGAAGAAAACAATTCAACAACAACACAGTGACAAAATCTTGGTAATGCGAGTGCCAACAGCTAATAATAACAATTATGATCTACTTCACTTGTATTAAAAAAAGGATTATTTGAATCCAGGCGTCTTTAGGAACGCTGGATGGCTACAGAACATTATTACCTGGCTTTGACTTGAAGTTTTAGGAAGCGTAGACATTTTCTCTACTTCTTTATCTTCAAGTTCTTTGTCCATGTGCTGTTTAAATGGATCTATTTACAGCAACAACAAAAAAAACCAGCCTGAGAACTATTGCAGCTAATAGTAGAATCAAGTTGCAGAATGGATTTGCAAATGAGATGAGCAGTTTCCATGCTGGCCAACACCACAATTAAAACTAGTTATTTCAAAGCACTTGGAGATGAGAGAAAGGATGTCAAATTCTCTCTGCAAAGAACAGAGAGAACAGATTTGACAGATTGCTTTTAAAAAAGAAAAAGAGGCACTTATGGAAGTACTAGAATTTTCAAGCACTAATCAAATGTTAGACAGGAAAACAATATGTAGTGGAAAACAGTGGCAATTTTTTGCCTCAAGCTCTGACACGTCCATTGCTTGCAGGCGAAAAAGGCTGTCAACAGTAAAGTCCCAAGTGAACTTGCTAACCTCCCTAATCTGCAAACAGTTCTGCCCAGGGCTTTGGCCAGCGATATGAACACAGTTTGTAATAAAGCAGAGAAATAGTAGGTGAGTTTTGGAGAAGGGGGGCAAAAATTGCCTGAAGTGAGAAAAAGTCTGATTTATCTAATCAGCATTTCTTTTTGGAAAGGAAAAGAGGCAAAGAACTGTTAAATCATATTATACTCAAAGACACTAGCACGCACAAAGTCACATGCAAAGCTTATTTTGAAAGCCAAGCCCTGTATCCTGCTCGCAGCACAGCAGCACTCGCTGCATAAAGAAAACTAATTAGGGAACGCTGGTGCTTGCCAACAAATATCCAGCCCACACACAAGTTACCCAGGCAAAAGTCAAGATCATTTACTGATCATGACACCGAAAAAAAATTGAGAAAGTCTTCCCAGAAACACAAATGAATGGGCTATCATTTAATTGTACTGCAGAGTCTCTCCTCAGCTGAGTTTTACGGATTCCAGCATTTTCCCAATAAAGTAGAGGGCGTAAGGGGAGGCATTTTCAGGAATTTCAGTGACCCCGGGACCAGAGCAGAAATTCATCCCCTTTCTGCTCTCTTAGGTGACTCATTTTCTGCAATAAAGGCACTTCCAAGCCACAAGAACCCACTGAGAAGTAGTGCATCATTTATAGGTGGAACAAAGCTGTTAGGATACTTAGCATGCAGTTGGAGAGCTACAGCTCTCATTAAAATGCAATGCCAACAGCCTAAGTCATATTCTCATGGTAACAAGAACGAGCTGTTTTTTCTATCACATGGCCCTTTGATGCTTCCACACATTTCATGTATCACCCAGGCTGCCTCCCAGATCTAATGTCAGCTGCTGCTCCAAGATGACAAGCCAGCATCACTAGGGATGCTACAAACATATTTCTCTCTCTCGAACGACGCCATCTGATATTAAAGGCACAGAGCATGAAATATGAGCAGAAGCTGTGCGAGTGCCAGTGTGTGCCATGTCGAGGAAGGATCGCACACCCCGTGCAACACAGTTATTTTGTTACATATGGTGGGACGACTCCAGCACCGGAGCTCAGATGCATCCATCAGTGCACTCAGCTTCTGAGATACACCCTTAAAAGACACTCCATGTGCTCTGCTGACGCTTCATACTCTCCTGATCCTGGTGCAGTCAGACTCCTCTGCATAACCTTCAAAATTCTGAGAGCCCTGAGCATTTGTCTAAATTACTGTGGCTGCTCCAAGCTTCTCAGAATCCGACCTCTAACTCCACTGAGATGTGAAGGATGCCCTCGCAGGTCAGCTTTGTGATTATCTCTTGTGCTGTTTGTGCCAAGAATATCTTCCACAGTCAAGTGCAGAGCCCTTTTTATTACAGTGGCTTTTAAAACTACTATTAGAGCAGCAGAACAAGATAACACCCTCCACACACTTTTCTAGTTCTTGATACTTCAAGTTTTACCAGTCATAGCAGAAACCCCACATGAATCCCAGTCCCCAGGGGCTACAGAGAACAAATGGTTCAGCTACACATCTGCATTAGTGTTAAGGGTCCCTTATGTAACCGGCTGACATGTGGGCAGTACAATGAATAATGTAGTGGAAGAACTTGGAAGCTACACAGCCTATCGCTAGGGTGCTGGATAATTTAAACATGTTTACAGACACTCCTCCAAAGGCAGGTCCCTAAACACAAACACACGGTGCTTTACCTTCTGGAAGAGCTTGTGAAGAACTGCTGTCTCTCTGATCTGCATTGCCATCTCCACTCTCCTCTTCCATGAAATTGGTTTCCAGGCTAAATTCAGATTCGTGTTTCACATCAGTAAACTCCTCAATTACTCCATGACGTGGGTCACAAGAGGTATCTGCGCCATCAGCCTGCTCCTGGCTGAGCATCTGCTCTGCTGTGTCTGTGGCTGTCAATTGTTAGAAAGAAACAGGTTATTTTCTCCCAGAAAAGTTAGTCTGTAGATGCTGTTCCCTTTGAGTTACCGATTTTTTTCTCCCAGTACTCTATCCAAAAAGATAAAAAGCAGGCTTTGTATTCTACCATAAAGATGACTTTTGGCTAGCATGTCAAATGTTACATGACACAAAATGTGGTCCCCCAGAGAAAATTTAAAAAGCGACCTATTTGGGGAACATAACTTTTAGTTTCCAACGACCCCAAATAACTGGAAATGATAAAAAGTTGACTCCTCTCTCCCAGCATTTCTTTGCAGACTTCATGAATGAGAATACCTCACTGTAAAGGCGGAGGTTTCCTTCCAATTTCCATATTCTTTCCCGTGCTGTGAGGAAAACCTTTCCCTCCTCTTGGTGGCACAGCCAAGCCAGATGCTGCTCGAGAGAACAGCTTGTGTCTCCCATGAGTGGGTGAGAACCCCTGGTCTGCTGCTCCATGTGGATTTCCTCTGTGCTGCCGCACAAACAACATCTGAGGAAGCAGCAGCGGGCTGTCTGGCGGAAAACGAGCACAGCTACCCTTTCCCCTGCTAAATCCTTCAGCAGGAGAAACTCCCACCCACACAGAGGCAATGGAGCAACAGAGTCTCCAAGGCAGAAGAGCACCCAGCCAACGGCCAGTCTACACCAGGATCCTGGCTAAAAACATTCATTAGTCAAACAACATTTTCCAAAGAAGCGTAGGAAAAGAGAAACTACCTTCCTCCTCCTCTGGAACATCATCCTTATCTTCTTCACCTCCCTCTGCTTCTCCAGTCTCCTGGGACCCTTCGCTGTCCATTTCTGCCTCACTTTCCTCAGCTTCTTCTGATTCACTTTCATCTTCCTCTTCCTCACTCTCAGACTCAGGGGAGGTCTTCAGGGTAGCCAGGAGCTTATGATATCCAGAGACCTGTTCCACTTCAGTCTCCGAATCGCTTTCTGCACTCGATTTATCAGAGTCCTCAGACTGGAAAGGAAAACACGAGTGTAGCAGCAACAACAGTAACAGCCTGTTAAGCAGCAGGCAAATACCCTTACCTCTAATTGCTCCGTTATGTCTCCCCTCTCCCATGAAACCCTTATGTAGATGCAATGGAATTTTTCAAAACCCACTGTTTTATGCCAATAATTATGCTGGACACCTCCATTTAGATTTTGAAAGCATCTTGGGACACAGACTGAAGTGCCTTGTTGTGCACCAATTTGACTTGGAGCCTCACAAAACCCAGTGCTTTCAGTCTCAGCTGAGTGAGGACATGAGATCTCCACAGGCAAGGCTCAGACTGAACTGGCAATAGATTTTTCTAAGAAAACTACACATGGATTGAAAACTGTAGAAGGGCACCCACACAAAGGACAGAGCACACTGGAAATGCTTCTGGCTTTCAAGAAGGTAAGTGAATAGCTGTCAGTGGACAATGGTTCCCCGGGGAGATGGTCAGGTTTGGTTCAGCTGTACAGCTCTACACTCCGAGCAAGCCAGACTTGAGCCAGTTCTGTCCTGGGCTTGCACAAACTACTGTCCAGATCACAGCCAAAACTACAGTGAAACTGTGACTATCAACACAACACTATTTACTCCTTTCTTAGTTCCTTTCGGCCCAAAAAGGAAAAAAAAAAAAATCAATAAATACTATATGAATGCACAAAATTGCTAAGGGAAACAAATGAAACAGAGTAAGTCATTTTTCCAAACTAAAACTTTGAGGTCTTTTATTAATCTGATGATAAAGGAGGTTACCAACTCCTGACTGAAAGAAAAGCAAAGCACTGGCAATCTGAAGGAGTACTAACATACTTCTTTGTTCAACAGAGAACAAAACGTCTCCTAACTCATGCAACACTAAGTTTATCAACATTATTAAAACAACTTCAAGCACGATCTAATTTTCACTGTGACTAAGTAATACGCAAAAAAGTTAAGAACTGCTGTTATTTCCTGCTGCTTCTGCCCTCTCATGGTATTACAGTTTTGAGTTAGACATTACAGAGAACAATTCAGAGGCACACAAAAATCACATGCGTCTTTTTCTCCTAAATACTGTTTTTCCAAGCGGAACAACTTAATCAACCTGAATAAGTTGGAAACATGAAATGCTAAGTTTTTCACTTCACTGAACTACACAAAGATGAAAGTAAGGAAGAAATAAAAATACATTACCAGTTCACATATTTGAGTTGCTTCTGGTCTTTCAGAAACCCTGAAAAGAAAGCACTAAAATATCTTACTCTGTCAATGATGAAAGAAATGTCACAGGATGAAAGAAATGAGAGGAAGAGGGAATTGATTAGTTATGCAAGTTTAAAGAAGTTAAAAGAAAGCTTAAAACCAAACCATCACACTTGTCTCCCTACGAAAACCCTTAAGGGTCACCCTCTCAGGCGATGTGACCCTCTGTACATGAAGCCTAAGTGCTCAGGCATTACAACTGATCCAATAAAAATTTTAAAGGAAAATCCAGCTTTAATCAGAAGATGAGGCCTCAAAAGGAATTAGAAAGAATCTAGCTACAAGGGTTACAAAGTTAGACAGAGACTACTTCTAGCGCCAAATATTGGTCTGTGATATGGGAAAAAGACACAAACTAAAGGTAAAACAGCACTAATTAACCAGTGTTGGGACTGCGGTTCTTCAAAGAAGCCACTATACAAGCTGAGTTTAAACTAACCTCAACTCCTTCAAAAAGATGCAGAGTCTTGTGTGGGATTGAACATCACTTTACACACAGGACATTCTCTCCAGCAGGCCTTCCATCCCCATCCACACAGGCCGGGAGGGTCCCAGGGGACACCCAAACAACAGACCTGAACACTGTGTGCCTGCTCCTAAAGGCTCTACAGCAGCAGCACAGACCAGACAGCATCTGGACTATGCAGCTCTTTCCTCAGAAGTTTGCACGGGGGTACAAAGGGAAGGTGGCCATTCTGACAGACGGGCATCCCGCCGAGGAGGGAATGGCTCTTGTCACGCAGATCCTCGCTGCTCTACTTTCACACCTTCTCCGAGATCAGAAAAGAGCACGGAGCAAACAGTGGGAAAGCTGGATCCCTGACAAGCCAAGGGACCGGCCTGGTACCAAAACGGGAGCCCACCTCGCACTCCTCCGCTTCCCCACTGCTCGTGGCAGCCCCTGGGCTGCACCACAAGAGTTTACATTTGTTGAAAGAAAATCCGAGCCGAGATTTCCGGCCTTCCGTTCTGCTTTCGACATTCCCGGCTCACGAGCGGCAGTCCGCCACGCAGCTGCAACTCCCCTCCTTCCGTCGGGAGCCCAGGGAAAGCGTGAGAGGGAACGGCCGCCGCCCGGGCCGGCTCCGGGCTGAGCGGGCTCCTCGGCCCTGCAGCCCGGGACACAACCGCGGGGAAGGGGCGGCCCTGCCCAGCCCGGCACTCACTTGTCATAGAACGGGTGCTCCTCGCCGAACTCCCGCAGGTGCTTCTTCTGCTTCTTGCTCAGGCTGTGCAGCAGCTCCCGCCCGGCTCGCCGCTTGCCCATCCCGGCCCGGCCCGGCCCGGCGCGCTCCACGTGGGTGCCCGGCGCGCTGCGCTGTCGCACGGCGGGGCGGTGCCCGAA
>VZTA01021954.1:69236-81824 GCA_013398855.1 Mohoua ochrocephala
CTCACGGGCCGGGCCTCGCCGCGCCGCCGCCGGCCAGCGTGTAGTGCCGGGAGCGGGCGCGCGTTTACGCCTGCAAACCGCGCTGGGGAACACAAAGCACCGGCAGGGAAAACTTTGTCCCAGACTGTGTCCGAAACCAACCCCATCCCGAAGCTGCGCCCCGCGACCCCGAGCTTGGTGCGAGCCGTGACGCGTTTCCGCTGCCGGAGCCGCGGTGAGGCCGGCGAGCAGCGTGCTCGCAGCGGGGCGGGCACCGCAAACCCGGGCCCGGCCAGCCCCGCGCCGCTCTCGGGCTGACGGAGCGCAGGTTGTAACGAGGGTGGGTACGAGAGATATTGAAGACCTGCTGCGTTTCTCTTTGCAGCGGATTCGCTGCAGCCTCAAGCTTTTGTGTATAACATTTTTCTCGGGTACATGTGGGGATATGATTAGACGTAAGCTCGGTTGTTTGCCCAGGAAACAGTCACTGAGAAGAAGCTCTGAGCTTTACTCCTACGAAGAAAATTTTTAATTCCCAAATCATTACGCATGAATGCAATGTTACTTCCGATCTCTGGCTACAGAAGCAGTGATAATCTAAATGCAGCCTGACCTGCCTAAGAGACTGACCCTCTCCAGACCCTGGGGAGCACTGCAGATGGCCTGTGCAGGTAGACACTACCTGAGCTACAGGTTCTTCCCCAACTCACCCATGATCTGCAGTGCTTTGCTAAAAGCTACACATTTTCTGGGAAAACCTCTACAGTAAGGCTAGAGGAGGAGACCCAACGCAAGTCCTTAAAGTTCAGATTACTTTATTCCAAAAGGTACAATCAAAAGCTTCAAATGAAACAAGGCTAAATTCTGGCTCTTCTAACGTGTCACTGCTGAATCTTACTGAGCGCTGCTTAAGGATGCTTTACTACGTATGGAGACAGTTTTTCAGAAATGACCTTACATTGTGTCAAATAAAGTAAATTCAAACTCGGTTCTTTGCTTTAAAGTTCTTTATATTCCTTATATCTCTGTGTTTCGGTATGACCTAGCTGAAACTCCTCTGATCTTTAGCAATGAGGGGCTATAAATGGTGTTGTAGCGTGCAAAGCACATACAATAGGTTTCAGTTTGTCTCTGGGAGTACAAGAACTAAGTGACAACAACGTCATTCCAAATAGGGTGGAGACATTTTTTAGGGAAAAACAGTTTAGCATTTGGATTGTAGCTTCTTGACTGTCTTGACCTGAGGGCACCCATGGATTTGACTGAAGCAAGCAAGCACATTAACTGCACTTCAGTCACACAGAAGCCTCCAGGAGTTACTCTTGAGTGTTGTTAATCCCACAGTCTGTCCCTTCAATAAACCCCTCTGGCGTGGGGGAAGTTGTCTGGATCCGAACCTTTCTACCGACCTGCCTCACCCAGTACCCCCAGCACACAGACCGCAGCAGCAGAAATTCCCTTGGCAGGTTCTGTCAAAGCCAACATGTTATGTAACAACGCTGACTAAAATAAACAATTTCCAACTATACCAGGGTTTTATGGTAAAGTTAGCAGCCATACTTTCCAAGAGGAAAAATATTGCCAATCAATCCCACCTCTGTCAGGAGTGTGAAAAAGGCAGTATATTTTTATGTTGCAAAATTGTTTCTCGTTGACTCTCAATTTGGCATTTTGAGACAGCAGGAAGAGCAGGAGTCTGTTCAGAGCTGAATTGGGAGAGCTCAGGAACTCTTTGGGGATTGATTTTAACATTGTGTGTTAACAGGGGAAAATTACAGGACCTTGGTGATAGTAAGGCTATAGAGTTTGGACTCCAGTGTTGTTTGTACACTCTTTCCAAAATTCTGGCTAGGATGATATTTCACACTACTTCGTGGCGTTTCAGACTGCTTTTTGATATTGCCCTATGAATTAAAAATGCATGAATCTCATTAGTTTGTGATGTTCTGAATGCCAGCACTTGCTTCTGTGGCCACTTATTCACACTACTTTTCATCAGTATGGGAAAGCTTTTCTAGGAGCTTAGAAGATTTGGCCCTGTACCTTGATGTCTACTGTCACTCCCTTTTCCTCTCTCCATCCTGACTTCAATTTAACCCTTGAAACCAATGATATTCCTGGAATTGTTTCCCTCTTCCTGCTCAACTCCTTCCTCCCTCCTCTTCATTCCTTGTGTGAGAAGGATCCTACTTGGGCAGTATTTGGTGTTTAGGATTAAACTACTTAAAATGTTGTGGTGCCATTCATGGGTGTCTTAGAAGGCATGTCTCCCAGGAGATGAACACCTCAGCTTCTCTGTGGTGAGGCACGGGCAGTAAAGCAGCATGGATGCTGATATCCCCTAGACCAGTGAACATGTAACCGCCCAGTTTTATGATAATCCCTTTCTTAAATTAGATCTCTCCACTTGAAATTTTTTAATCAAATTTCTAAATGAACTTGTAAAGTTACCCTGGATCTCCTAGTTGCTAACATGGTTATTAAATCACCAGCAATGTTCTTTTTACAGATTTCTTATGCACCAGCATCTCTGATTCCAGCAATAATATTGGAAAGAAAAGGAAAGAGAAAAGCTTGCATTATTTGAAATCTGTTCTGCTGACCCCATTCTGTCAGCAACCGCAACTAAACCCTGTCAGCAGAAGGCTGCTGCTGCTACCTGTGTATCTCCAGCACTTTTATCTGCATGACGTTCCAGAAACAGATGGTTTATAAAAGACACTTCCTTTATTTTGGAGAACTCTACTAATCTGAACAGAACAGATTCCTCCTTGCTGGCTTATTGCCTTCACTCTTTTGTCTCACAGCAACTCACTTTCATGCTTTTCTCCATCCCTGCATGACAGATTTTTATAACTTCTTTATCCTCATTTCTCTAGCATTAATCATCAACAAAAAGTTATCCAGGCAAATATTTATTACTTACGTATTCAAGCCACTTGTTTGTTTATTATTAAGCAAAACTAATTTAGTTCAGAACAGAACTGCTGGGGGCTTTCGTATTATACATCTGTTCTCAGTCATATTTAGCCTAATACTCTTATTTTGCTGATGGAAACTAAGTTTAGAAACTGCTTTGCCACTGTTTTTTTGGGGGGTTTTTTTGCCAGTATGAACCGTATTTTGAGTGATGTAATTGGAAATCAAGCTGCAATTCTTTTGACAAATGGCTGATGTATTTACTGATGCTGTAATTCCTTGCACTGCAGTTACTGTAACGCATTGCCAATGTAAAAAACTCTATAATGAATTAGGCTTCTTCAGAGAACTACCAAGCTTACACACTGGAGAAATACAGAATACAGAGAATAAGGTAGCATCTGAAATGTAACAGATCTTAAAATTTTAGTCTGTTGGGCAAAGGTGGGGGGGGAGGGGGAAGCATTTTAGAAAGATCCAGGGTATGCTAACCACATGAGCTGCTGGAATCCATGTGTTGTCCATAGCAACATTAGCTTAAAAAACCCCATGATCATTTCTGCAGAAGCATGTCTAATGCAGTAGAGAGTTTAACTGCAAGCTTGTATGCCAGAAGTGCAAACTTCTGGCAGTGAATGTCAAGGAAGGGGGTGGGTACTTGGCCCTCAGCTTTCTGTGGGCACCCAGAAAAAACTCCTTTTCAGCACTTCAAACTAGTTCTGCAGTACATCCATGCCCAGTCTGTTGAAAGCAGAGAGAATATAAGGCAAGGTTCTCCGAGCCTTGATACCCTGCACTGGGACACGTTAAAGTAAATGGCTGGATTTGAACGAGATGCTAGAGAAAAGCGTAAAGAAATCCATATTATGACTTTCTCTACTTTTGGGTGGGTGCCAACATTAGGGAAGAATTGGTCCTTTTAAAGTTGATCCTATTTCAAACGTTAGAATTTCTTCTTTTCCTAAGTAGCTATCATACTAACCTATATTTTAATTTTTTAATTCCCTCCTGCGTAATGCAGAATGATTGTTTTGGTCGGAAAGTTTCATCACTGCACTTGATTTCTGATGGCAAACTAAGCCTTCTGCTCTTTCATTTCTTAGCAGTGTTGCTTCTGCAGGCTAAAGCGGCTCCAGTCGGTTCCAGGTATCTGAAGTTGCTGTACATGTTTGGAGTCTGTTACTCAGTTATGTCACTCTGTCTTCCATACTGTAGATACTGTAACTTTATCTGAGCACAAGGTGAAACTTTTTGTACTCCAATGGCTTGGGGATAAAGCCCTATGAGTATTTTCAGGAGCTAAACTAAAAAACCCCTTCTTTTGAACTGGAAACATATTCTAATACAAAGGCAAAGAAGAGTTAATATTTATATGGTGGGGGGAATGAAAGATGAGTGATAACAATGTGCTGATGTATGAAAGACCTTGCATCAGCAGATGCAATACTCTGATTGTGTGCTTTTTGATAATATCTACTGGCATTTTATTGAAGTAGAAAGAATTTCCACTTTTTATTACTGGTGTTTCTTGTAATTCAATGCATAGCATTTCAAAAGAAAGGTACATTTTGTTAAGAGAACTAGAAACTTGGAACAAAGAGACAGGATGCAGAACCCCAAATCCCACAACGCTGTCCTTTTACCATACAAAAGTGCTGCAGAAGAGAATCGTTACATGTGCTCTGTGCACCGACCTGAACAAGTAAATTGTTTGCATCAAAGGGTTTTGTTTTCTTTTCTCATATTCCTTCTGTAAATGAAATACCTCTCTGATTCCTGTATCTTAAAGGAACTGGGATTATAGGGGGAGGGAAAACAAAGGAAATTACGTAGAAGGTTTTTCATTGTCCTAGTTCATATACAGTAGAACTCCATCCAGAAAGGCAGAGCATTAGCTTAACCAAACATCCAAAAATCTCCTCTGAATGACTGACTTGTGCTAAACTTGTTTGTTACATGAGGCTAATGCACTATCAGCCAGCGGGGAGAGCAGCAGTGTTAAGAATCTGTGTCCTGATTATAGGGTGAGACTGCAGGCTACTGGATACTGAAGACAAGTATCCATACTGCCAAGTCCTTTCTTCATCTTTCCTTCATAAAAAAAGGCAGCGATACTGAACTGATATTGAACTGATCTTAGGGATTTAGTTCAGTTTCATGTCTGAAAAACCTCTCCCTCTCTCCTTAGGAGGTGAGTGCGAGTTTGCACATACAGCGAAAGTGACAGTGGTTTGACTCTTTCATATTCCAACTGGAGTTCTGGCAAGGTAGGAATGTGATGCGCATTCCTGTGAAGGACACAGCTTTGCTGTGACGCACAGAACATCCCATGTGGCACACATGGCCTTTGTTTAAGGGGATGAAATTGTTGTTCCGGACAGTTTTGCTACGTGGATGCAGAAGCGGGCACTTCACACAGGGATCATTTAAGCTTTGGGTGTCTGACTCCTAAGAACACAACAGAGCATGCTCAGACACTGATGTTTATAAATGGTCTGAAGCGTGGGGTTTTTATGAACTTCCTCTAACATGCAACTACAAATTTTCTGTCTGAAAATGAGAGGAGATGGTCAATAGGAAGATTACTTGAGACAAGACCTAAAGCAATGGTTGGAGTGTTGCTGTTGGCACTTGCTAAGAAATGAGGCAGGAAGCAAAACTGGAGAAATGTGGTGGAAGTAGGAGAAAAGAAGTAAAGAAGGGAAACAGTTTATCCAACAAACTAGTTTATCCAAAATTGATAAATGGACGTGGCATCCATAAAATTAAACATTACATAAACATGAAGTGGATTTGCAAGTATTTCAGCATTCAGAAAAGCCATCTAGTATCAAAAGGAGACAGTGAATTTATATATAAATTCTTTATACACCCACTTTATATATATAAGTAAAAATAAATTTTACTTTTCATTATTATAAATAACCATAAGTCACTGATCACAGAACACAGTCAAACTGCTTCACTTTACAGCAGTTCAGTCTACATGTACTGGAGTATGAGCAAGAATAACTTGATGAAACAAGAGTTTATATAATTTCTTTATAAGAGAACCTTTATTTAACAGTGGTTAGGTTGATAGGAGCAATGAATTTCAGTACTAATGGAGCCAAGTACCTGGTGTGTTCACGACTTGGCTTCAGTTTCTTCTACTTGAGGTAGTGTATCCCAAACAGGTTTCTGAATGTGTTCCGGTATTCTCTCTATCTTAGTCTAAAAGGAAAGAAAAACAGCAATTTACTGTACCAGCTAGCTAACATCTAACTACTTTGCTTTATTTATTCTGGCTTGAGACATGAATCAGATTTAAAATGCCACCTAGTGGCACTTCCAAGCAATACGGCCTCTTCACCATGTAATACCTTGGAAAATTTTCCTATCAAACTACACCCATCTTCTTGGCTGACTTTCCAAAGACTTCAGTAGTTACTGGTACTTGCATCAGGACTTGTAACAGTTAATAATGTGGGGTGGAAACTGACCTTTTTCACTTCCATGGCAACCCCTTCAGGTAAGTTTCGCTGCACATACTCCAAGTAAACCGCAGCAGTACTGCTTGTTAGGTATTTTAACTAAAACAGAAAGAATTTTTTAAAAGGAATTAATAATACTTCAAACAGAATTGAAAAAAAAAGTTTGCCCTAGCTTCTTTAGCCCTTGCTATGGGATCAAACATCTTACGGGAAGGCAGCTTCCATAATATTGAACAGAAGCAGTTCATCTGTACTCAACTCTCCTGCAAGTATAAAGCAGTTACTTCACTCCACAGAACTGCACATGCTGCCTGGGATCATTGCATTGATTATGATGGAAGTACTTGCATCTTAACACTGCAGGTATCAGATGAAATTAATTACAGCTTATGCAAGAATCACCAGCTTTTGTATACTCTCAAAGTTCAAGCCTGTTATAAATCCTGCAACTCCAGAGTTCCACTGAAACACTGCTTTTTTAGTTTATCCTCGTTCCACTGAATTACCAACCTTTTAGTTTTTCCTGGAAGGCAAAAATAGTGCTTATGGTCTGCGGGCAGCCACTTGTACTGCGCTCATGTCAGGGGACTTCAAGAAAGGCCCATTTTGCTAAGCACTGTGCAAATATACAATAAGACACCCAGGAGCCACAAAATGCTGGCAGTAAACGTTTCTTCTAAGAAAGTCAACCACAGCTGCATTCTAAACCATACAGATGTCTGTGTCATCGGCCACAGAGCTGGTGGTTTGTCTATGCTTCCTTTCTTCTATTTCCTACGTGCAGTTTTAGTTTGCCACATGATGCTGCATAGGACAAAAGTATGTCTGCTCAAAAACATCAAACCAATTCATAGAGAACAGAACCCTCAGTGACTGACAATGCCAATGATTTAGCTGCATCTTCTTCCCTTCCTGAGAAAACTCTCTTCCCGATGATTTTGGAAAGCAAGAGCATAACGCACATAAAGGTAACCCTCAATTCTACCTTATTTTCTTCAGTCATTCTTTCAGCTGTTAACATGATGGTCAAAATAAACTTTTTGGTCCAAAACTTTTGTAGGCTGTGCATTCAGAATAGCTGGTGTTGCATTTTATGTAACTAGGTCAGCTGTTTTCCAATATTCTCCCGCATTCTCCTCCCCAAACCATTTCCACTCGTGCATTAGCATCTAGTAACATCTTTGAATTGTGCACCTAGAACGATTTTTTTTCCTTCTTTCTTACCTCTAAACACATGTAATGTGTTCTCATTTCGTACTGAACTCTGTGCTTCTTGTAAATGTGTACAGATTTGAGAAGTGTAAGTCGTTCCACCATCTTCGGGGGTTTATCTCTGAGCAGAGAAGAAAAAGAAAATTTCATGTTATATAAAGGATGATAATACAAGTTTATGTGAAAGATTATGCTGAAATCTCTGTTCTTACTTGACATTTAAAAGATCTACAAGGAAATACGAAACACTGGTACAGTTTGTTATTAACTCATACGGGCATGGTTATTAACACTCAGGTATTAACCAGCATTAGGTCAGGGAAGCTACAGCACTGACAGCTGCACTCAAAGCACTGTCAGTATCCTTCATGCAGCACTGCCACTACGGCAGTGCTGAGCGCAGAACTGCTGCTGCTTTCTCGTCACCGTCCTGCCATCAGAGAAGTGTTAGATCTACAATCTGAGAAGAAAATGTCAGATTATAGCCATTTCTTAAAAAAAAAAATTAAAATAATACTTCTAAGCAGAGGACCTGAATTAGAGTAGATGACAGAAGAAGCATCTGACTCCATATCACCCTACAGATCAGTTACTTACACTTTTTCAACAGAGATGCCAAGTTCTTTAGCTGCAAGCACTGCGAAATATTCATAGCTGTCCAACACAGCTTTATCGTGGCCTTTAACTAAAATGGACAATCTCTTGTACAGTGTTTCTGGCTCATCTGAAATAGATACCTGCATTTTTGAAGAAAGGACAAGAGTTACCACACCATTTTCTCCTTAATTAATGCACGCACTGCACATTTCCTTAGCCTGCATGCCCCATTTGTAAAAGAGCAAAAAAAACACCTCACAACCTGTTGAGCTGCTTATTTTAGTTTATCTAACAGAATCTCACGCTATTACCCTGACTGACAGGCCTCACTCTACCAGGGAAGGCAAAGTGTGAAGAGATAGCTAACTTCTGAACATTTCGGTAAAATTTCTCCATCCAAAAAAGGAATGCCAGAGAAATATAAGGAGGACAACACTAGCAATGGCAAGAACAAAACTCATTGTTAAAGCAAGTCTGGCGCAGCAATATTTGTATTTTAAATAGCAGTGTGTGAATGCCAAAAACACTCGAGAGTTTGCCTGGGTATGGACATTAAATAGAACATTATGGACAGCAACCAGAATTCTCACTTTACCAAGTCAGCTCTAAGACTACTTTAAACACAGTAGGCTTCCCCAGGTGTATTATCCTTCATGTTTGTCCAAGTGCAAGTTTACGACTTTCAGTTTGAGCTTCAATTTCTGATGTCTGGGCTCGCTGATCAACTGGAAGAGCCTTAATGAGTGCAGAAGTGCCGAATTTCCCAAAGGTTCACTCCTAGGCAGTTTAGCACACTAAATCCAGCATGTACCAGACACAGCAGGAAGGCTGGATCAGCACTGTAGATCTAATACTGCCTGTCAGATGTTTCTGAAGCCCTTGTCAAAAGGCTGCTAAGCTGCTGCAGGCGTTGAACTGAATATGGCCAAAAAGTTGGTATTTCATAAAATTACAGCTGCATAGAAAAGGGGGGAAAGTTACTGAGAGGCAACTGTGAGCTACACAAATCTTCTTGGGAAAAAAAACCCCAGAAGATCTCAAGTACCGATAATCTAAATGATTTCTTTCTCTACGACAAATTTGACATCACTAAGACAAAACTTTAACTAGCTGCAAGAAAGGAATTCAAGTTTTTCTGGATGTCCTGTTTATTACTAAGACAATATACAAAATACTGTGTTGCAGAACACTCACCAAAGGATTAATCTTAGGCTCCTGTGTATCACCATGGGATCCAGCCAGCCGTGCTCCCATCAAGTTGGAGCTCCTAGAAATACATCGTGGGGAAAGCATAAAACAAGTTGTTAAAGTTGGATTTTATTTTTTCAGGGACTATGGAGGAGCAGTGGAAGGAGGAGGGGCTGTTATACTTACGGAAGAAAATACTGCTTTTGCATAATTCTGCTTGCATAACTGACAGGAAAAGCTGATCCCTGTATAAAACAGGTAATTTATGTTGTGGGGTTTTTTTTCCCCAAACCAGAAAGCAGCCGGTTAATACAGGTTTTATTAAAGATTACTTTTTTGCACACCAAAGCACAGCACATTCCTAGGCACTAATATGACAAACTAGGAAGTTTTCCATTGGAAAACACAGGAAAACAGGAGCATGGAAATGTATTTCAGTATACAATAGCACCTAAAAAAAGAAGCACGTTAAGGGCACAGTAACGGTGTGCACTTACTACTGAGGCACCTGAATAGCAATCACAAGGCATATTTTTAACAGAAAAATGTATTTTTGTGGCACTGAATACCATTCCTGTATACGATAATATTTTACTTTCACGGTACAATGTAAGTTTTGTCAAGTGACAAGCCTAAGTAGGACTTACAAAAGCAATTGAAAACAATATCCTATAAATGCAAAAAAATTCGACCTGTGAATTTAACTGGAAATTTACTGTTTTTTCAGAAAAAAAAGTTTCTTGTGATTTTGAACATTTGTTCTTTTGAAGAGAACATTTAAATAGAAATACTTCTTACAAGTAAATGAATCATGTTTAAAAGATAACATGATTTTCTGTGTTAGAAAAGGAATATAGTTGCTAATCATGTAACAGTATTATCTTTCATACTAGAATAATTGTTCCCTTCAGAACATTGTGTGGCTTCCTTCCACTAATTCTTAATTTGGCACAGTTATAGACTACTTGAGGGGTGAAAGAAAGGAACTCTCGCTTGCTTAACAGAACCTCAGGGCTGCAGCAGAATGCTGAAGCCAAATTAGTTACTTATCTTGCCCCTTGATGCTCTTTTTTGACATGTGCTGGAGTCATAGCTTTAAAAGAGAAGACAGATACCCCACCCAAGAGTTATACAGGTGACTGTCTAATCAAAACACCAGAAAACAGCCAGAGTTTACACTTTTCCACGTAATCTTCCTGTAGTTGCTCATGGATATGCATGACTCTATGATGCTGCTAGGTCCCTAACCTTTTCCAGTGTGCATCACACATTCATGATACATCAGCAGTGAACAAAGCTGTTTTCTGAAGTAATTCTGCCTCAGTCGCTATTTATCCTACAAATGCTGCTTCCAATAAAGAAGATGACTGCAGAAAGAGGCAGGAGAGTTTTCTATTTACAAAGCTGACTATGGTACAAATGCCTCCCCTTAAGGAATCCTTTCAAATCCAGACCTTCACAGAGGCACTACTGTTACATTCTTTAAGTGCATGACAGAATAGGCAATTTTAGGATCACTGAGTATTTGCCACTGTAGTTGATAATCATTCAGAAAGTTTCCAAGTTTATGTTGGGAACTACTTGAGCCTTATTACCTAAAACTAATGAAATAATTAGCTGATAATTTTCTAGTGACATCTAATAAAATAGAGGGACTATTTACAAGAGCATGTAATGAAAGGCAAGGGGAAATGGCTTCAAACTGAAAGAGGGTAGGGGTAGATTAGATATTAGAAAACAATTCTTGACTGTGAGGGCAGTGAGGCACTGGGACAGGCTGCACAGAGAAGCCGTGGATGCCCCATCCCTGGAAGTGTTCAAGGCCAGGTAGGACAGGGCTCCGTGCAAACTGATATAGCAGAAGGTATCCTTGCACATGGCAGGGAGTTGGAACAAGGCAGTCCTTAAGGTCCCTTCCAACCCAGGCCATTGTATGATTCCATGACAAAATTATGTTGACATCTGCACCTCAATTCTCTCTCTCTGAAGTCAGAATGCTGCCTTCCTTCCATCCAATGCCAATATGAAGTACAGTAACAATCACCTGACACCACTTCAGGAAGCAGACAGGCCCAGGAGCATAAAAGACTGTATTCAGTGCAGGGCTTAAACTGTTTGTGCAAGTACACGGCACAGAATCTGATGCCAGATGACAAATGTAAGGCTATTAACTGTAATCATAACTAAAATTTTTCTCTGTTTTGGGTTTTTTTTATGTGTGTGCAAATGCAGTCTATGCTATGTATTCTTTTATTTATAACTGCTTGACCTGGTAATAAGGATTTATTATTTACATACAAAGATACATGCACTCATAGTGTATTGTGCTATGTGGTTTTAGATACAAAAATTTCAAGTCTTCATGCAATAAAAATGAATAAAACAAAACCTGATGAAGCAGTAGAGTCCTATCCCACACACTAAGGCCTGCAGCCTTTCCAGTATTCTATGATTGTACATGTTATTCCCACCACATGCCATCTCCCTTTGTTACTAATTAAGCAGACATGTATCAAGTCAAAAGTTTTTGTAACATTACATTAAAGTTGCTCTTTAAATTTTGCATTAAATTTTGACAAAATGATCTACTGAATGCCTTAGGCGGTAGAGATGGCATTCAGCGGGCAGGAAAGTGTATTTTAACAGCTTCACTCTCCGATTTAATGATGTGCTCTGGCTAATGGCCATCACAGAAGGTGGAAAAGACACTCAAAGACTGCGACGTAACAGAATTCAACTTCCTGGGTGAACCAAGACCTTGCACAAAACATAATTACCCCTCTCCTAGTGCAAAATAGCCTTAATTTTGTTGGGCTGAGAACTTCTGAGGTGTCAGGGGGAGACAGATGCCTGAAAAGCACGTCCCGAACATAGTGCATACACAGAAGATAGTTTAGGGCTTCAGAAAATACAATTTTCTCTATTTGAGAGAAAACAGTCACTGTTTTTAAGTCGGAACTAGCAAACATCAGCAGTGCAAAATGCTTTCCTATTATTTTACGTTAAAACTTCCAAGCTTTGAAACTTTTAAGACTAGAAACTCGCCTAGCACATGACCTCCAAATCCAAGTCACCTATGCTTCGCTATCCCTTCCACCCGGACCAACTGCGGGAGAACCACAGAACTGCAGGGACCCGCCAGGCGATGATGGCGTGCAGAGACACAGTCCCACGCCGTACACCCCCAACCCTCCCGCAGCCCGAAGGATAACATTTGCCA
>VZTA01021954.1:81856-183122 GCA_013398855.1 Mohoua ochrocephala
CCGCGTCCCCTCTCCCGCCACACAGCGCACCTGACAGAGCCGCCGCCACAGCCACCCCGCCGCCATCTTGGCTCCGCCCCAGCCCGCCCTCCCTCGCCCGGAAGGAGAAGAGCGGCCGCATCCCCCTCCTCCTGCCCCCGCTGTGGGGGCTCAGGCCACGGGGCAGCGCTCCGGGGTGCGGGGGCGAGCTGGGAGCTCGTAGGGCGCTGAACGAGCCGTACGAGCTCCCAACCGGGCTCCCCACCCCGGTTCTCGCCTTCCCCCAGCGCTGCCTCAGGGCAGCACCGACGGAGCAGCGGCTCCCCCTCAGCCGCTTCCCGCCAGCGGCGGCCCCTGCTCCCCTCACAGGCGTTCCCCGTCCTGTTCTCTAGGAATCCTTTAAAAAAAACCAAAACAAATTACACGAACGCTAGTTTTCAACCTTCTCGCCGCTCTTAAAAATATTTTACAAAGGGATACAAGCCCGTTAGAGCAAAACCCATCCGACTGTATTTTACCGAAATATAAAAGTGACTGGAAACGGCACATAAACAACCCCCTTTTTTTTTTTGCACGTACAAATAGCGGCTAATAATACAACACAGCTTCTGATCGGTACGAAATCTTTAAAAGGGGCGGCGGAATAAACAAGTACTAATTTATGCCACTAAAGCATCCTTAAATACACACAACCAGGTAGGCAGTAACCTGAAATTAAGCTCTGTGTGCAAGTCAAATGCTAACAACGGGAACCTGAAACCAGCATAGATCACAAGCTCTATCAAATGTATATATTCTTTTTTATTTTGTTGCTTCCTCTGCCACCTAAAATTACAGTCCGCTTTTTACACTAAAACGCCTAAAATATTTACACAACCATCTTCTAATAAAATAACAGTTAAATATTGAAAATAAGATTTTTCTCATAAAATATGTTTTCTGTATGTACAGGTTTTATCAAAGAGGACTAGATCCAATATTGAATAGTTTTCCATCATCAACCATCAGCAAGAAAAAAGTTTTCTGAAACAAAACTATGTTCAACTCATGTACAAATAGGCAGAACAGCACATTTAACATCAGCCAATGCAATACTCAATAATGACGAAGTCGATGTTTGAGGCCTAAATCATGTACTGCTTAGGAAAGGTGCATTTCTTTTTTTTCCTTTATGAATAACTTCTTTGGTTATCGTTGTTCTATTATATTCTTGGCTGTACAATAAAACTGCACCCAGTTAATGTTACTGAACCAGGCATATATATGTGTGTATATATATATATTTATAGATACTGAGTTTAGCACAGATCCTGTCCAATTGTTACCAAAAAAGTGCCACTGTAGATTCTTTAATACAGAGCTGCTCTTCAGAATCAAGCCGCTAAGTTTCTACTGTATTTCACGCAGTTCTTCAAGCAGAACTCTTGATTTCAATCATCATTTTGCTTAAACAGTTTTTTCCCACCAAGAACCTGAAAACATGTCCATTTTCCAGTGTAGAGCCATTCTCACAAAGATCCTTTAAAGTTCAAAATGATACAAGCTTGGGAAAGGAAGAGTAGACTCTGCTGGGCCGTTTCTACCAGAGGCTCCTGAAAGCCAACGCCTTTTACTGCTCACAAAAGCCTCCACTTTGCAAACCACGAAGACTCGCACTATCTATGAGATTTTTTGTCAGTGGGTCTTGCTGGTGGTACACAGCCGAGCACCCAGTCTGCTGAACCTGGGTTGCATATGGCCCCTGGGAAAGTAAAATGCCACAGCATGGACAGGAACGAACTGCTGGGGAATGTGCTGAGTGGAGTGGCAGGTCGGGAAAGAAAAGGCTGCTGCTGCCTGATCACCTGAAGCTCAAGGGTGCAATGACTGAGAACATCCCCTCCTATGTGACAGGAGTGAAATTGCACCCACTGGTCAAAACCAACTGCAAAAACCTCTGGAAAACCCCCCCAAAACACTACAACAACCACGTACACGGGAACTTCACTGACCGGAAACGGAGAGGTTACTTCCATTCTCCTGAAGGGTTGGTTCTTTAGTATCAGAACATTCGACCTTAAGGTCATTTGGCTTCACATATTTGGCTTTGACAGAGAAGGCACCTCTCTCTGTCAGTGGGTCCCACTGGTTTTGAACTTGCGTGGTCCGGTAGTCCTATGAAAGTGCCATGACTTACCCTCATTTTGCATAGTTAAACAAGGATGAAAGACAGTAGAAAATAAGACCCACCATCCCTCAGGTTCTGCTGAAGATATTAGGAATATGGCAAAAAGAACCCAATAAAATAAAACCCAATCCATAAAAAAAAACCCCAAACAAACCTGAAGCCTGGAAGATCTGAAATAAGTCTTATAAAATATTTTATAAAGTTAACAATACTCCTCTACTGTGCAAAATTCACAAGAAAATCAATGCTGCTGCCTGTGAAAGCTCTGCAATCAGCATTCATATTCTGTAATTAAAGGTCTACTCAACCTAACTCCGTATCTTCCTTAATGGTTTTATTCTGCAAAGTACAATTCTTTCAATATCCTATTTAATCAGAGAACCAAATCTAAATTTATATAAACTGTGTCAGGTGTCCAGCATGTAGATCTGAACCTAAGGGAGGAGAAATGGTCATTAAACAGCAACATCAACTCACCTTTGCAGTATGTGTGTAATAAATAAACAACAGCTGAATTTGATGTAACGAAGAGGACCGAAAATGGCACAAGAGTAACACATTACACCTAGGTGCTGAAAGGGTATCAATCTCTTTTCCAATGGCAAGAATGCTTCCCTGCGTTTGCCTGGTGAGAGAGCAAGCATTGCTCAAGCACACACTCCCCTAAAACCACCGAGATGGCTATTCCACAGTGTGATCTATTGTCACGGGACAATATTTCCAGTGCAATCGGATTACCAAGGCAGTGTCCCTGATTCAGTGTTCCCATCAGAGGATGTGAACCACAGCACAATCATTTTCCTTCTTCGATCCTCGAATTTAGGTCATTTTAAAATCAGCAGATCAAAACCTTGCTGAAATGGAAGGTCTAAAATGTCCCGTGTAACCAAGACAGAACTGAAAATGAACTGCGATATTACTGACTCTTTCATAGTTAAACCAGATTTTTTTTTCCTCCATCTCCCTTAAAATGGCAGCACAAAGACAAATAATGTAATCATATCTTTAAGAGAGATGACATTTACTCTCTAGAAGATGCTGGAAATGATCCAATATAGGCAAAAAAAAAAAAAATGTTTCATCAGAAGTGTGTGAAATTTATTCTTGTAATTGGGGTAAAATAAAACTTGGAAGAGTTAAAGACTAAAGATTCTACCAGGACCATCTGGTAGGAACTGATAGCAGAACCATGAACTTCTGTAATTAGTGGCCTTGGAAGTTATCAGCAAAAAGAGCTCAGATAAAAACACCTTATAAGAATATTTGTACCAATTATTTATTTCTTCCCCCAAAACACAAATTAATAAAAAAAAAGGGAAAAAAAGCAAATTTTTTTTTTCTAGACCTGGATAAAAGAATTATAATTTTCAACAGGTAGTTTACAATCAGTGGGAATAAACAAGCAGTCCAGGTTTCCTGATTGATCCATTCAGGGTGTGCTCAGTAGCTGTCTATCAAACAACTTTATTTACAACTCAGCATCATCCTGCAGTAGATCTGGATCTTCATCATCCAGTAAGAGGTCAGCATCCATGACTTCATTCTCTTCCATGACATCACCCAGATCCGGAACAACATCATCATCAATGTCACCAACATTTTCAACATGTTTAACCAGACTCATGTGATCCAGGGGGATCAAACCATGCCCAGCTGGCCCAGTAGTTCTTGCAATAGTGGCTGCCATTTCTGCTGCCACAGCAGCTTTCTGAGCCTTCTGCCTTTGCTGTTCTTCTTGTTGTCTGTGAGTCTTCATATGAGCATTGCGGCTTTTGATTTTAAAAAAGACCCTAAATTTTAAAGGAAAAAAAAAATCAGATAAAAATGCACTGCTTTTGATGAAATGAGCCAAAAAAGACTCAACAACTTATCAGTACATTTGCTTCCTTGTCCTGAAATAGAAGTCAGTGAAGTCTGCAATGCCATGGTGCGAATTTCAGGGACATATTACCAGATTTATACATCCTGATGGTATCAAAATGGCCTACTCTGACTCTGCCAGAGGTAGTTTGTAGCTCCCACACCTGCTTCAGTATCTATGCACATCCTAATTCTCCCTGTATTGATGCCTTAGGTTTTAACTTTTATATTCTTCAAATCCTGTACTGCCGAGTGTGTAACTCTGAAGTTTTGAGTGGCCGGTTAACTACTGTTCTCTCATGCTGGTTAGACATAACAAAGCCTCTCTAGGTTTGCTCTTCAAGGACACCTTGATTGTCCCAGGCCCCAAAATGTGTAAACTAAAAGCCTTTGAAGAGGAGGGGCAAACTTGGGGCAATTCCATCATGAACTGAAGTTATAATTGGAGAATTAACCCTGATATGCAAATGGACCAAAGTTATAAAAGTGTGAAGAACCCGTGACTCAGGGTCCATCTTGGGGGTCCATCTTGGGGGTCCATCTTGGGTGTGGCCTTTTGACTGCCCAGGGTGTACCTCTGAAGGCCCTTCAAATAAATACCTCCTTTTGGTCTCTTATTCTTGTCTAGCCTCTGTTTTAGGCAGCCACTTCAAGGCATTAGTATCAGTTTCACAACCATCTTGTGCAACAGGGAAAAAGTGAAGGAATACCACATTAGGATGGGCAAACTCAAGCACAGAAACACTGAAAAAGCTGCCCACTGTCACATCCAAGTCTGTGATGAAGGAAGAAGCTGGAATGTCAGATGTAGAAATTCTAGCGGGTAAGTGGAAAATAGGAGTAAATACTGCAGGGGCATCCAAAATGTCAGGCAAACTTATCTCTGACAAGTCTCTTTGGTAAGAGAACATATCATCTGGGGGGAAAACTTCTTCCAAGACCATCAGAGCAAAACACAAAGTTTGCTCACAGTGCTACTGATATGGAATCTGAATAGGCAAAGATGATGCAGTACTGCAGACAGTCACACTTACTTGCCACACTCCTTGCAAGGAAAAATTGTTGTTGGGTCGGTCTCGCCGCTCGTTGTGCTGTGGGCAGGTGAGCTCTTGATGGAGCAGTATCCGCTCTGCGTACCAGATTTCTGCTTAGTGCCGGGAATGGTGCAGCGTGTTTTCGTCACCTGGTTCGTACCTCCGTGAATGCGAGCGTGGCCATTCAGCGCTTGTCGGGAACTGAACACCTGGCAGGGAGTGGGGTGGAGGGGAGGGGGAAAAAACCAACACACACACAAAAAAATAAACCCCAAGAAATCACAAGAAGACATCGGAACGGGAACTGCAGAAAGTGGGATGCTGAATGCATATCGCAACAGAACACGTGTACACGTCTAAGATGCACCATCTACTCGGTCAAATGGTGCGTGCTTTCAGCAATATCCCACTGAAGATAGTCACAATAAAACAAAGCAGTGAGCTATCCTATTATTGAAGTTGTGTAACCTAATTGGAGCTGTTGCCATACAGTATTTCTGAACTGATACATCGTCTCAGAATTCAGTTTTCTGTACAGATCAAACTGCTTGTATTTTGTGGGGTGGGAATTAAAAGCAGTCAAAATCACACACTAGTTTACACACACCACCACCACCCTCTCCCCCTTAAATATACCAAGCACACGTACAGCGCCACAGTTTGGCATTTCACAGATGAAGGAGGACGAAGAAAGTGAAAGACCCTGAACGGCAGGCAGATCTATAGGTCCAACAAGAGAGATAGCTGGTGGGTCAGGTGACTTCTGCATTTCCCTTTCTTCCTTTCTGTCTTCTTCGATCTCCTCATCTTCCTCTAACACTTCCTCTTCTCCACTTGTCTAAAACAGAGACAGTGCATTTAAGAAACACTACAAATATGGTCAAAGACGGCACTGGATATTAGGTCATATCCAGTTCTGGAACAGCATGCTGTTTAGTCAAGTGTGCATCCCAGTATCAGTATTTCTTCCCATCCCGAATGAACTTCTGCTCTTGCTGGAGCTACCAGCCCTTAATGGATAAGCTATAGCACATAAAGCTGCTCTGCATTGCTCAAGACAGCCTCCATCAGTATTATGGAGCTGCGGTTCCAAAGATCTACAGATGCCAGGCGTCGTGCTGTCCTCCTGCCATTAGAAAGGCCATGTACGCTGCACTTGAAGTCAAATTACTTTAACAAAACCCCAAAACAACCAACCAAAAAAACCCCAACCCACAAACCAACACATCTCAAGTGGTATTTGTATTAGAATGTTAGAGCAGCCTTTAAGAGCACGCACGGGCACAGGCACAATTTGCAGAGGTTTACCTGGACCACAGTTAGATAATGCACTTTTTATCTCATTGCAGTCCAGCCACACAAATCTTGGTGTAGCTGAGGCCACAAAATGTTTGTACAGAACATAATTTAGAGTCATGGAATAATTTCCACTGGAAGATACCTATGGCACCCAGTTCAACCTCCTCCTCAAAACAGGACAAACAAAAATTACCCAGTGTTAAACTTTCTCATCTTCTTTTAGACTTACCAAGCACTCATCTCTTTTCTTCTCTAAACGTGTTCTGTGCTTCCGTCCCAAACGCAAGATTTTCTTCCAGGTATAGTAGTATTCCACACATTGTGCAACTGTCTTAGACTTAACCTGTAGTTAAGGAATTGCAGAAGTAGTCCAGTCTTAATTTTTTGCTTTCATTCAACACAATTTTAATATACTCCAAGAGGCAGGCTTTATTACTCAAACATTCAAATGGAGGGGGAAAAAAAAGGCAGTTTGACTACAACAGGAATACTCTTGTATTCCACTTCTTTTTAATTTTTTTTTTCAGTCAAATTGCATTGACTTTTTCAGCTTCAGTAGATTTCTCTGGGATTCTCTCAACTCCAGACAGAAAATAACTCAGAATGTACTTTTGTAGCTCAAGTGTACAGCACCACTGAGAAATCCAGGAATTAAGGCTTGATTCACATAAACCCACATATTTTTCAACATTTGAGCTAACAAGTAAGGTATTGTGCCCTGAGATTTACAACCTTGTCTTTTCTGCTTTGTGGCAGAACATGAAAAGTAAGCCCAAATATGTTCTCTCTTTATTAACAGTTTCAACCCTTTCTGGCGCCAAGCTCAATGCCAGTGACTCAGGTACCTTGTAACAAACTGCCAGAGAACACCGAGATGGTAATGGAAAACCATACTTGTCCCACACGTAGAATGCCATGATTTGGATTCCAGGTGTGAAAACTTTCACATGTAATAACAAGAGGAACAGTTTTTATTTATTTATAACTGTTTTTTACTGGTACCTAATGCACAGGTACACCCAATGAATACACCACTCCTATCAGTGTTCTTGTAACCACTGCTGCCTCTATGCCTGCAATCAGCTGGTCTGGCACCGGAGGGAAAATGAAGAGCAACAGAATAGAGCAATGGGAAAGAACCCCCAGCAACTGACAGAACAGAAATAACCTTACCATTTTCTGTACAAATATGAAATCTTTGCTGTAGGTGGACAATGCCTCTTTGAACAGCCTCCTTTCTTGATGTGTCCATTTGTCAGAGCCTTAAAAAGAAAGTGAAATCGTTATGAACGATAAAAAGTCACCACCTTTATGCTGATGCCGCATCTGAAACGAGGACCAGGAAGTCTCGAGCACATACGAGTGATTGCTGCTACCCAAATACAAGTATGGCTGTACTGACTCAAACCTAAAGTCCATCTAACCAGTATTTGGTCTCCAGCGGCGGTGACAGGCAGTTGCCTAGGAAACAGTAAGATCAGGGCAAGCAAATACAATGCCTCCCCCTAATTCTTCCTAACCTCTGACCACATTGGGCACAGGGGATTTCCTGAGTCTGTTGCAATTTGCTTATTTAGTAACTACCCTTGTAAGTGCTGAGCCACTCTTCCTTTCAACCAATTAAACTTCTCGTACCCAAAACATCCTTTGCCAAGGAGTTTCACAGATCAGTGGACCCTCTGCGTGAAGAGCCACCTCCCTTTCTTTGTTTCCTGGCTCCCAGTAGCTTCACTGGATGACCCTTCATTCTTCAAGTGGAGGACAAAGTGAACCCAACTTTGACCATCACCTCCATGCTACTCAGAATTGTGTGCCCTTTCTATCACTCCCAAACCTTTGATCATTACTGCTGTCCCCCTCTGAACCTTTCCCAGTACTAAAACATTCCTATAGAGACAACAGGACCAGAAAGGCACAGAGAAGTCCACATATAATCCAGACTTTCACGGTGACATCACCATGTTTTCTACCCTCTTAACGCTTGACTATTTTTTTTAGCTGTTGTAAAATACAGCGGATACTTTCTTAGAACGAGCATTACAATCCCAAACTCTCATTCTAATTGAGAAGTACCACCACAGAGCTCGTAATCTATGTAAGGCTTGTATTGTTTATTCCCACGTATGCCACTTTACATTTGACGACACAGAAGTTCATACATGCTTTTGTTCTCCGGACAATAACTTCTGTAAGATCCTTTTGCAGCTCTTCACTTGCATGGTCTGGGATAACACATTTAAATCCCCTGTGACAGAGGTCACAAGTAGGTAGAGACTGTAGCAATGTGCAATATGCACAAAGTGTTTTTTATCATTTAATGGAAGCTGTATATAAAACTTCTAAATAGTGTTATTCTGTGTTTGGTCCCCTGGCCTAACTGCCCATGAAAATGTGAAATCAACATTTAAATTGAAATGAATTTATGCTTTCTCAATACCAGTCAAACAGAAGGAACAGGAACACAGGATTGCTCTACCGCATCAAAGCAGTATTCTGTTTGTTAGGAGTGGGCAGCGTTACATACATTAAAGGAAGGATATGCAAGAAGTCATAAAGTGGATGCCTTTGAAATGACTTACACTATTGAGAAGATTCTACTTCAGTATGAGAATTTCTGAAACATCTAAAACTTTTATGAAAATAAATCCCTAATATTCCTGTCAATGTTACTACTCTCCATAGAAATGCTTGGCTCTGCATTGATTTCAATTACTTGGTCTTGGCACCACATATGGTATTGAACTCTACAGTTCTACAGTTTTTACTTTTGTCTAAAAAAAATATTAGTATTATTAACTGCAAATGTTTTGCTTTTCAGCATCAGCTCCCAGGCTTACAAGCTCAGAGCAGGTATCTCATCACTCCTTTCTTTATATGCCGAAAACTACAAAATTAACTTTTCTGCAACCTGTTTTCTGTAGGCTCTTCCAGTGCTGGGTATAAGCATGCATTAGTTATTTCCACAGAGATTTACACTTAAAGCTCTCTTAACCATCAGAGAAAGGCACTGGCTTCAAGCCACGAGTTTTACTTGTTCTGTTATCACCCAGAGATCTTTCTGCTGACACACTGCCTTTCCATCTTTCCCACCCTGAACCCTGAGCATCATTCCCTTCTTACACCACTTGTCAGTCACTTGCATTTACCCTCCCTTTGTGCAGGGGTAAATGCACTCATTCAGTCCAGGGGGCTACTCTATTATGCCAAAACATAACTTCAAAAAGCATGACAACACCAGGAGAGATTTTATTTTTTTCTACTCACTCTGCTCTCCTGCCTCTACCCCACCCTCCTAAAAAAACAACACACTAAAAAATAATAACATAGAATCACTTCCATGAACTAATTTTGTTGTACACCTATGGAGAATTTGGGCCTTACCGACTTTCCCCAATAGCTGTGGTATTAGCAGAGACCCTTATAAGATTATGCGGGTTAATTGGAAGTAACCTAATTAATAGAATAAATCCTGTGTAGGAAAAGAAACAGAAGAAAAGCTGTTTTTAACTCTGGTTGCTGGGAAACCACTTTTGCTCTTGTTAGCTTGAGGGAGATATAGAGAACGTGCATAGAGAGAGATCTGCAATGCAGCAAAAAAGAATTTGGGGCTTTAGAATACAGATCAAATTTTAAAGCTGATCTTTATGTTTAGATATTTATTCTACATTTTGTTTTACCTGCCATGCTGGTTTTGCACTGATTAACTGACGTTAAATATCTTCTACTCATTTGTGTGCTCTGGGCCCAGCTTGTGGGTTTCAAGGGGGCTACATGTACACCCAGGGAGTCCCACGGAGAGGAGCTGAAATCCACTACGTACACCATATGCTGGGTCTGATCCACGCCCTGTCACAGCACCTACAAGGAGCTTCCAGACTGCCTGAAGTGCCCTATGTCAGAGACCATCTCTCCTGCAGGTCTCACTGCAGAACTTCAGACCTGAGAAACTCCACTGTTCAAAGGACAACAATTCAAGTGTTTGCAACAGTGCCCCTCTCGTATTAGATACGTGTTCCCTCTCTCTTCCCTAAAACACCATCCTGACAGATGGCAAAGTCTTAGGACAGAGATAAGGGTGCTCTTCCAAGGAGCCCTGGGTCAGCATGTCCAGCTCTCTTGGCACACAACAGAAAATCCTCAAGCAAGTTTTACAACTGGCTTCCCCCACAAGCCAACAGGTTTCAGAGGTGAGCTATTTGCTTGTACCCTCATTCAAAGGCAATGCTAAGGTTGAGTTTGGGTATCTGTTGTTTGTGGTATTCTAATGAGTTAATTCTCACAAGTCAGTGGAATGCTCTGTTTCAGTGCATCCCACCTTTAAATGTGGAAGGCCTGAGAGCTGTGATTTCTGAGTATGGAGCAGAAAACACAAAGTTAGCCCAAACCGATGCCACTTGAAGTCATATTAAAGCTATTCATGCACTAGATTGTGAAAAAGTCTCATATTCCTCAAGTGGCTGATTATCAATCAGAAATAAACTGTTATTCAAGAGCTGCTGCACAGTGCTAGAGCAATGCTGTCAATATAAGTTGCAATCACATGTTGCGTGCAAGAGCATTAGAAAGTAATGCTTTGTCTTGTTATTCTATGTCACTTAAATCCAGACTGGTGAAATTTTATTTCATGCTGTGATAAGCACAATCAAACTTTCTTTCCTGCTCAAGAAACAGGGATTCACAGGTGTCCAGAGGTCTCAGTGCCAGTTACCAAGGATTGGCATCATCTCATGTGAAAGATTAAACAAAACAGTCTCTCTTGGCTCCTCCCTGAATCCCAATGAGTTCTTTCTGAAACTGCTGTGAAGTTGCTTTAGTAAAGACTGTTCCTCCCCTGCCACACAGGCAGAAATTTCTTATCTGCTCTGCTAATTAGATTGTTCACTGATGATGAGGCTGTGGGATATCTCCTCATCTTCCTGCTCTCATGCCCTTGAACTGTCTCACACACATGATTTGGTGTCATCTCTCCAGACAAGAGACCCTGATCAAAGTTCCTGGCTGATGTCCTCCTTCTCCATCCATTCCTGTGTCCGCCCTTTGGACTGCAACAGAGCTGCTGTCACAGGCACCAGGCACCTCCCTCAGACAAAACCGAAAACCTGACGTTCGCATTTATTCACTGTCATTATCCGCTACCATCAAACACGTTCCTGTTCTTCTTCTCAGGCCAAGGGGTTAACCAGTTGCTTTACAAAGATTTCTTGCTACTTGGAAGTCTTTGCAGTGAGCTGCTACAGCCAGGAAGTAGCCTACTTCTATACTTACATTGCACAGTGACCGTAACTGGAAATGAGTACATGACCTTGGACACTGTGATTGACTGACCACCAGAAGAGTCTTGGCTCGTTTCCTGTTGAGCCTGAACTGGAGATGAAGTCTTAAACGCCTTATGTAAAACCCTGTTCTGTGTCTCAGCAGTTGTTAGCCACTACAAAGCATTAAGCAATAGCATGGAGGGCTGCAGAGGAGAGACATTTGCCGTCTATGCTCAGGTGACGCGACTGAAGTCCAATGGCTTAACACCACATTTGTATTTCACTTCCGCTTCATCACCACAGTGCAGTTCTCGCTGTGTTTATGAAACGAGTCGCCAACCCAGACTTTTTCACCTAGAGCCACACACAGAGGCTCTGTAAGCAGCACCAAGATCCTAGTGAGAGTTACAGCGCTGCCTCTTTGGAGGGATGCTCACGATTATCATATTCATTTATTGCGCACCACCACCTCGGAGGAAGCAGGCAGGATGGCAGATATTTATGTACCAGGAAATTAAGACATTACCGATAGTAAACGATAAATTACAAACAGCAGCAGTTTTAAAAGGAGATTAAATTGTTAAATTTCAGTTTAAAAGAGAAAAAGAATCAGCCGAGGCAGTTTAAAATCTGTAGAATCCTACACAGCAACATGAATGCAAAGCTTCTGCACATTGTCAGTCCTGTAAAAAACTGCTAAACTTGCAACAAACGGCTCTGGGAGTACCCTTGGCACTGTCCACATCATCTCTCTATTAAATGCTGCCATCCCTGCAGCAGACAGCAGAGAGTGCAACGTGATCCCATGCTCCAGCTTGGGATGCCGGGCTCGGACTCTGTGTAACAGATAGAGAGATCACAAGGAAACCTACCGGCGTAGTGGTAATTTGCCAAAGGATGACACTTCAATCTCACTGGCTTTCTCAACAGCAGCTTTTCAAGAGCAACCTAAATGAAAAAAGCAGGGAAAAAAAGAATTAGGAAAAGCAATCAGCTGTGGCATAAAACTGCATTTAGAAGACTATTTGGTACGAGGATATGAATTAATTTTCTCTCTTTTTTCTGTCATACAAAATCACATCAAATTACTCTGAGGCCCATAAACACTATACATCACAGAAGAGCACCTAATGTGCACCTGTCCTGCCTTAATTAGCACAAATGTGGCTATTACTTAGCAACTTCCAGCTCTTTCCCTCCCTTCTGCTTGCCGCAAACAAATACGTTTACAGCGTTTGACTTGATAGTGTTAATTAATACTAATATTTAATAGTTGGTTTGACAGCGTTAATATTTATAGCATAAAATATTTTAGAATATCTGTTTAGGTCAACATCTGTCAAGAATGACAGCAAGTATAGCTAATCGTCCTTCAGATCGGGAAAACAGAGGATTTATGGATCGCTAAAATTTTTCCCCTGAAAATGCAGACTCTCTGTAAAGCAAATTCCACATCCTGACATTCTCAGACCTCTCAGATCCAGCTAACAGAGCCTAAGGAAACTGGGACACAAGCTAAAACCCACTCTATTAGCCAATCCAGTGAGGCTCGTTCCAGCCCCATGTTTTGTTGCGTTTGGTTTTATATTGGCTTTCCAGGAACTGGTTCAAGGGGCCTTGCCTTTCCCTAACACTGGGCAAAATGGATGTTTTGCCTTAGTTAATAACATTCCCATCACTAAACTAATGCAAATATTTGAAATGCATTATTTATACAAGAACTGTGTGCAATTACCTCACAGTTCTGAACAAATAAGTAGATGTGATTGCTGCTCCAAAAAAAGGTTTTTTATAAGGGCTAGAGGAGGACTAAGCTCTCTGTGACCAAATATAAAGCCTGTGAAATATCAGGGCTGGAGCAAGCACTGGGAGACATTCAAAGCCCCAAGGCTATAAACTAAGTAATCTTATCTATATGAAATATACAGTAAGCCTTCAGAGAGGCACTGCTTTGAAATTTAAATTTATTAGAGAATAAAGGGAAAAGTCATTCCCCAAAAATGTTACAGGATGTTTAAAGCATCATTGCAAATCAATCAGAAATCTTTTTTATATAACCATATCTAAATCCATTTAATAAAGCATGCTAATTTATCTGCAGAAGAGGATCATATCTCCCCTTTCAGCTTTTTATCTTACCATAATATCTCCTTTTGCTTCAAAGAGAGAGTGCAAAGCGTATTCTGAGTTAGTTCCTCCACCAGGTAACACACTGGAACAGCTCATATTTAAAAGGTCTTCCACTGTCAGAAACAAGTCAACATTTTACTGCTAATACAGTCGCCTGTCAGTCAAACATCCGGAGCCAAGGATTCTGTAATGCCCCTCCAAGACCACATCGTTCAGGGCAGCAGATTCTTTCACACTTTTTCCCTTCAGCATCTCATCTCCTTGTTTTAGGATCACTGAGGAGAGGATGTAACGGAGCACATCCTTGGGATGGGACAGGCCACTACAGAGCCAGAGATCTGCCTGGGAGGCAGCGACTTGCACACACCAGTGACGATGCTGTGCCAAGAAGGCTCCAGCCAGGGTGGAGAAACAGAATGAACCATGTTAGAAGCAGGACAAAACTCTGCTCAGGACTGGTAGAACCCACCAAGCCTGCCACATTTCCTCTCAACTATGGTCACAGCACAGGCCCAGGATCCATCAGCTGCCTCTCAGCTGCGACCTCTACCCTCACCAGGCAGTTTAGTACCCAACTTCCCAGCAATGACCTTTCCCCCCGGCTGCCAGAAAACAGTTCATCCAGACCTCCCTTTAAATGCCACTATATAATGCTGTTGCTCTGAACTTATACCGTGTACTTCTAGCCTCTTGCTCTGCACTCTCAGCAATTAATATTCTCTTGAACGTTTCGTTCAGTACAGACACGAGAAATCAATGTGCATTTCTTCAACAGGCACGGGCTGACGTAGGAACTTCTAAAACGGCAAGTCATTATACCTCTTTGTTGGAAGACTTTGTTCTCCAGTTCTGGCCACGGCTTCCAAACCAAAGTAGCCTTGTGCACGTCCTTCTCCATTAGCAATCTGTCCTGCAGCTCAGGAATGTCAGCCTGGAACCTGGACCCAATATTGATTCGCCTATAAAGAAGAATAAATAAGTAAGTATTCAACTACACGATGTGCAGAAAAAACAAAAGTCAGATTAGCGTTCACTTTATTTCCAACAAAACTTTTATTGCACCGAAGTGGCAGGAAATTGTGTCAGATTGCTTTACGCAATGCTTTACTCCCAGTGGGATAAGTATTTTGAATACTAGAGAACTGATCTCTTGGGGAAAAACAAAAATTTCAATATGCAATTTAAGCCATACAGAGACATCATACCTTAGGGACAACCCAAGCTAGTTTATATGCATGACTAGCAAAGAGGCTAGACATCAGAAACAGCAAATTTCTGCTCCACAGAGAATGGTACTCTTCAGCAGAGAGCAAAAAGAGCCATTACTGCTGAGGGACAATCCTGTTTGCACTTTGCCCTGGGGAACCTACCAGGTGACAGCACCACTCCAAAGCTCCACTGTTAATATTTATGTATAAAAGCAAGAGTACTGGATTAGCACGTTTTCCTCACAGCACTCTTCCCAGCCATCACTAACTGGTGTTTCACTTTGAGTGGCTCCCACCAAGCCTCTCCCTAGCATTTTTGAGCCATGACACCTAAATCTTCCACAATCCCTTTGCTCCAAAGGTCCATAGCCACCATCCACAGAAACAGTAAACGTATCCAGCCCAACATCATTTCAGGCAGTTGAACACTTCCTGCCTGGTTCAAAACACTCCAGGCCACAGGCTCTAGGTTGGAGTTAATCTACAAAAATGGTGACAAAATTGTTTTTCTTACGGTTCAACAGTCTGTTCTCCAGGCCCAGGCGTCACCGGAATGACACTTCCATCAATACTATCTGAAACAGAAATTGGAATTTGAGTATCGCTGTTTTGCTGCATTGACCCTCCCAGGCTGCATTGCCACCTCCCTACTAACACCAACGTTACTCCAGTCTATGATGCAAAACCAACCCTTTACTGATATTTAGAAACAGTCTAAATTTTTATAGATAATAGAAATGTCTGAACTTGCAGAGGTTTCTACTGCCGTGATTTGGAGTGATTAGACACCTTTTCTTGTGAAGTACCGAACAACAAATACTTAAAGCGAGCCCCGTGTCTCAAACTAGGTATTTTTCCTCCACTTCAGCAGGCCCAGATGTAATGAGAGGCATGGTGGTCCTTTCTTGAGGCAGACCACATGGAATGATTACAGCCTTACGGGCAGATTAGGCTCCTCTATTCACTTTATGCCTTAACCTCACCTCACAGAACGCAAGGCAAAACTGCCACTAAAGATGGACTTTTCCTGTGAAGTAGCAGAACCGGCCATGCACGTGAGCACACACAAAACCCATCAGTGTGGTGACACGAGAAGAGAGGACAGCGGTCTCTCCCTTGTACTGCTGCTCTGTAAATGCAATACTTACTAGACCGACACAGGAGCACCCGTGGAGTGGGTGTCAGTGGAGTAAGCGGCAGCTGAGCATGAGATGTGCTGTGAGAAGAAGTGATAACACTGCTGAAGAGACCCGACCCTTGCCGGACGGGACTGAGCATCGGGGGCGGAGTGTAGGGGGGCAGCTCGTGTGTCCGGTCCAGCAGGTGATCGCCCAGAACACGGGGAGAGCGAAGCTGACTCTGGTACAGAGTAGCACCGGAGTGGGACATGCTGAGGTTGAAGGAAGGAGGAGGTATGAAGAGAGGTTCGGGTCTGTGCCGATACTTCTTCTTGTCCTGCAACGGTTTGAAGTTTTCTTCCAATTTTACAGCACTTGGATGAGGCTTTTTGCTAGTTTCCTAAATGAAAACACATAGAATCTTAGCATTTAGGCACGCTTAAATGTGGTTTGCACAAAGTCCTCGACAGCTGTGGGCAATGGCCACAGAAAAGCTGCTACCACCAGGCAGTTATTCTGGTACCACTATAATAACCCTGGCCAGCACAGTATCTGGCACTACACAGAAACCTCGGGGGAGTGAGAAAAACCAGGACAAATTACCCTTCACCTCCATCACCAAGCCCTCTGGGTCAAGGTAGGGCTGAGCCACAGAGACAGACAAGGAGAGGCTGCTGTCAGCTTTTGAAAGTGCAGGGAATGGCTCTCCCAGACCGTGAGTCTCCCACACCCTTCTTCATCGCTACCCAGGCACTTTGGGCACTTCTATTTGCGCTGAACACACACACAGGCTGGTGGGGGATACTTCATTACCCAGTCACAGTTTATTAGAAACTTTATATGAGAGGTTTTCTAATGCATTTATTTAGTGAGACCAGGCAGGACACATGAGCTCAGTGAAATTACTGCAGTACTCAGCAGCAGGAAAGGAAGAAAAATGTAATAAATTCAAATTCTTTGCCTCTTATCACTACATTCCCATCAGCTTGATTACAGTCCAGCTGCAACAAATCTTGAACTTAACTCTCTCCGCTTTCCTTGGAGAAAAAAGGGTAGTAGATGACCATTTGGGAAATTCACACACTGTTAACATGCCCAGACTTCTAGAATTTGAATGTTAAAAATAATTTAATAACAAACCCCTAGAGTATACAGAAGCAGAAGGCGCAGAATTTATGCAAACCTGGAATCTAGATTTCTGGGGTGGGGGGAGTGGGGATGAGGTAGGAAGAAACAGGTCCTCAGGTTGTGCTTTAAGAACACACAAGCTGGTAGATGAACACAGTCTTATTAAATGTACTGCTTTTAAGTACTTAGGCTGTAGGCCATCTTTAGAATAAATTTGGGAAGCAGAAGAAAATTTTGACAGCGTTACTCCAGAATGTCTGCATCATCTGGTAAATTCTACTGCTACATAAAAGCAAATTACTACGCTGTATGTTTAGACAACATACATCTTTACACCATGGGTGGTTCTTGAGAATCACATTCACCCAATAAAAATCATGTTAAACGAGCATTAGCGCTGTCGCCCTTAATCCCTTATGTTAATAAGTTCCAGCTTGAGGAAATGTTTTTGATTACAGAGGTCCTGTCCTCTTTGTTAGATCATGGCTGCATCCTCTGCAACAGCTGTTGACATTTTTTCTCTGTAAAAAAAATTTTAGTTTTGGAAGCGTTTTTTCCTTCTGCAGGGAAGAAAATGCAGTTTTGCAGAGGATTTTTTTGATAATGGACATTCAGAACAGTGAAAGTTACCTGTAATGACAGATATAGTCCATCAAGATGGTGAACATTTAGTGTTCGTAAAGGAGAAAGGGGAAAAAATGCCTAAACTCAAGGAAAAAAACCCAAACAACCCAAAACCTAAAAAAGAGACCCAAAAGGCCAGATCCAAGTCTTTGATTAAGGGCTCATTTTGTTGTGCTCTCCAAGTGTGAAAGAGCTGGGACTCCTTTCTCTCTAGTGTAAAGCAAACCAATGCAACACCTTAGACATCCTAAACACCTCCATCTCTTTCTTGCACTGCTTCACCTAGAGCACACCCATGCCAACACTACTTTCAAACAAGGTCACGTTGAACAGCAAAGGAGGTAGAGGTGTCCCTGGGCTCTCAGTGCAGAACCACCCCAAAACTGTTCTGAAGCTCAAGTAACTGATTCCCGTTATCTGAGACAGAATGCATCCTTGTGGGCCCTGCTGCTGCACCTTGATAGGTCCACTCTGGACAGATCCTGATGGACCTCACTTGACTGCTAGCTTCAGCTCACCATCCTGCAGCCTTGCTGAATGTTTAGTTCCTTTTTGCTGTTTCATTCTACTGATTCCATGAGTTTTGTAGGAGCTTTTCTGGACAGCTCAAAGCACAGTATAAATAAATACAACACAGCTTCACTTCTTTGGTATTAAAAAAAACCCCTCTCCAATGGCACACTCTCTTTACAGAAGAAGAGGAAACTGTGGATCTTTTGATCTTTTAATGTTTCCAATGCTACTGGTTATATAAAAGATAGGGTCCAGAGAGGGAACTGCGTGAGTTTGGTTTGCTCGGGCAATAACAAAGACCACAAGCATAATTTTGAAGGAATGAATGTGCATTTAGCCAAACACTGGCAGATTTAATCACAGTCACTTTACATACGTTGCAGAAATACACAAGCCCAAGCCACCTACTCTGGTGTCTCTAGAGAAGATCTCCCACTCAGAGCTCAAGGATTCAGAAAAGACTGTCCCTATTCTTTAGAGGAACTAGAAATAGAAATGAAAAATTGTACTGCTGAGTTACTAAGTATTGTGAAATGATGGCTTTCACAGTAAAGTGGAAGTTTATGTGTAAAACCTCTGTCTTAAAGGAAGAGAGGAAAGATTTTATATATACGTATATATATTATATATATTTAAAATGAGTGTGTATGTCTGAATGAAGAGCCAGGAGTGACTATTGTAAGGAGTCACCCATGATGGTATAATGCCGTCCCCTCATTAGGCCATCAGCCTCACATGGAGAAGGAAAATCAAAAATATCACAAGGATATTTCTCTGCATTGTACAGATAATTCCATACAGTACTTATACTCCCCAGTAATCCCTTATCACGGCGTAGTCTGCCAAAACGGATTTGAAGGAATGAGCAGAATCCATTTCTACACCGGAACATGAAATAAATACTGCTTGCTCCAGGACTCCTTCAGGAAAATAATAATGAGCATTCTCACATCTCATTCAAGCACTCATCACTTCCTCATGCTGCCTGGCCATTTCAGTTTTATAAGCAAAATGAAAGCACTGAGCAGAGCTATTTTTCCTGTATCAGAAATCCCAGTGATTAACCCTTAGAGCTGATGCATGCAGAGAGAAAGGGAAAAAATGACTTCACTGCAAAACTCCGAGTTTCATACTGGCTTAGAGCACACACTCTAAGCACTGCACTCTCTCCGGCTGAAATGAGAAGCACATATATCTGACTTCAGAAAACAGGAAGAAATAAAACTGCCAATTTTAAGCAATAACGTAACAATGAAGCAGCCTGAAAAGGAAAAAACAAAACCAGTAAAAAGATAGTAAATCCCTTTGTTCTAGTGGGATAAAAGAATCTCACATTCCAATTTCAAATCATTTGCTTTCAACTGAGATCTTGATTCCTCAGCAAAGGAAAATTAATATTTTCAAATGATTGAGGAAGTAATGATGCTCTGATGCTCCAGGACTTTTTTGATTTACTAGAAATCATAAAGATTCCAGGAAATATTCTACAATACAGATGTTTTACAAAGCAGCAGCACTACAAGCAAAGGGATTTAACAAGCACAGGACAGTTAGTGGCAAGAAACACAGCACTCACAGAGGATGAGCAGGGGTTGGCCACTTTTGGACTGCACGGTGGAGAGTAAGTCATCTTCACGAGAACGGGCATCTCGTCATCTGACACAGAGTTGGCAGGCTTGTCTGTGACTGTGGCAGTGCTGGCAGAGGGCTGCGTGCTGGGCTCAGGTGACAGAAGCTTTACAGGGACAGACACTGGCATGACGATGGGCGCGAGGCCATCCACCTCTTTAGGCAGCGGCTGCTGTGGTGGTTTCTCTCCTTCATCCTGCACAGACAATTAAAGGCTTTCAGCCCGAGTGAGGGAGCGCTGCTTCTGGATCGATGCACTACGCAACGTGTGCACCATGGCTGAAAAGAAGTGGCCAGGGTTACAAAACACACAACAGTGTTCCTTCTCGGGACTCTCTATTTGCCTCAAATGAAGCTGGCAGGTTACTTGTGACTCCTACACAGGATTCAGTCTTGGTGACCAGTAATCACCTGAAGCATCTTTACAAGGTAACTTGCAGGAGGGGAGACAAAGGTGTCTCTTTTTATCACTACAAACACAGAATTCTCCATCAACTAAAAACAAAAACACAAACTCTGGAACTCTGGTAGCTCTTTGCCCTCCTATGGTATTCCCTGTTGGGACAGAACTTCTAAAATATCAGGATAGTGAAAGACTGACTGACAGGGCAAGTTATTTTTATGCAGAACAACTCAAACACATTTTTGGTTTGGTATTTGTTGATACCTATACAACTAAAACACTTTGGAAGAAAGCTGTCAAAGATTCAACAATTCTGCTCCTCCAGTTAAAGCCTGGGAAGGCTTCCAATAAATATTCCTTAGTCATCCGAGTAGTTCAAATGAAAATAAGGAAGACTTGATGTTCCCGGTATTTCTAATATAATAAACAAACATGAGGAGGAAAAAAATTAGACACTCCTGACATGACTTGGTAGGGTGTTCTGTAACGTGCAGAGAAACAGAGATGGACAAACACTGACCTGTCTTCCACCACTGCCTCTGTCTTTAAAGCAAGACTTCTGGCCTACAAACTAACAGAATTATGTGCATTTCTACTTCCACGGGGTGTGACATAACAAAACAGTGCTGAGAAGAACAAGTTTTGACAGCAAAGCAAAGCACGGCAAAGCAAGCAAACATCAACACAAAAGGACTGTGCCAAATACTGAAGTCAAATGGACTGCTACCTGTTTGAAGTTAGGAGATGCTCTTACTCCTCCGTGTGACCTCATGTGACCATTTAGAGCAGGCAAACTCTTAAATTCCTTCAAGCATATTGAACACATTAGCTTGTTCTTCGCATCAGCTCTCTCAGGAAGTGTTTCTCTGCTCTGGCCACTATTTTTATTTTCATTTTTTTAAGCATGGAACAGAAGAAAAAACATTAGTTTGGCATGTTCCCTTTGTTGCAGAGGGAGCTTTTTTAATCAAGAAAGTCAATAAAATTTTACAGCTAGATGGTTATGAAGTCACAAGTAAGCACGTGGCGACTGCTGTGGAATACACGGCCGATAACCTAGATCAGCTGCTCCCAAGATGGGGAGACGGGAAGTTTTGAGTAAGACATGCTCATCAATACAAAAGAGTCTGAGAACCCATGAGATCTACCACGACAGACCTGCATTTCCCCACTCATGACAGCAATTAACAAGTACTTGGACACAATGCCTCTGACTTAGGGTGGGCAACCACTCTGATGGGCACCTTGGCCCTTCAGAGGTGAGACCTTAAGAAAAAAACGGAAGATCTCTGCTGCCAAAGATACAAATCCAAACCACACAGCATCCCTTTTCTTATAAATGCAACACTGGAGCTCCCCTGCTTTTGGTTTTTCTTTGGTTCCTTTCTTTTTTTTTTTCTTTTTTTTTTTTTTAAAGAAAGCTTTTATTTGATTCTATTGCTTTGAGGGGATGCTGGAAATCATACAAATTTAAAATCACAAAGCACAAAACTAAAGATGTTTCTAGAAGAACAACAATCATTGCCCACCCAGACTGCATTCTTTTCCCTCTCAATACAGATCTCCTTTGAATTTGCCATATTTAATTAAGAAGACAAAAAGAATATTTTAAAAATACCTTTGTTCTGGGGACAGTGGCTGCAGTCTGCCATCTGACAGTTGCACCTGCTATCAAAACAGGAGAATGAAAAAGAGGCAGAAAAGTTGAGAAAATAATTTTTCAGGAAATATTGTGTAAATGAAGGTCCTCACAGCATTAAGTATGCATTTTGCATACAATTTTACTACTATTAAAAGCCTCTCAGTTGAGAGCCAGACAACAAATCTGCCCCTGTGAGCACAGCTAGTTCAAGTTTTCCTCACTCACCCGCTGTTCGAAGCCTTTGCTTTGACCCAGAAGCACTACTTTTGGAAACAGAGTTGACTAACTGCTCCTGAACAATTGAGCCCACAGTGTTGAAAAATTAGCAGGAAGGCTTTGTTGGAACTGGGTCCCTCTTTCCCAGAAACCAAGGCAGAACTTCCCAAAGCCTCTCACAAGGAAAGCAGCAGCCTTGCAACAGCGGTTCTGTGCTGCTGCCAACCTGGCCCAAAGCCAACCCAGAGCTGTAGACAGAAGTCTGTTAATGAAGTTCCCCAAAACATCCCAGAGATGCCCGCTGCTCGCATCCTAACCTTCTGCCTCTGCCGAAACCGCTTAGCTTCCACCCTTTGCTACTCTTCTGCGAACAAATTTGGCTGGGCACGGATCTAAAATACCACCTACCTGAGGCCATGTGGTGCTGGGAGAGTCTTGCTGAGAGCTTTTGTTGTTCAGATGAACTCCCGAGGGCGGCAAAAGAGTTCGATGAGGGACAGCATTACCTACGGAATTAATGTCCTGCCGTGCGGGATCCTCGGCGGTCTCCGGTGGAGTGAGGCCAAGGTGGGAGTTCAGGGATGGCACTCTGCTCTCACTCAGGTATTGCTTCTGCTGATCTTGCTGCTGCTGCTGCTGCTGCAGTAAACTCTGGGGGTACAAGTGCCTGTACTGTTCGTGGGGATCTTGGAAGCAATACTGAGGCACTGCTCCCAACTGGATAAGCTGCACAGGATGACTGGGATCCTGAGAGTACTGGTGTGGTTCATGCATAGTCTTTGGATCGGGTTCCCTGTGATACGGAGGAAGCGGCAATTGCATCTGCTGCTGCTGCTGCTGTAACTGCTGCATGACAGGTTGCGTTTGGTAATACTGAGCGAGCTGCACTGGACACTGCCGCTGCTGCCGAGCCGGCTGCTGCTGCTGCTGCTGCTGGATCTCCTGGATCGAGAGCCGCTGGTGTCCCTGCTGGGGCTGAGCGTAGTACTGAGGCTGCTGCAAGTGCTGCATCTGTTGCGGTAGGAGCTGCTGGGACTGCATTTGCGGAACGTGCGCCTGTCCCTGCTGGAACGCGGAATGCATCTGCATCTGTGATAAGTGCTGCTGGTAGTCGTAGTACAACTGTTGGTGCTGCATGACTTGCATTTGTTGCTTTTGCTGTGTGCTTGCAAAATTCTGGTGTGTTTGCTGTGGCACTGGTTGGTATCTTTGTACGGTGGAAGTTACAGGCTGTTGCTCAACCGCCGGCTTCTGGGACAGCAGCTGCCTGAGCGCACTGTCACCGGAATTATCCACCATCGAAGACTCGGTGTGCAGAACCTGAGCCATGTTGTTGACTTGAATTCTCAGATTTTGGTTAGCAAATACTTGTGTAAAGGAGTCCAATTTGTGCAGGACCCCACTGGTAATTTTTTGCGATCGGTTTTCACTGGGTTGGGGGTAAGAATATTGGTATCCGTCGTGGGACTCCCCCTGCCCGAGGGGGCTCCACATTGCGCTTTGATTATTCAAATTGTTCCTCGCTGGGACGTGGTTTCCTGAGCCAGAATGTGTCCAACTGGTTTGTCTAGATGTATCCATGGACCCAAGACTTTTTGAACCTACAGGCAAAGCTATACTGTCCCTTGAATCTTGGGGAAATGGAGGGGAGAGGGGGGATGCCTGGGGAGCATCCATAACAGATGTCCCATAGCTGTGATTTAGAGATGGAAGGGAGTTCATTTGGTGTTGTTCGTAGTACAAGTTCTCGTTGTTGTTGGCAGTATGATTAGTTTTATACAATTGCTGGTCCCCCATTTTTGGTCACTTCTGTTCCAAACTTACAGGCACACAAACCATTGAAATCTCTATGAACCCTGAGATAGCTGAGTGAGGGGAAGGGAGGGGAGGGGAGAAGAAGCTAGAATTACTTATAATTCAGCATGTCCATGTGCATCACAAGGACTAAAATTTCCTCCAGTCTGTCAGTAATTCCAATCTCAGACCCGACGTTGTTTCACATCTTCAATAAATGGACCACAGCACAAATCCTACACAGATCAGTAAGTTCAGCGTGCCAAGCACCTGCAGAGTAAGAGAAAGACAAGGTAAGTGCTGGCTCTTTCCATAAAACTGTTATTGTTATTGCCTCAAAGGAAACTGTAAAATCTTCTAGTTTGAAATACATAATCAGATGCAAAATTGTAGCAGCTGGGCTATTTCAGAGCAGTTAGATTACTTCATCTCATCCTATTATCCTGCCTCTCCTCTAGTGCTCCGATAAAATCATTCTGCCAAACCAATAAAAGCTTATTCTTCAAAACTGTCTTTTCCCCTAAAGTATATAAACATTCAAGCAGTTTCAGTTGGCCATATACCGTGCTCTCGTGACGAGTTTTAGTCAGACAGTTGACAATCAAGCCAAGTCATAGACTCACAAAATCACAGAATGGTTGGGGTTGGAAGTGACCTCTGCAGATCATCTGTTCAAATCCCCTTCTAAAGCAGGGGATATGCACAGGAACCTGTGAGAGACTCCACAGCCTCTCTGTGCAGCCTGTTCCAGTGCTCTGACACCCTCAAAGTAAGGATGAATGGATGATATTTAGATGGAATTCCTGTGTTTCAGTTTGTGCCCGTTGCCCCTTGTTCTGTTGCTGAGCACCACTGAAAAGGGCCTGGTTCCATCCTCTTGACATCTGCCCTTAAGATATCTGTATAAAATCCCGTTTTCTCCAGGCTGAACAGACTCTCTGTATAAGAGATGCTCCAGTCCCCTTATCACTTCCACAACCCTCCACTGAACTCTTTCCAGTAGTTCCTTGCCTTTATTGAACTAGAGAGCCCAGAACTGGACACAGCACTTCCTGTGAGGCCCCACTAGGGCAAAAGAGAGGGGCAGGATCACCTCTCTTGACCTGCTGGCAATGCTCTTCCTAATGCCCCCCTGGATACCTCTGGCCTCCTTAGCCATAAGGGCACTGCTGGTCATGGACAGCTTGCTGTCCACCAGGACTCCCAGGTTCTTCTCCACAGAGCTGCTTTCCAGCAGCTGAGCCCCCAGCCTGTGCTGCTCCATGGGGTTATTCTTCCACAGGTGCAGGACCCTGCACTTGCCTCCATGGAACTTCATTAAGATCCTCTCCATCCAACTCTCCAGCCTGTCCAGGTCTTGGTGAACAGCTACACAGGCTTCTGGCAAATGAGACACTCCTCCCAGTTCTGTATCATCAACAAACTTGCTGAGAGTACATTCTGTCCCTTCATCCAGGTCACTGACAAGTAAGTCGAACAAGGCTGGACCCAGTACTGGCCCCTAGGGAACACCACCAGCAACGGGCCTGCAATCAGACTCTGCACTACTGACCACAACTCTGGGACCATCCCTTCAGCCAGTTCTCAGTCCACCTCACGCATCTAACCCCCACTACCTGAGCTTACCTACGAGGATGTCATGGGAGACAGTGTCAAAAGCCTTGCTGAAGTCAAGGTAGGCAACATTCACTGCTCTCCCCTCATCTACCCACCCAGCCACAAATTCCATCATAGAAGGCTATCAGATTGGTCAAGCCATTATTTCTCCTTGGTGAATCCCTGTTGACTACTCCTGAGAACCTTCTTTTCCTCCACATCCTTAGGGCTGACATCCAGGATGAGCTGTTTCATCACCTTTCCAGGGATGGAGGTGAGGCTGACTGACCTGGAGTATGTCTGCTAAGACCAAACCAATCAACTGAAATCTTTTCTGCCCAGTCACCTTACATCAGGAATGCTGAACTCCAACTTCTGGTCTATCTTCTCACCCTTCCTTCTTTGTGTTGCATGATTTTAACAGGCAAATTTTTACTGAATACAGCCTTTTTTAATTTTTACTGTATAAACTGTAATTCAAATAACATTTTACAGATGTCTGTACTGTTTCTGAAGAATAAAAAATACATAAGCATACGATAAGATTGTTTTACTATTCCACAATATGAAGCAATCCCTGTGTCTACAGTCACACATATGCACAGAGGTACAATATGCTTATGCACTCATAAATACATTTTAAAATAAAAGCAGATCCTGAACTCGAACAAGAACGCAGAAATATTAAACCAAAACCTTAACACTGTCTCTTTCACATCTGATTTTCTAAATGCAATGCTCTCCACCAAAGACTCCTGCACACTGATGTCCTTACCTTTTTAACCTCAGAAGGATCCTCGATCTACGTGGATAAACGTGAAGTCACTGATGGAGAAAATTTTAACCATTGCTGGATGCATATTAAGGAGAGTTTGTGCTAGCAACAGCAAATAAGGGTAATACATAGCTGCAGGCAGAAAAAAACCTTTTCCATTCCAGCATAACGTATAACAGAAAACCATAGCTCCCAATGAAGAGGGTTTGCAGTGTGTATAGTTTTTGTGTAAACCATCTGCAACCATTAGTATGTAACATCTTCACGTGACAAATAATAGCTGAGAATAATTGCAAGTTTATTTCCCCTTTCCAGAAATATACATTGCTTCACAGTTTCTCTGAACACACTCCCTTCCAGATTTTTATAGATGAACAATTAAAAAAGATAGGAGTCAACAATGAATAGTCAGGCTGCCAACAGGATTTTTCATCCACGACCCAACTTCAAAGACTTCCTATTAAAAATTATGAAGGGAAACTAAACAAACCCTCCACAAAACATTAAAAGGGCATAAAAATAAACACTGTGTGGTGTTTCACACTGAAAGACCATCAACGTTTAGAGGAAGAGAGGGAACATGCATCTCCTTTTATGCCTGCCAAGTTAAAGAAGCTCAGTCAAGATGTTCGGAACACATCTTCCCATAAACACAGGGCACTACTGGATGTGTAGGTACACCTTTTGTATAGGAGCTTTGTCCCATTTCACCTATTAACAGAGCTGTAATTTACATCAAGTTCCTGAGTTTGGCCCTTCTTTGAAAAGTCTGAAGTGACAAGTATTAGTCGAAGGACAAGAAACAATACAAACCAGTGAGGGAGAACAAAAGTCTCCAGGAGACAATTAAAAGACCACAAGAATTCCAGGAGTAAGGACAGTAAGAGACTCAAGGTAGCAAACAACCTGATTTGGATGAATAAAGTGACCCCTTTTCTTCCCACAGGCAGGAGCACCATGGTGGCAGATGCTATGTACTGTACCAGCAGCCACAGCCAGTGCTGTAGTCACCACAAAAAGTGCTGTCCCTTGGGCATGTGCCACACTGCACTTACTGCACCCTTTCACCTGGGGGTTACCTGTCGCAGCTCTCAGGACACTGGAAAGCAGTCGAGAGGTTTTATATCTGTGGCATTAGCACAAACACCTTTCCTCCCCTCTCTCAGAATAAAAAAAACAAATTAAAAATGGTTCATTGAAATTTCCTCTCCAGGAGCTCTAGCATCCTCAACTCAACTCCGGTTTGGGAGTTGGGACATGCTGCTGGTCTGTCAGGTAGATTACAGAGTTATCATCAGAGTCATACAGAAACATTTGTAAAAATCTGAAAAAAAATTGTAATGGGATATTACATTAAAATACCAATCAAGTCACAAAAGGGCTGGAAAGTTTAGTCACTATCAGAATCACATTTGAAAAAAATTGCATTGTTTTCAAACACTCATCTCCCCTCCCCCAAAATAAAAATAAAAGAAAGATGAAAACATTCCTTTCAAAGGCATCACTGATCTGGAGGGAAAAAATGCAAATGTTTAAAAAGCATTGTTATTCTATCTTCAGGTAACACAAAAAAACCCCAGATATGCACACTGATAAAAGCATAATCAGTAATCAACCAGTCCCTTAGATACCAAATGTTTTTTTAGTACTTGAACTAAAGGCTTAAATTCAAAGGCTTGATGCTGTATACACAGCATTTGCCATCAGCTTTAACAAAATGCTAACAGTATACATTTCCTGTCACATTAAAACCAGAGTATATCACGACATCATTAAGGGGCACCAAAGTCAGTCTCTGGCCAACTGAGAAGCCATTAGCAGCATACTGAACGATTTCCATTTAAGAGACAAGAAGAAAAGGGTGCTGCTTCTCCTTTGTGTTTAGCACTGGTGCCTAAACACCCATCACTGCCATTTATCACAACAACTCTGACTACTAAGTGGTTAAACTGAACAACTAAACTGGTAGAAGTTTTAAAGCAACAATGGTTCTGCAGTTCTGTGTTTCTTCTCTTCCTAACAGTCATTTATGCTACTTGACCTATTACATTTTTGACATTACAGATACATCCCAATTATGCAATCATTACAAAGAAACGTGAAAACAAATGCCAACAGACAGAAACATTTCTGTAGGCTGCCTAGAAAGAGAAATACCCTACTTAAGTTTATGGATGAAATCTGGACTCAAGCTAATGGTAGTTCAATTGATTTCAACAGAGACAAGGGTTTGCTCCAGCTCTTTTCTCATCATTTCGACAAGGTCCCCTGCAACTTGCACAGCTCCATTCTCCAGACTGAAAGCCAGGGGCCCACCAAGCTGGCTGAAATGCCTTTACACACTCCAGCTGTCTCCCTCTTCAAACACAAGAAACTGAAAGGCAATACAAACAGTCTCTCCTGGAAGCATGCCATAACTTAATTTTGGTAAACTTGAAATGGAAGAAAATATCAGTCTTCAATAAAGGTGATTCAATTTTTTTCCTTTGTAAAGTGTATCACCGGAGAGCCAGAAGCAGCTGTGGGGCTCCCAACATGGGATGGACATGGAGTGAATCCAGAGGAGGCAACCAAGATGGGTAGAGGGATGGAGCACCTCTTCTATGAGGAAAGGCTGAGAGAATTGGGACTGTTCAGCCTGGAGAAGAGAAGGCTTCGGGGTGACCTAATTGTGGCTTTCTAGTACCTGAAGGGAACCTACAAGAATGATGGAGAGGGACTTTTTACAAGAGCATGCAGTGACAGGACAAGGGGAATGGATTCAAACTGAAAGAGTGTAGGTTTAGATTAGATACTGGGAAGAAATTCTTTACTGTGAGGGTAATGAGGCACTGGAACAGATTGCCCAGAGAAGCTGTGCGTGCCCCATCCCTGGCAGTGTTTAGGGCCAGGCTGGATGGAGCTCTGAGCAGCCTGGTCTAGTGGAAGGTGTCCCTGCTGACAGCAGGGGGGTTGAAACTAGATGACCTTTAAGATCCCTTCCAGCCCAGGACATCCTATGAACTTAGAGAAGGCAACAGGCAGTGAAATAGCAAGAAGATGATAGTTACATAAAATAAACACTTCTGGCTCCATCGCACACCACAGAAGCCGAAACCCGCAGAATTTTTCAACTCGAGTAAAATAACAGATCAAATGACAGTCACACAATTGAACTGCCTGAATTCACATGAATTTCAGAACAAGACATCCACTACAAATAAGTCGATGCATAAAAGTTGGGCTGGGTGTGGGCTGCAAAACTAGGGCTGAATGTCAGCCAGAGCCAGTTTCAGAACTGAGTTAATGGAGAGGGATGACAAAAGACTGTACGAGAGCAAATGCTGAAGGAAGCAGACTCACTAAAAGGCTGTAAAGTTATTACAGCACTAATCTAACCCATCTCAGTACGCTGCATGGCCGTGTATCAAAAGGGAATTGGATCCTACAGTTTGTCCAACTTATTTCAAGTTTTTCAGCCGTCCCTTTAAGCTGAAAATCTACATGCTTTTATAGCTTAATTACCAGCTAGCCTGAAAGAAAGAAGACTGGATAAGATGGCAAAAAACCCCACACCCCTCCATGTTCAACCAGCTTTTGCAGGACAGAGTATCTGCAGCTACTTGCAAGCAACAGCATCAGCAGATACTCATTTGCTGGGCACCAGCCCTCCTCGTGTCCCTCCCTCCCTCTGGGATGGTAAAATGTCTGCTAAAGCAAAGTTAACCACCACCCTTAGCAGCCTAAACAGTGTTTTAACACTTAAGGCCCGCACAGAAATGTGTCACTGCTGTGTGTTCTCATGTTTTAATCGTGCCTTAGCACCCCTCAGTCACACAGGCTGACACAGGGCTCTCTTGCTTCTGTGGCTGTCTTTCTGCCACTGGAATCTAAGCTTCATTCTTAACTTTGGGTAATCTGAAATCCAAAATCAAGTTCTCCCTTCCCTTCTTTCGTTTCAATTTTTTCCCCTACTTAGCTTCCACAGAAACAAACCAGGCTTTCTCTTATTCATTTTTTGCCTTTTTTTTATAAGAATGTTTTTATTGACCTGTTTTGTTATTCAGAACTGTCAGATCTCCTGCCAAGCTATTCCTAAACCAAGACAGCCATCATTCACATCATCTTGCTCTCTGATTTCCTTTAGGATAGACACAGGAATAAACAGCAGTTCCTCCCCTGACAGCCTGCATTCTGCTAACGCCAGTGCCACACGGGCTGACCGTAACCCAGCCTTTAAGCTGGGCACAGACGGGCACGGTTTTCAGCTGGCCACTACACCACTGTGACCCCAGCCAGAAGAGCAGCTTTGGAAAGCAAGGGAGTGCTACCCAGGAGCAGACCCGCCTGCACTGCTCACACCCAGCTCACAGGTGTGCAGCTCCCACATCTGCACATCTTCAGACCGGAGTAAGGCCGGAAGGCTGAGAAGCACAGAATCAGGAGAGTAAGAGTGGCATATTTCAGAGCCCCCTGTGCTCCTGTGGCCTGTTTAGATACCAGGTTTGCCCTCATAACTTTTCATACAGCCAGAGTTCAAGCCCCCAGTCCTTTTTTTTTTTTTTTCCTTGGCAAAGAAAATAAGCCTGTGAAAAAATCAGCACAGTACTCAAACGTATAATGAATGAATAATTTCCAGTGCCAGGCAAGGTGGTTGGGTGAGCCAGCAGAGAGGAAAAGGGAAAGAGAAGTGAGATGATAACTCAAAGACCTACTTATTTTGGAAAAAAGTAGTATTTATAGAAATCCTGAAGACGTCTGATACAGCAATAAAGAGAGGCAGAGACTGAAAATAAGGGTCAGAAGATATCAGACTCATGGCTGTTTTGGTTAGACTAAACACTGAAGTAGCAATATGGATTTCAAGGACCAAAAATTTTCTACAGCTATCTCAAGGACAAATGTTTATAGGGATGAAAAGGTTTTCATCCCAATCCTGGATACAATTGCTCCTATGGTTTCTACTGCACTTCAGTTTTGGCTGGTTTTGAATGGCAGAGATCTCAAACCCACGCCTATATCTGCATTCAAACCCAGAGGTTGACGTTTTTAGGCAAAACCAACAACAAAAAACCCACTTCAGTATATGAGAAAGTATGCAAATAGAGGAATTACAAAAGGGAAGAGGATTGAAAGGAAGCAAAATATTTAGTAGACTGATTTTTATAGCAAGCATAGTAAGAAAGCTATATTCTCTTAAAATGGAAAAGGAAAAACAGATTAGCTGCTTTTTAATATTAATGCTGGTAATTCTTCAACAGTTGCACAAATCCTTCAAAAATTATCATTCCCTTTGCAGCTAAGCTTCTGCAGTGCAGTTGGAAAGGCTGCTGAGTCTCATGTGGCTGCTCATTTAAGCTGTTCCCATTTCCACTCTTAAGAGAGACTAGAATGTCCTAATTCAGTTTAATAAAAAACACATTGGACTTGGGGGAGGGGAGAACAACGATGGCACTGGGAGAGGAACCGAGCAATTTCTCTACTTCAGTGAAGTTTAAAAAAAAAGGCAGCCAAAAACAGCCCCCAAAAAAACCAAACACCAAACCCAACAAACCCAACAGGAAAAACAAGAGTTGATCACCTCAGGAAAGTCTCTAGAAAAGGGGGAGAAGGAAGGAGGAAGACAAACAATCAGCAACATTTTCCTCTCCTTTTGATCTATGTAAAAAATGCATTCTGAGGCACTGGTAATTTAATGAAAATTTTTTTTTTTCCCCAAACTAACAGAATTCTGGTTATTCAAGAGGAGGAGGCTGATTTCTAAATAAAGCCATTAACTGAATTTAGTTTAAGGCAGATACAATTTCATGAGTCCCAAAGAAACAAAGAAGATTGCTTCAACAAATCTGATTATCTTTGCTGCTGGTGAACTGGTGTTACAGTTTCAAGGTACTCTGAAGGGTTTGGAGAACTGCAACTGAAGCAGGTATCGCATTACTTCATAAAAATGGCAAACATAAAATGATGTGATCTCCTCACAATACTGATTAGAAATAAAAATAAAATACAAGCCTTGACTAAAGCCAGAAGGGCACTTGAATCGCATAGTCCATGACTAAGCAACTGAAAAGCATACCAAAAACAGCACTAACTAAAGGGGCTGATCACCTGTGATAAACACAGTACTTTTATTTTTTTTAATATCTGCTGCTACTTTACTGCATATTTGATCATGTGAAACTTGATTTGAAATCTCTTCAGCCAGCCTGGGTTTACTGGCTGCTTGGGTGAGACAAATTGTAGTCCCTTCTGCCGAGTCCTACATCAAGGGCAATACTCTCAAACGCTTCCTGGAAAATAAACACGTCCTATCATCAAAATTGTCTTCCACTTCATATTTTAGTTTACTTCTATTACTGAACTGAGCGACCTGTTACTCCCCAGCAAGATCCTGGTTCTGCAGACATGAAAAGAACTCAGGACAGAGAGGTCAGACCTCATTCAGTTGCTGTATGTGGCTACATTACAACCTTTGGTCACTGCTGCCGATTTGGGGGAAGAGGGGGAAATTTTCCACCATTAATCCATCAGCTATTGCTGTGACCACAGCCATGATAAGCCAACAAGTTTAGTTTAAGGTGAGCACCCTTGTAATGCACTCGAGCAGTTTCTTCCTGACCTCTGCAGTGTTTACGCTCTGCAGAGTGCAATGCGATTGCCTTTTTCTGTAACTGGAAATGCTCCGAAACAGTCAAAGAACATATGCTAGGATTTGCAAAAACAGGCAAGGAGGAAACATCCTGAGACAGATAAACAATCAAAAAACCAAGCACAAGTAGCAGCATGTGGAAAATAGCATATGGTTAAGCTTTCAGTGGGGAGGGAGCAGCAATTACGAGCCCGGTGTCTCCCCCAAAGGAGAGAGTTTTGAGAAATGCAGCTGCAGGACCCCCTGAAAAGTCCATCCCTCTAAAATACACCATGTTGGTACCTAGCAATGGAGCCAAGTCAAATCCAATGGCTAAAAAAAGCTGACCACCATGGTTGCTGCTTTTTTCTTAAGTCAATGTCCTTTTGCTTGCATGAGGCGATACAGCCAAAACAGTCCTTTGAGATATAAATGTGTGTGTATATATCTCCTGTGTCGGACATATTGTGGAACACAAAATAATATTTTACTAGATACAGAGCCAACACACAACTAACCAGATTTGAGACGTCCATCAATAAACTCACAGGGACTCAGAAGCCCAAATTTTGAAAAACAGTCAAAAAACACTGAACCTTATGAAACAAGACAGCCTTCAAAAAACTGGACATATGATGCTCTGACATTACCTGATTTTTGAGGATTTGTGAGATTCTTGTATCTTCTTGTGCAGTCTTTGCCATAACATTTCATGCTGCTTTCATTCTGTGATCTCAAAGTGACGTATCTAAACAAAGCAAAAGAATGGAAATGAGTTTTTGCCCACATGTGACTGTCTCCCAGCACTGGCTTGCCCCAAAGCACAAACAGATTTGTGACAGTGAGCTTCCTATTGCAACACAACAAAATACTAACTTCAATATAGTGTCTCCAGGTACTCTATCCTTTAAGTCACTATGGCAGAGGGCAACTCTCAGCACTCTAACTCCTTTAAAGAACAACCCAGAACCCCTTTCCTTTATTGATTGTGAGAGACTGCTTCATTGTCAAATCTCTGGGATTGATACATCCACAGACCTTCAAATTACAGACTGAAATACAAGTAAGTGAATCTTTTCTTCTTACTCAGCTTGGCGCCTACTGCAAAATGAGGAATGGGTTATGTTGATGCAATAAATAAAACAACATCTTGCCTCTATTGCAGAGACCATGAAGATTTCACAGCACCTCATGCTGCTTTGACAGAACCCAGAGGCAGGGGAAATGCTCTCCCTGAGAGGAGGAGGTTTGCTGGCCCAGAGCTTGCAACCTACATGACAAGTATCACACAAACAAGAGCAGGTACAGCAACCAGGAAGGGAGGGATTAATGAAAGTCAAAGATGTGGGAGATACAATCAGGCTGTCACCCAGTGCAGAAGAGATATCTAGACAAGGCATCTTAAATTATCTAAATGAAAACAACACATTTGTTTTTGTCAATGCTGCTGCCTAGATGGCTTTGAAGGAAGGCCCTCAGCACCGGAGGGTGTTAAGAAGGCTGGCTGAAATCACTGCGAGGCCACTCTACGGGATCTTTGAGAAGTCAAGAGGATTGGGGGACATCCAAAAAGACTGGAAGGCAGCTAATGCCACCCCATCTACAAGAAGAGCTTAAAGAGGGACCCAAGAAATTACAGGCCCATCAGCCATACTTCGGTCCCTGGGGAAAGTTACAGAACAAATCCCGCAGGGGGTCATCACAAATCAAATGAAGCATGTGATTGGGAAAAGCCAGCATGGATTCACCAAGGGCAAAGTGACACAAGTGGGGGTCCCCCAACACTGAGCCCACTGCTGTTTAATACCTTCATAAGTGATCTGGAAGACAGAATCAAGTGCACCCTGATAAAGATTGCCAATGATACCAAACTAAGTGGGGCAGCAGACACTTCAGAAGGAAGAGCCACCCTGCAGGAAGACCTGGATAGGCTGGAAGAGTGGGCTAACAAGAACCTTATGGAGTACAACAAAAACATGCAAGGTCTTCCGGACTGGACCAGATGGTCCTTGAGGTGCCTTCCCACCTGGTATTTCATGATTCCGTGAAACAGGCCTGGAAACTTGGGGTGCAATTCACAGCTCACTGATATCAGTGCAAAACTCTTCATCTGCACTGAGCCCTGCTGGGTTTTGGGAAGTCATTCCAGGCTTAAGAGGAAAACGTAGAAATGATCACAGATAACCTCAGTGACATCAACCAACATTTACTTCCTCTCACCACCACGCTAATGGGTCCCAAGCACTGTGATGCTGCCACATACAGCAAGAAGCCACCCCCCAAGTCCAGCAGATCCTTGCACAGAACAAGTGTCCTCCCTTAGTTATCCAGCAGGGTGGGGGAGAAGAACCCAAGGAACTCCCTTGTCCTGCCTGACACCAGCCTCTGCCCACAGAAAACAGCACAGCACAATCCAGACGTCAACCCATCAAAGTGTGCGCCCTGAGAGACAGCGGAGCCCCTTACACAGCCTGACCTGCCCAAAATGTCTTTCTTCAGCAGAACACCTCGGCCGATGGTAAATGTTGGTGGCATCACATGGATTTTCTTGGATCTAGGTGAGTTTTTGATGACAACATTATCATGCTGAGCCCCAGTAACTAAAACCTGTGTGCACCCATGCCTTGCAACAAACGTGAGCCTCAATGCTACACGTCCCCGAACACAAACCGTTCATCACCCACTTGCATCCTGTCTGCTCACAACTTTTCTGAGCACATCCACAAATCTGCCTCTTTGCTGAAATAAGGTTATAATAAACTCACGTGTACTTAATGCTTTATCTGACTTGGTTTTCACACTGCTGTTTAAACACCTCTAGGTTTGTAACAGGCATATTGAGTCTTATAGTTGACTCAAAACTGAGTACCATTTGTTTGTAAGAAAAAATACTTAGACACACAGAGAAAACCTGAGATTAACATCAGTGGAGCCAAGAGGGAAAATGTTGGGGGTTTTGGCCTCAGTTTAACACAGCTATTTACAACCTGCCAATATGTTTAAATTTAATTTTTAAAAAAAATAACTGCTATATCATGAGCCATGACCAAAGTCACAATATACAGTTTTGCTTTCTTTTTCATTTATCCATCTGCTCTGAATAAATGATGCTACTATTAAGCCTAAAAACGTCCAAATATTCTACAGACAAACCATTCCTGGTAGTTTCCTACAGAGGCCAGGCTGATGGACACTAGGAAAAACAACAACTGAAATACCCAGGAAAGCCCTTTCCTGTTTTTCATATTTGTTCTGGCTGTTTTTCCCACTATACCACTTTCATCGTTAGAGCTACAATACCACCCCTATGCAGGGTTACAGAAATTATCAGACATGTGCAAAGGTCTCATACATAATAACACAGTTAAAAAGTAAAACTTTGGACATTTTAGAGCCAGAGGTAGAGAACTGATGGCTGATAAACACCGAAAAAAGTCCCAACCTAATTAATGCAGGACCAAACACTGTAGATGTACATCAAATTCACAAATGAGATTTTAATTCTTTCCAACAAATTTAATCACCATCTCATTTTTTTGAGGTTTGGATTAGAAAGCAATCTAGCTTTATATTCCTTTGCCATATTCTTCAGCTTTGCTTCCATCCAAGCCCCTAGATTTTGCATACAAACAAAGCACAGTAAGGAGAAGCTGAGAAGTGAAGCCTACAGCAACATTTACAAATTAAGAGCTAAGTCAGAGATCAGCTATCCCATATACACAATATAAATTTTCAGTCTTCTCTCTTCATTAGGATTGATGACGCTGCTGGAAAATAAGGAGCACATAATACCTTTTATGGGAATGTAAAGCACAGATGAATTAGCAGAAAGAGAATGCAGCTGAATCAATTTCTCATCTCAAGATAGTAATGGAGGCAATTTCTTGAACTTTACTGTGCTTGTAACATATTGATCAGCGAAGCCTCACACTGCAAGTTAAAGTAGGTATTTTCCCAGGAATAAAATGGGAGGATGGCAGTAGAACTCTAGGCATCACACCAGAGACAGGGATTTTTCCCAGTCATGTTACACTTCAGAAAATCAAAGTTTCCATGTGCTTGCATGTTATAGCAGCACACGAGAGGAAAATTTCTAGATGAAAGCTGAATTAGTCCTGCATGAGCCTTCACAAAGCAAATTTAGTGACAGGACTGGGGGAATGGTTTCTCACTGAAAGCGAGTAGGTTTAGATTAGACACCGGGAAGAAATTCTTTTCTGTGAGGGTGGTGAGGCACTGGAACAGGTTGCCCAGAGAATCTGTGGCTGCCCCATTCCTGGAAGTGTTCAAGACCAGGTTGGATGGAGCTCTGAGCAACCTGGCTTAGTGGAAGGTGTGAATTCTGTGATTCTATGATTTACTTTGATGGCATTAACTTTCTATCACTTGGCATTAAGAACTTAACCAAGGTGCTACAATTGGGAACTCAGACTTCCTGTAGATCACCAGAGCATCCAAAATATGATTCTGAGAATATACCAAAGGGAAAAAAAAAATCACAGCATCAAAGAGCATCCTCCTATCTGGGTTGCTTGGTTATGATTAAACAGCCTTTAATTAGTTTTGGAGCAGGAAAGGGAAAAGTTAGCCATCGTAAGATAAGAAATGCAAGAACACCACCAGAGTATGTGTATTAAACAAGCAATACCAACAAGGACTCTAGTATCAACTGGCTAAATCAGCAACAAAATAGTTACCAGTACCAGAATTATCATCATCAATCACATACCATTACTTTGGTTCACTTAACACAACTATATCTGAGCAGAGTCTCTCCTCACATGCTGGAAATCCTCTCTTAATCTTCAGCCTCGTGAATTTGTTCCCTTTCCCTGGTCCACGTTCAGCTTCTTGCTTGCACCTTCCTAAAAAAACTCTAGGAATTCAAATTCTCCTCTAAGGACAGGATTCTTCAAGCATGCATAATTGTTTTTATGTGCTCATTTCTACATCGTTGAAATGCTTCAGGAATATTGCATGACATTTCTTTTCAGAGAAAATGGCTTAGACAAACGGAGCATCCTACAGATGAGACGCTGTTCCACAGACAGATTACAAATTCCAAAATTTATTAGTTTTTCATGTGTAGGGTCCAAGGCTTCAGATAACACACACAGTACAACGTGAGATTATGTTTAAAGCGCCTCTGACTTGAGCTACAGGTCAGCTTCATCCCCATCACACAAAGCAAACGGGTGCTGACACGAGAGGAGACCACCAGTCACACCACAGGCATGACCCAGGAGGTGCCTGCCTCGGCAGCTGCACCAAGCGCCTGCTCTCTGGCACCGGCCAGAATGTAACCCAGCTCCCTCGAGCAGGGCTCAGCTCGGCCCACCCGGGAGAAAATTCCCCTATACCTCCTACCCCGTGGCCATCTCTTGTCCTCTCCTTACTCAATTCAGAGAGCAACCCGGCTGGCAGCACAGGAGCCCCAGAGCTGCTGCAGAACCCATCATCTTCCCCTTCACAGCTCTCCTGTGCTCGTCTCCTGCTCGTCTCCTTGGAAGGACAGCAGACGCTCACTCCTCATCTCTTTCTTTGTGACATTCATCATTTTTGCAGTTCTCCTTCCAGACCAAGGACTCCGGGTGGTTTTTTGTCACCCCAGACTTCGGATTTTTCTTCTTTTTTACAACACTTTGCAGGCTGGGGGAGGTGAAGGGAGACGGGGGGGACCAGAGCCGCATATGGTACTGAAGACAGGGGAGCACCACACATTTACACAGCAGCACGTTCCTGCTTTCTGTTTTGTTTTCTGTTCCTTCACTAACAAGTACTGACACCTATTTTGTCTGTCATTTCGATGCCATTTTTACAGGACAACCACTAAGTCTCTTCCAGAGTTAACACCTGGTGCAGCACTCATCAGGCATGCTCTGCATTGTGACTGCCCTCCTCCTCCTACATGCATTGCTTTCGTTTATCTACAAGCAATTTCCTCCAGCATTTTATCATCCAATCATTCAGTACAGGGAGTTCTGAAATGCATTTCAGCCAGCCCTTCTTTTCGTTATTCTTAATACCTCAAGCCCACACTCCTGCAAAATTTCAGTTTCTTACTTAAAACTATGAGGTGACTAAAACCGTTCAAACAAAATCATTGCCAAAAATGACATCAATAAACAACTCCATTTCCTTGAAAAAAATCTCAAACTATTCTTTCCCTTTGCAGGATTACTGCAAACCAGACGCTCTCCTGAAAGAAATTCCCCAATCACTTGAAAAAAAATTCTAAGTGGACACTCGCCATAATGAGCTTTAGCCCTAATTGTTCCAATTTGGCAGAGCTGGGAACACGTCACGGCAAGATCTTCTGTCAACAGCCCGATAACCTGATGTTTGGACCCTCGTGCCACACTGACATGCCAACCCTGCCCTAAGAAGATGGAGCAGGAGCTCCGCAGCTCAGGAAACAGCACTATGAGACCAAAAAACCCCCAACCTCAAACCAATAAGCAGACAAACCTAAAAGTCTAACAGCTACTTCTTGGCTCCAGATCTTCCCTGCAGAAGGTAGGTGGGGGAAAAAAAAAACCCCAACCCATCCCACCCCTCCGCAGACTGACTCCTATGCAGTGCCAAGAATATTTTGAAAGACACAAAATGTATAATAACTTTTCAACTGAATATTAATTGCTGAATTGAAGGGAAACATCTTAAGGGCGAGTGGGCGTAAGGAATGATTCCTCCTCGGCACTGCCGCGCTATTTATTAAAGGCTGCGAATACCCACAAAAATTCAGCTTCGGCCTTTGCACTGTACACTAACAAGCTTAGTTTACTGACACGCACAAAGCAGATGAAGCTCTGCTTCCAATGATCCCTTTGAAAGGGACAATTACCAGACAACTGGGGATTGGATGACCATCAGAGCTAATTAAATTATGAAGTCCTGTTTGTATTTTTATCCGTATCTTTCTCACCATTTTTGCTGAGCAGGGGAATGGGTTGGCTTGGGAGGCTGAGGGAACAAAAGTATGCCTTTCCCACACCCCCATTCCCCTCCAGTTACAGATCTGTTTGGAACAAAACTTGAGACACGAAATCAATGCAGCCAGTGGTGGAATTCATCTTATTGTGACAGAAATATTCCATTTTCCCTAGCTTATATTTTAAATTGCTTTCTGATATACCAGGTTATTATTTTTTTTTAGCCTCTTTCATTCCTTACATAATTAAATGCCACGCCATTCAGCTTTTACAATTACTTTTACCATTTTCAGAAGAACATTTCTCAACTTTCTATGAAGAATTTATTCCCCACAAGTATTAGCTCCAGTGACTATTTTCTTCTTCATTACATTAAAAGCTCTTAGCCATCCCTGTGGTAATCTTCTCCCTTACACACTTTCCTGTAGGGTGGGTATTATTTGCCAATCCTCAGTTTCCTTCCCGAGTATTCCACACAACCAGAAGTAGCACAGCAGAGGGGAAAGGGCAGTGCTTTTTAATACCTCGGTGCCTTCAGCTTGCAAGCAAGGAAGAAGGGCCAGGCACAATTTATGGATAGCTTTCTGTAACAAATTCAGATTTTGCATTTATTACTTGCAAAAATAACAACAATGCTCCCAAAAGGCCTCCTAGCTAAGCTACGAACGTTTCACCCGTTCACCCTCCAGGTACAGCTTCTGAAGCTTTGAGTACTGGCTTCTGCAATTCCTCTTCAAAGACCACCTTGGTTTTGGAGCAGGCGTGTTCCCAGCCCTGCAACTTTATGTTCATGGTACTGCCCACACTCAATGCAGGTCCAGCTGCACAACACTCTCTCCAGCTTGCCAACTTGTAACAAAGCACACAGAAAATCTTAAAGAGGTGCTTTATTGACACAGAAGTGACAAAGTAAACACGTATCATTCTGCAAGAAGCAAGTTCATCCTGCTTAACACTTATTTGAGAGAAACATAAACAAACCCCCACGGATTAGAGTAATGCCTCCCTTCCTGGGAAAGCTAAAGATAATTATTTGGCTAGAGGGGGTTTATTTGTTTCGGTTGGTTTTGGGGTTTTGTTTGTTTGTTTTTATTTTGTGAACAACTTGGGGGGGAGAAGGGGGGTGAGAAGAAGAACAGAAAAGCAAGTAAGAAAAGAGTCTTTTAAATAATTTAACAGCTAAAGCTTTATTTCTGACCAAACTGCCATCTTGTTTCTTAGTAGAACAGGAGGAAGGAGTTTCCAGTGAGTGCCTATCAAGCATCAGGGAAGAAACCTTCTCCGTAGCAGGCACAGTACACCACTACAGCATCTTCTCTTGTGTTCAAGTCCAAATTTTGACTCTGAAGATGACGACAAACTTGCTTGTCATCTGTGACTCTGTCTCACCAGCTGACCAAGAAATCCTTCAGAATTACTGAAATGTTACTGAGCGCCACGCCGCCAACTGAAAGCAAGGTATGTCTCACCTTTTCATACCATTTTCAACTCCGTCACAGACACAGCTTGAATTACTGTCCCAGACAATTCAAGAGCCAACAGGCTCTGCCCCCATTTCCCCATGATCCCACTGGCACCCTGGCCCAGTGTTTTGCACGAAGATGAAGGAACTGGGGGCTCTACAAGAGGAGCCAGAGGATAATTTCAAGTCCAAATTTTGTCTGAGGTCACAATGACCCGAATCTAGCATGAATTATGCATAATCGTCCTCCAAGCAAGTGGATCTGCGCCAACTGAACCTCGTAAGTTTTGGTTGCTAGGAGGTAGCAGTGGACATATTCTCGAGTCCTGTTTACTTAAGCTGCTGAGGTTTCCCCCCTGGAATAACCTTCCACAGTCTGCCCACTGGTTTCTCTCTCCTCGAGACATCAGGCTACAGCTAAATTCTGTGATTTCCCATCTGCTGTCATTTAGAGAAGCCTCTATGAATTATCTTTCTCAATAGTCTGCAGAAGACCTCCGACACCTTCAGAGCAAGCTCGTATCTTTAAACAAACCAGATAACCACGCTTAGCACAAATCCTGTTCGGAGAAGTCTCGCACTCAGACCCGCTGTTGTTCAGATGGCCACGTACCAAGTTCTGCCTCTCACACCCCACAAGCCAGCACGGCAGACAGAACCTCAGTACCATTTCACAAAGCTTGCCTTAACTTTTCAGTCTGTTCTCTGTCCCTAAAAGACTTATCTCAATGGACATAAAATATTTTTACATCAACATTTGTTATCAATTGTTTTACATGGATATTAAGTTTCACAGTGTGCTATCTGGAAATCTTGGCTGCTCCGGATCATACTTTTAAAGACTTACTCTGTAATTCTCCTATCGGTTTGGAGGAGATGCATTTCTGTCTTCTGATTTAGGAACACGTAAACAGATTTTTCATGGTTATCTTAGCTAAGATTGGACTTGGACTATTTATTTACTGCATTGTTTACATGTACTGTGAGCCACCCGATGAGGAAATGAAGAAATAAAACCAACCTCCTCCTTTAGACGACATCATTTCTGACACCGTTTCTACTCAGAGATCAGCTCAAGTTTTGTTTGTTTTATGGAGAAAGAAAGTAAGCAAACACAGACTTCAGTTTTTCATCATTTACTGAACCTATGGCATACCAGGCTCATTTATCATCAGGCCTTAGACTCAAGCTGAAATGCTAATTACAGACACAAAGAAAAGGTAATGCTTTTCCAATAATTAGTAGGCAAGCAATTCTCAGAACAGTGCTATCAGATTTATCACAGGATTCTGGAAAGAAGATGGTGATGCTGACACACTCGTGATTTCCCTTCTGTTCACTTTTCATTTACAGCAGATTCAAACCTCTGGATTATCTACTCGAGACATCTGACTGGTAAAGGAATTTGTAACTCTGAGCAGCACGGATGTCCCCCAGTGAAGCACCCCTGGGAACTGCCCAAGCAACAGTGGCTACAAGCAGTACGACCAGAGGATTGAGAAGTAATACCATGGACCTCCGGCATTTTTAGTTCTGACTGTGGACTTCATGACCGGAAAATGCAACCAAAAATACCATTTCTAACAACCCTCATCACCGCAAACACCAGATAACATAACTAGGAGCTGTAGAGTGGGAGTGGGGAGGGATTGTGAGTTGATTTTAAAAAAGCTAAAAGAGGAGTTAAAAACAACTTCAGCAGAAACGAAAGGTGAGAGACACTGAAGTGTGCTGATCAAATCAGAAGCAAAAGCAGCTCGGGCAACAGCAGCCAGACCTCAGCAGGCAGCGCCTCAGCTTCTCTCACCCAGAGAAAGCAGCTCAGGGATCTCCCCAGAGCTTCAACACAGCCAGATAATTGGGAAGGTATAGCAGGGGCACAGGTCTCCCGAGAAGCCCTGCCACGGTGACACCCATTCCCACGCTGAAAGCATGGTGGCACACGGTGACAGGGAAGGCTGGTGCCACCACGGTGTGGCCTGCAGGTCCAGGAGATGCCGAGCCTTGTCCTTGCTTGCCTGCAGTTAGCTCCAATGGCACACCAGCGTTCATGCTACGGAAACACCATTATTCCTCTTGGCCAAACCTCATGGCCTTGAACTTAGGTGCAGGCTGCAAAACTTGCATGGTGCCAGGGCGTTCCAAACAGCCCTCCCCCAAGACTACACCCAAAGGAGGAAAGCACCAACCTGCAGGAGCGTTAGGTAGGTGTTCAGCAGCAGCCTCATCTGATAAAGATTTCAAGCAGAGACCTCCCAGGTAGGGTTACAAGATTATTAAAGGATTTTCTCCTATGTATGAACAACCTTACATTTGTTCCTTTATCTTGCAGTGGAGAGTTCTTATTACTGTGCTTCAGTTAAAAGACAGTGAGAATGGATAACATATAATGAAGGCACTGCACATATGATTTAAAGTTGCCTCTGAATACCTAATGCACAAAGATTTGTTTTCCTTCAGATGCCAAGAATCAGGCTAGAACAACAGTAATATGATTTTGGCTTGTACAAAACAATGCTTTATTTTTTTAATAGGCAATGGTCCTACCTAAAAAAAAAATAATTTTTTTTAAATCCAATTGTCCTTATGGGAGATTTGAAGACAAGCCTTCTGGAAAAGCAGTAACTGCACAAGACAAAAGATAATCAAGAGTACTGTTTCTGTCATGTTCTTAGCATTTCTGGACTGCAAATTCAGGCTACGAGAAAAGTCTGTATCAGATGCTGCACCAGATAACAACAGCATGAAAATCTAAATCTTTGAAAAGTGAAGAGTTTCAGTAAGCCTAATTTTAATTTTTTTTTTAGTTTTATTTTTTAAATATTGAGAACCTCAGTATAGGTTTGATTTTCATTTTAGTTTTTTACAGGGCATTGCGTTGGAGGAAGACCATTTCACAGAAAAATCTTAAGGCATTCTTTACCTCATCTTCCCCTTCATTAATGTCTCTGGTAATGCAGGACTCAGATCAGTCCATGCAGTCTCATGTTATCCTACTGGTATATTTTCCAGCAATGCCTAGCTATGTCAAATGCTGCATCTCTCTCCATCTTCTACATTAGTTTTAGCCAGTGGCCTGGTTTCTGCTGGGATAGAGTTAATTTTCTTTCTGGTAGCTGGTACGGTGCTATGTTTTGGATTTTAGGATGAGAGGGAATATCATCCCTCGTGTTTTAGTTGTTGCTAAGTAGTGCTCACTCTTAGTCAAGGACTTTTCAGTTTCCCCTGCTTTGCCAGTGCAGAGGTGCACAAGAAGCTGGCGGGGAGCACAGCCAGGACAGCTGACCTGAACTGGCCAAAGGGATATTCCATAGCACAGAACATCATGCCCAGTACAGCACTGGGGGAGAGGATCGCTGCTCAGGGACTGGCTGGGCACCAGCAAGTAGGGGGGGAGCAACTGTGTTGTGCAACACTTGTCCTTCTCTCTGTTTTTGTCATCTCCCTTTTCCTTACAGTTATTATTATTTCATTTTACATTCTTCCAATTATTAAACCGTTCTTATCTCAAGCCATGGGTTTTACCTTTCCTGATTCTCCTCTCCATCCCACTGGGGTGTGGCTGTGTGGTACTTAGTTGCTGGCTGGGGTTAAGCCATGACACCAAGTCTAGACTCAAGAGTGGACGGAAATTCCTCTGCACACTCAAAGTTCCAGTTGCAATCTCATTAACTCCAGAGTTCTCTCTTGCAGCACCCTCCCTGGGTTCTGCAAGGCTGAAATGGTCTTAACAGACCAACTGCAATGCCCTGTTCCTTCGAGATCTCCTGCCCTTTTCTGGAAGAGAGATGGCATAAAGTCATCTTCCTTCACAGAGAGACCTTGAATTATCAAACTTTCCTGACGCTTTCTGAAGCCCTGCACCAGCCATCATTCCCCAGCGACCTTCTGACACACAAATAATGTCTTCTTCTCAAAAACTATTACAGTGGGTTTGCACAATACAAACACCTCTTGAAAAGAGAGGAGTGCTGGTCTGGTGCGCCTTACTTCCAGCCAGCTCCAGCCTCCTCTTTTTGCCCCTGGTGTACCAGCAGACGCCCCAACCCGGGAATGCTCTCCTTCCCCACAAAAACATCAAGAGCTGATGATGAACGGAGAAAATGTTTCTGTGTTTGTGCAAGAAGAAAAACACCTCTCTGGTCATGCCTCTCTACATTGATCAGCAAACCACCGTACAACTACACAGCACAGTCCTGGAGATCCATTTGATGAATGATTATGTCCTTATTTCCAATAGATACACCTGTTCCTGTCAGGAAAACCTGAAGATGAGATTCTGATGATTTATTCACTAGTGTAAGCTATGAAGTCCTGAACTGAAAAATATTTCTTACACTAAAACATTTCCGTGACTGGTAATTTTCTCTGGACAGCACAGGACTACTTAAGACACGAAATCCTGAGACGGACAGACCACAGACCTCTCTGAGGTGTCTGGTGAGAAAGAGAAGATTTGGGAATCCTCCTAGCTGTCCATCCTTTTCAAAGCACAAATATCGAGCGCAGTCGGTACAACTTCTCCAGTGGTAACAGACACGCAGTTTCACTCTACAGTCTGTGGTTGATGACTGTTTTTACATCTTTATGGGGTCACACAGTCCATTCAGCCTGAGATGAAAATGGTAGCACAACTCTGCAGACATGGCTTTACTGGTCTGCTGTCCCAGGTATCGACCTCTCACACAAGCACAAGAATGGTGTATCTAATATGCCCACAATAACAGAATACTGAGTCACTGAGAAGTTTCTGGTTCATATTACCTGAACAATTTCATGTATTTTAAATCACCATCACCTACTTCTTCCAGATCTCGCTTCTCTTTCTCAGCTTCAATAGGCTCTTAACAACAAGATGATGCTCAATAAAAATAGAATCTTTGGCAAGACTTCGGCAACTAGGCTCATTTCCATTTCAATTTTAGCCATATCCTGAAATGGATAAATTGCCTCAGTTATTAGCGGAAGGAAGTTGCCCTGGACTTGAGAATGTCACAATTTCCAGTGAGTTCCTGTCTTTTGGAAGGTCTTAAACTGAAAGACTTTCGCTAAGATGGGAAATCCTAACATAATTCAGGCTTTTGACTCCATCCCAATGCCTAAAGGACCACCGCAGACAAGCAGTTCTAGGCTCACAGGGCTGTTAGCATCTGCTTTGTTTCTAAATAAGCAGGATAAGCAAAGACCCTCACAGCTCCCACTCCTAAACCTGGTAAAGCAGCAAGAAAAGAGTTCTTGCCTTCCCCACCAGGTGCTTTAAAAAAAAAAAGAGAATCATCATCCATGTGAATCAAATAACTTGCCGAATGATTCACGGCTGTCATATCTGAACAAAAAATTACCCCGTCAATATGCGGAATAATAATAAAAAAAAAAAAAAATTACACTGCAGATGATTAGAGCAAAACGCATGAGTATTATGGATTCTGAACCTTAAGAATGGATGACAGACTCGCTGCATCTCCTTAACATGGGGAGAAAAAAAATATCTCTTTGGTGGCATAGCACCAGCCTTTGCAAAAAGGGTAAAAATAACATGCAGCACAAGAGACAGGAATCCAACACATTAGGTAATCTGTGATGAGAACTCTACGAATAAAGCAGATAATACCAAACTAGTTAACTAAAAAATCCCCAACAAAACAGCCACTTACAGATCAAAAGAATACCTGCCTATGTGTTTCAAATTAAAAACCAACTGGAATGACATGTATTTGCCATTTCAAAATAAGCAAAGAACCAGATACACAAGATGATCTGGATTTGCCCACCCTCTTAGACACATTGGGTTTTAACATTTACAGAGTGCTGAAGCAAACACCCCACCGCTTTTATCTGGATTTGATGTTGCATTTGGCACAAAACTTTCATGTTCAGAAAGAGACTTGGCTTGACAGCAGATGGAGTATTCCATTAAAACATGAGTGGCAACATGTGCCCACCTTCCCAGTCAAAAGCAGAAAACCACTTCTCAGTAATATCTGCCCGTAGATCACAAGATGCTCACACCAAGCTTACCCACAAAATATTTTTTTCCTTACTCTTGCCCAAAACTGTCCTTCTTGATAAGTAAATTCTGTAAATAAAATAAATTGGAAAAAAAAATTTAAAACCAAAACAACAAAAAACCCCCTGCCTCAAGTATTCTTACTGGCACTGTTCATTTATCCAGAAAAGTGCATGGAAACACTAACAGCAAGATGCGACTATTTCAAGTTAAGGGTAACTAGGAAGAAGAGAAGCTTGGTTCACTTTATAAAAAAAGATATGTGGTAATATTAAAAAAAAAAAAAAAAGAGAGAAAAACCAGAGGGTACATTAATTATAATGGTTCTGTGGTTCTCCTGGATTTCAATTAGAAACCACTTTATTTACAGCTCTTGGCTCAGCAGCAGGCAACCCAAGGAGAACATTTTTTATGGTGCAGTTTCTAATGCAAATAAAAGTAAAGGCAACCCTAGAGTGGTTTGCTAACTTATATAATGAGACAGGAAACAAATGGTACGAGTGAATAACAATCATGTCAAATGCATTCAGAAAGACCACAGGACTCAAATAATAAATTCTCTGACAAATACATTTACCTCAAGAAACTATCTAATATAGTTCTTTTTTTTTCCCCACAAACATATAAACATTTTCTCCTAAGATCTCATTTTGATAATATTTAAATCTACATTCCATCGAAATATAAAGTTGAACCCATTCTCTCCACCCCCAAAAGAAGAAGTGACCACTGGAGATAGAAATTTGTCTTTTCTGCTCAGAAAGATCATATTTACTGACTTCAAACAGAGCGAAGAACAGTTCTAAGAGGCAAAGCTGGGGTCTCCCCAGGCAGCCCCTTTTGCACCTTTTGCAGCAACAGCAGCACACAGGAGGTGAAAGGAAGCGCAGGGAAACCCATGTGGTTTCTCCCACAAAATCCAAATGTGGATGGCACTACTCCCTCCTCGGATGCCAACAGCCCAGGCCAGAGTGACACCACCCTCACCCTTCCACCCCTGGGTTCACAGTTTACAGCCAGAAACAACCAACTGCAGTAATGAGCAGCAGACCTCCCTGCTCAGTCAGAGGGCTCACACAGGCTCAGACCACATCATTTCTCTCACAGTTTCCCTTCCCAGGGGACCTCGTCCAGCAGCCTTGTCCAACTTGTTATGCTTTTATTCAAAATGTAACATCATAGGGGAAAATTCTTACAGCCATTTTTCATTTCATTTTTAAAAGGGAAACAAAACTAATTTTGCCTGGTTTAACAGAGCACTTTTCCAAATTGTGCCAGATACAGAATTTTCCATCTTTTCAAATTCACGAGGTTGTGTCAAACACTTGCATGCTCTCTCAAATGCTACTCCCCTCCCTGGCTTGTTGGTTCACTTTGGAAAGAACCACCTACATTTTGGGCTACCATTCGACAGATTTTCAAGCAATTTCTAATGCCACAGAAAATGCCTTTCGGCAGCATCTGTCAGCAGCACAGGAGGGATCTATCTGTATACAGATGCTCATAAGCTAGTGAGCCCTTCACTGAAAGGAGTGAGAGATGTGTGTTACTTTCTGAAACCCATTTGACTACAGGTAGTTTCAATTCGTATTTTGTTCTTGACAGAAAGAAGAGTCTAGAGACGATCTCGTATTGCTGCCATTTACATAGGCCTGCACTTAGAAGAGCAAGAAACGCAGATCTTTATTTCTTTAAGATGTAGCATTCCTTCAAGTCTGTAAAAAACACTTTGCACGGGGCAAACTACTTAAACAGGTCTTCCGACCGATGCCTTCATGATCACCGTCCAAAGATGCCCTACCTGGTAACTGTGGGTACAACTGTGCAACTGATACCACCAACAACTCGGTGGGTTCATGTCTCCAGCTTTCCTCTACAGCCAGTATAAAAAAGGATGAGAAAACAAACAAAAAAAAGAAAATACAAGAAAACATTTCCAGAAGAGAATGTGACCAGAGCACTGAAATTCAGTTTCTGCTGAGGTGCCCTAAAGAAAGGACCCTTTGTCTCTACTGATTGCAAGGACAAGTCAGGTATCAAAGGAAATTAGCTGGTCCAATCAGAAGCTTAAACTTAGGACAACTCAGAACATTCCATTATTGATACTTTTGTCTTTTGAAATAAACTGCAACTGCAGTAAGTTCAGTTAAGCTTTTTTTGCAGCTAAGCATTATCAGCCTGTTAGGGACAAGAAATCATCTCGTTTGTAGAGGGGCTACAACACGTTGTTAATGAAGACAAGGTTACAGGAAAGCAGGCTCTGATGAGGAACGTGCAAGTGGTACAAAACACAGAGGAGGGAAAACTCTCTGCCGGGCAAACATCAAAGATCCAATACCTTCCTGTTGTTTTGCGAGAGAACCACAAGAGAACCACCTCTGGAATTGTATTTAACACTAAAACACACCAAACCCACCCACCCAGCTGAAAGCCCCCAAACACGTAGAGCTGCCCACCCACAGCAAACCACCTCAAGAAGCACCTCCATCAGAAGGGCTGCAGAACACACCCAAGTGCCACGTGTGCTACCAGGCCACCGTGGCAGCAAACGCCGTGGCACGCAGCAGATGCCCCAGGTGCACCACGGACAAGCCACCGACCAGCCGGCCCTTCCCAATGGACAGCATCGTGAGGAAAAAAATTGATGAGGATCTCAGCAGCCCTTAAAGCTGCTGTCATGTCTGAAAAAAAAATCCTAACACACAGTACCACTCCCACAAAAAAGGGATTGAGCTCGTTCTTATATAAGTATGTATATTATTTAACACTCAAAAACAACAGTTCCATCACATCCATGCAGAACCAGACGCGGTGAAGAGCTGAGAGTGGAAAAAAAATAAAGTAATTTCTACTCTATTGTATCCATCCATTTTGTTTGTTTGTCTCAGGGCAAGTCAAGGGCCCTCAACACAGCGCAGAACAAGGACCACTGTCTGTTTTCTTTTCCTTCCTTTGTTGTCGCACACGGTGACTGATGCAAATAGGTGCAAGTATAATTCACAAAGTATTTGCATCTATTAGCTGTTATCTCCTAGGACATTATCTTTTGGATCTGGGAAAAAGTGATTACAAAACACCTTAAAGGTGAGATAAACAAATGCACACCACGATCTTGAAGCAAACAATTGTTTCTGCTTCTGCGGTCATCCGAGTAAGTTTGGCTCTTCCTTAGATTAAACAAACACACGCCGCCAAGATGCATGCGTTGCTTCTGAGGTAGATGCGAAAGAGAAGGCCTAGGTGACAAAAATAACTTTCAAATAGATGTTAGTATATTCACATTGCAAAGAACATAAAAGGAGGCAGGAAGCAGGGGAGGGAAGTGTCTCTCTCATATCATATTTAAGTGACAGTACAAGTAGCAGTGACTTTTTTTCCCTGAACTGCTCACAGATATGGGACCATTGCATAATCTTCAATAATCTTGTAAATTCTATTCACATTTTTTTCTGAACATTACAGGAACTCACAGAATTAAAACCAAAAATCATGATTTTTTTTTTTCTTCCCCAACTTATCACTCAAAAGAAACAGATGCAAACTAGAGCAAGTTTTCCTGTAAAAACAGCTTCGTCCTACTTTATGGACTAGTTATTCCCAACTCTAACCACCTCCCCTCACACGGAATATTATGTAGTGCTAAGAAGCTCCTCCAGTCACCAGCCGTGTTCTGCAGGGTAGGTACAAACAAGCTGGTTTATTGCAAACAGCAATCCATACACATGCAGAGGAGTGCCACAGCTGCCTCATGGAAGCAGGTGTGCCTGGGCAGCCCAAGCTTAAACTCATCTGGGTGAGCAGCACGAGGAAAGGACACCCGAAGGGAGGAGAAGAGGCACAACTTGGTATAGAACGGGAAGAAAGAGGGTGAAGGAAATGAATGCATGCATTCTTGAAATTTTGCCCTGGTAAAATCTTGGAGGAAGAAAAATTTCAAATGACATTTCTGCAGATACAGGGATAAAAATCTCTAGAGATTCAATGTGAAAAGTTATTTAAAACATGCGCAAATTTAATTTGATAGTCAGCCTTTCAGTCAACCTATTTTCTGCACTCCAGTGAGGGCAACAGGGGAAAAATATTTAAATCTTATAAAGTAATATGGAGAAAGACATTTTTCATTTCAGAATGTATTATATTTAAAACCACATAGAAAATATTCTTCAAGGTTACCAACCCTCAGTGGCATCTTAGATGGCCTGCATGACAAGCATGTATCCAATAAACAAGTAATTCAGTGTCAACAATATTAAGACAAAAGCAAGTCAGATTCAATTTTACTTGAAGATGTGGCTTTCCAAAATACCACAGAGAAAAAAAAGGCATTCCTGCAGTGAAGAGACAGTTGGGGCTTTGCATGGCATACTTCAAGAGCAGCAGCACACAGCCTTTGCTGTAACAAAAGCCTTGAACCTTTTCCAAACCATCCTTGTTCTCTGACTTTTTTTTTCTACCTGATGTCTCTTCTAGTTTTTCATGACATTTCTGAGGGTTCTTCACAACATCATCCTGGAGGACTTTTTAAAAATAAAAGCCAGAATTTGAATCAACATCCTCCTTAGTCCATGTCCAGGCCCCTTTGCTATTTTTTGTATCAGTGCTGCCTTTTCTCAAGCAGTTCCTGCAGTGGATGCAACCTGCCCTCTCCACCCAGCTGCATTACTCAGTTTGTATTCCTGTAAATATCCAGCTCAAGAGAAACAATGATTTCCACGTGAATGTAACTTCCTCTGAAGTGCATGACGTGTCTTTCACAATCAGTTTTCTGTACCTGGCCAACAGTAATCTACTATAATCTACTGTGCAAGTTTCTGAACCTAGCTTTAAGAAACCTGAGAGGCCATTAAATGCACCAATCACATTGATGTGTTTTCCCGATCCAAGTTTTAGACAGGAACAAAATGCCTAGAAATGCCTTAGTTCACTATTCTGCAGAGTTTGGAAGAAACTTCCTTGCAATTTTGTAGAAAAGCACACTGCAACTTTTCCATGCAAGTAATTTGTAATTTAGAAATAACATGCACTGAAAAAATATTTTTGAGTATGTCTCAGTAGTATGCATTTGAACACCAAAATAAGTATATGGTAAAAGCAGGATACTTCCATGACTTCTGATAGACAGTTTCCAGTCAGATCAGCTTACTGTGCCTCCTCCACAGTCTCACCCCCTTGCACCACAGGCTTTTCACAGCTGAGCCCACGGTGCTGTTTGGGTGTACACGTGTGTGTGCATCCCTGCACATCTGTGCAGCGTCGCTTTCAAAGTCTCCCTGAGGAGGCGTATTTACTTTTTCCTCAGGGAAAGCCATGGACTGGAAAGAATAAGCTCTTGCAGTATTAAGTTATTTAATACTTCAATAGTGTAACAGATTAAAAAAACCAAACATAAACTGAAACTTATACAAAGACCTTTTCTTGCAGTGGTTTTAAGGCAGGACTAAAATTCATTTACGTCAATGAAGCCTTGTAAGCGAAATCTACATAACTGGGTCAGAAACTGTGTCCTGGCGAGAAGAGTTGTTATTCCTTAACTCCTGAGCTTCAGAGAAACTTTAGGAAAGTTTCTTTGTCATGTTTCCTTCAACGGATGTCAAATCATCCTCAGATACTGCCATCTTACCCTAACCCAAACAGAACAGGCAAAAGGGAACCAAACCCCTCCTCGCAACCACAGATGCTGGGAGATCAGTGATCTGAGTTACAAAGGCTCCCCACCACCTGCCTTTGTAGTATTAACTTGAAAAAGATAAACTGGCATTGCTGGGTAAACTTAGTTCTAGCCAAAAGCCTGGTAAACCCCACATGACAGGCAGGCCAGAAACACACATTTGCAAGCCAAGGCAAGACAGCATCTGTGTTAAACACTACAAGGGTCAAGGTCTCCACCTTGACAGCAGAGGAACAGCACTCGGTGGGCTGGCGGCAAGATGGAAGAAGGGTGACATTTCTTGAGGGTTCCAATATTTTTATAAGACATTTATAACACAGATAGATGACTTGCCTTTGAGTGACATGCAGGGAAAGGGAATCTTTTCAGAACAAGGCAGGGGCGAAAAAGCTGAGAGACTTGGTACAAAAATCAAACAGCGCTCTCCCCGCACCAACACCCAAAAAATCCCAACCACAGTTTTCCTTCAGGTAGACAAATAATAAAGCAGGACAATTTCAAACCATTTCAAGTGACAGTAAGACAGAAAGAGCTCTCTGCATTCAAAACAAAATGAGCCTACACAAAGATTTAGGATATAACAAAAAACAAGGCAAACAAAGGCTGGAGGAAGAGTGTCCTGAGGGTGGAAGAGCTATAGACTTGGGGCACACAACTCTAATGCTTCTGACAAGATACAATTTCCCAAGCCTACTTTCTCCAACAGATAAACACTTCCATACTCTTCTCTTTGCTGTTAATGAGTACTTTTGGCTTGTCAACCTAAGTAGGGATTCAAAGAGGCTGGGAATTGCACTTGAAACGATATTTGAAAAAATCCTTTTATGCTACTAAGAAAATTGAGGTTTATTAGGGAGAGCATGCATGTAGATTTGAAAGCAGCAGAGAGACACAGAAAATGCATCAGAACAAAACAATCAGCTTTCAATAAGGAAAAAAAAAAGGGTCAATGGAGGGATGCCCTCAGCTCTAAACCAGAACAGCAGTGTATCATATACTCTTGAATGATCTGAAAAACAGGAAGGCAACACCTTCTCTCCCTTCCCCACCAAAAATCCGAACAGCTAAAATCCCACAGACGACAAAATTTACAGTTGTTCAAAACCAGAGAAGACTGGAAAGAATTCCAGATGAACCATGCAAGGCCAGACCAAGGGGCAAATTAAATCCACTGCAGATCAATAAAAAGCAAAGTGCATTTAAATGAAAAATGTGAAGCACTCAAAACTGATTGTTGGGTTTAACGGTTCTGGAGTAACTCAATATTTGAATCAAGTGTTCAGCAAATAAATGAAATGCACTGCTAGATATACAAGGATACAACTTAGAAATATTATTTTTTTTCCATTTTCAAGACGAAAGCATTCACATGATTATCTCAAGGATAAGACCTACAACACTGTTGTGCCACGGCATAAATCAGAAGCGTGTTCTCCATCAGAGTGCTCTGTTCAGCTCCTATCATCTGATCTCTTCTTGAGATAGCAGATGTAGTAAAAGCCTCAGAAAATGGGGACAAGAATAATTTGGAACAAAGACAGATTTCTGTGCAGAAGGAAATGGAGAAGCTTGAAGCAACCACACTAATGGGAGATGGATAAACTATTGAGGATGGGAAAAAAATAATGGAATTGTGGTAAAGACAACAGAGTTCCTATACACTCTTGTCATGCAGAAGCAAAGGCGTTTTTTAAACAGCAATACACTTAGAGCTGCTAAAAGGAAATGTGTGTTTGTTTAGTTGGTTTGGTTCTGTGGCAGTGCTCTGTCGATCTAGTTTTATTTTGTTTATATTCGGCACTCAATTTGCACAATATTTTGCCACAAGCTACAATGAAGATCTCTGAAAGATTCAGAGAAAGAGACTAGAATTTTATGAAAACTAGTAACCTGCTTTAGGTAGGGAAAAGATCAGAAATGTCAATGTGTCCTCTATATTTGTAGGAAGTAAGATTTTCATGGTACAGGACCAAACTGACAGAAAGGACTCAGAATTTCCCCTCTAGGCCTCGAACATACCCACCCACCTTAGAATAAAGGACATGTTAAGAGTGTTGGATATGGCCCTGGCAAACAGCAGGCACAGGACACGCACACAGGTTGCAGAACTGGTCTATTAAGACACCTAATCCTCTGCAGAGTGGTATGTCCACACAGTAAGGCAGAGGAATCTGCGAGCAGGAGCACACGTACAGCTTTGGCACGAGGCTTTCATCCCAGGAATGCTACACACAGGGGCGTGTGCTCTGTTCAGAAGTGGCCCTTGGAACGTTTGGAACAAGAAACCGCACTGATTTCTCACCACCGAGGACTGACACTCTGAAGAAGCTGCTGGGTTGCATCAGGGCAGTGCCATCACAGTGGTCTGGCACAAACTACGTCCTCGGGACACCATCCCTTGGCAGAGCTCACGGAAGCGCTCGTACGCAAGGTATTTACGACAGGAGCAAGGTGTGTTTGTCCTTAGTACTACAGCGTACACTCCTCACCAACTTATTCCTGAGTGTACGAGCCCTGTGTTATGCATGACAGCATAAGATTTTTTTTTTTTTATATCTAGAAACCACCCCAGAACTAGGTTAGCCTGGCAGGCTTGCAGCACTTCATTTACATATGAGTCAATCCTTCTGCAATACAAACATTAGTGATGCATTCCCCACTGTCCTTCTATTTATACTCACTATTTCACCTGCAGGCATCCCGAGTTAATTAAACAAATCAATCCCATTGAGATAATTGTGTCTCAAGCAAATTAACACAATTAGCCTTATAAAAAGAAAATCCAAGCACTACCCACTATATTTCTTCATATAAAGCATGTGCTTGTTCCTCCAACTCTAGGTTTGTGGCTATCTAGGAATCTGCATTAAAATGAAAAGTATGACACACCAAACTGGCTGGCGTGACTGTTACAGCCAACAGCTGCTCTGTTTGGATCATTCACATCTATGAAATCTGAGGTGCCCATCAGAAATAAATGTTCTTAAAGAAGAAATAAGCAAGGAAGGATCCCACTACAGTGGACACTTCACAGCTTTGAGGCAGCCTCTGCTCCAAAACAGTACATTACCTTGACATTTACGACCAGGGCGAGATACACAGTGAGCTGGTTAATTGGATATACCAGGGGTTTGAGGCACTCCTAATTCTTTCTTCTCTGGTCAGGTTTACAGAAACCCCTCTGGAACAGAGCTGAAGTTCTACAAATGACATCTCAGTACCCATATTTTTTCAAAGACCCGTGCCTCCAGCCCTAAAGTGAAACAAAACTGCCATGGCAGTTGAACAGATGCCATCATTTCTGGCCACCTGCTGTGTTTTCAGGGTGTTTTTTTCCCTGAGGCAACCTCAGAGTAATCCAGCACACCTCAGCCTCCCCAGCCACAGCCCATCTTCTATCCAAGATCTCGACCACCTTGCAGCAGTGAGGCCAAGGCAGGGGCTGGCGGCCTTTACTACCGCTCCTGGTGACAAAAGAGGCCACAACTTTTGGCTGAAAGCTGGAGATTTCTCCAAGATAACACAGGAACGCTGAGCAGAGCTACTCTGTCAGAACCCGCGAGGAAAAGCGATGAGAAGTGATGAGCACCCTACAACTAAAAATGGAAAACTTGAGAGGCTGGTGTGCAAAAACCACGACCTTGTGAACTGAAGCGCCTAACCAAGGCCACTCTTTCACGAGACGGTAAAACATCTACGCAGCACAATCCCCATGCTCTGGACCAAGGCCTCGCAGTTGCCTGGGATGGTTTTGCTGCCTCTTTTCCTGTGAGCCTGCAAGCAGCGAGGGTTGCTTGAACGCAGGAGACTCCATTTCCCAGCTGGTGAGAAGCTGCTGGGCAGAGGCAGGTGAGGGTGTGTGTGAGCACGCAGGAGAGGCAGAAAGCAGGATGCTAAGGGAGCTCCCCAGTAATAGCTGTGCTCTCCTGTCTCCCTGCAGATGATTCAGGGAGGGCAGAGCTGCTCCTCCCCGGTGCCTCCCGCTGGCTGCTAAGCAACTGCAGCAGCACACAGGGCCAGGCAGGCACCCAGCGTCAACTTCTCGTTTTGAGGGAATTCAAAAGGCTTACAACAGTACATTAGCTGCAAAACTGGTCACCGGTACTGAGTTCCTGAGAGTAATTATGGGGCAGAGAGAAGAAAGGGAAGAGAAGTGATGGGGGGACAAGGAGAGGGCAGCAGGCTCACACCGAGGGAGGGTATGCAGAAGATTATTTAATGCAAGACTCCCCATCCTTTTCAGAAATTGAAAATACAGTATTTCTTTTTTTTTTTTAGCATACCAAAACTAAAGCATTTTTCCCTCTTGGCACATTTCTCATCCATGTGGCACTGTAACCAACACATCACACTGGCTCAGCAGATGTGGCTAAGATGGTAATGGTGCTGTTCCATTTGCAGTCACCCCAAACACGCTTCCATAGCATACTGACCACGCACAGCCATCCTCCCCCCTGGCCCAGAGAGCTGCGGCACATCTGCCCTGCAGAGCTCCCAGCCTTGACCCCCAGGCAGCTGCCCCTTCACCGAGACAGCCCAATCCAGCTGTGCACCACACAGAAAACCAGATTACTGAAATGGGCTGCTGACAAACTGGCCTTTCCCTCGGGGAAAATTATTTTCCCAACTGGGATCTTTTCACTGGCTCGGTTCACCAGAGAGCTGCACAAGTCAGTGGGTCAGCACAGGCACTGCCAACCCCTTCAGCCACCCACTGGTGGTGAATCTCAAGCCCCCCCTCAATGAGGCAGCACAGAAAAGCAAGGGAGAATGTTATCCCCAAAGTCATGTACTGGCCCAAAGAGGCATTCATCCCGCATTTCTCGTTTCACCATTCTGAACTGTACACTGCACTTAGCATTTTCATTACCCCCACAAACCACTGGCATAACCAGAAATTAGTTCTTATTAATTAAAAAAACAATAATTAAAAAAAAAAAAAAGTACTGTCTTACAAAATACGTTCTCTTCAGGACAGTTAGAAGAAGCAAACTTAATTGATGAGGCACATAAGTCTTTCACTAACTTCATTTTACAGAACACAAAAATAAGACTGTTTACATATAAAGGTACCTACTAACTATAAAGTGAACTTAACACTGTATCAACTCACAACAAACAGTACAAACTTCTACGTATGTAGAAGTACTCCATATATCACTTAGGAGTCAGAGTAGATAACATATACCAGGAATACAAAGGTACTTTATTACAGGACAGCCTGGGAAGAGGGATAGGTATCTTATCATAAAGTGTATTTAGAAAACTAGTTCCATGAGGCAGGATCCACAGACACAGATGTCCTGTCATAAAGAATTCATTATTTACAAATATACTACAGAACACTCCATTTGCAATGAAGTACCATAAATAATTCACACATAATACGTGTCAGAAGTGAAGGCAGTGGCATTTTCTCCGCCATCCTCATGGAGCTTCCCATACTCAGTGAAACAGAGCTCTGCTGTAACATCGCTAATGCGACGAGGACATTGGATTGTCATTAAAACACAAAACTTCATTCCCCACGAAAGGCTTCCCCACCAACACAGTCCAGACAGAGACTTCTACACAAGCATTGCTACTGTGGGGAGAAGTGCAAGTCCTTTGCTTTTAAATTGCATGCATGAATTTTATTTTCACCCCTGTGAATAATATGGAATTGCCATCTTGGGTCCACTGCCCAGGTGCTGCAGTGTTGCACAGCTCTACCTCGTGTCCCCTACTCCAACCCAAAGCGGCAAATCCATAGGCAAGCAGGCAACTCAGCTAGTGTGGATCTCCCTCTCCCTGTGGAACGCATGGCAACACATTGCAAAAAGTGTGCCAGAAGTTTGACACAGTGATGGAAACACGTCTCTGTTTGAAATTAGATTAACACAGATTTTATTTTATGTGGGTGAACGAAGAGTCACCAGGAAAAGAAAAATAATCAGTTGTTACTGATATGGAGTGAATCTGGAAAACCAACCTAATGACGGAAGCTCCCTAGTGCATGAGCTTTTCTTTTTCCATGACCTGTGCAAATTCACCTATTTCCCATAAGATCAAACAAAAATTGAATAAAACCCTTGATCATAAGTTCATTTTCCTCTCTATTCTACTAGGCCCATTCTTTTCTCCAGCAGGATACCTGCACCGATGCAAAACTTGACTTATCTGACTCCTTTAATCTTCCCCAAAGAAACAAGCCAAAAAATCCCACACCCTCACCTATTAAATAAAAAACCCCAAAGCCCCTCAGGACTCTCTGTAATCTAGCTACAGAAGCCACTCTCCACATGGATGGGTAGGCAGGACTTAAATTCTACTTTCTCCCTTTGAGTCAGAAATCAAAACCCAGCAGATTTTGCCAAAGAGAGAAAAGAAACAACAAACCAGAAAACCTTACCAGCCTCCTAGAGCTGGTACTCAGGAGACTGGGCTGATAGAATATTTCACAGCATCAGGTGGTCTCTACCCACCTCCCACAGATGTGGAAAACAGAAGAGCCCATCGCAATCATCAGTCTGACCTCCCACCCAAGGTGTGCCACAGACCTACATGCAGATACACATTGCTTGCTATAAACACATGCACAGCAATACTCTGCCTTGCTAAAAACATGTAGGTCTAATTCCCAGGCAAGTGATTAGGAATCCATCACATCCAAAGGGAGCTGTTTTAGCGAATAATTTATTCTGTTTAATAATTTGTGTGTTACAAGTAGCCCAGATTCATCTGGTTTCAACTTTCAGCTATTCAATCTCATTACACCTCCTCCTACTAAACTGAAGAGTTTTGTACTTTTTTTTCCTTCTATAGATATTTGCAAAATACAACTCATCCACTTCACTTGAAGCAAGCGTGCAAAGCTTTTTATTTAGGAAAAAAAAAAGTCTAACAGTAAAACAGGTTTTCCAACTGTAATCAATCTCCCAGCTTTCTGCAGGCACGTAAGAACTGGACTCTGTATTCCAGTAATGATCTTGTGCCATCATACACTGATAAACATTGTACGCTACTAGAAGACATGTTTGGCTTTTGAATCCAAAAAACATATCCATTCTTTTTGCAGTGCTGCAAGGCCTCTGTGTTTTGTTAGCTTCTTCCCATCACCCCAGCTCCCTTCCAATGTAAACTCTCTCCTGAATGTAGCAAGCCCTACCCTCTGTATAATGTACAGAGTTGGACTGGCCTGTGCTAACATTCAGACTACTCAAATAAGCCCGCACCAAAAGGAAATTAACTCCCTGTGTGACAGAGGACATGTTTGCCAGATCCCTGTTTTTTGGTGGCATTTTCAAATTTAGAAAGAAATAGCTTTGTTCAGTATAATTACCAGTGACCTCGAAATAAAATTACCTCAGTTTTACCAACTAAAGGCTGTTACTTCTCCCTTCCCTTTCCAAGTAATCACATTGCCTCATGACCCGTTCATACTCACTACATTAATTCTCTATTCGCTGCATATATGTGGACATACATAAACGTGATGCAAGTCCCAGCATAGCCTGTTCCTCTCTGCAGAGAAGTGCTGAACAGCACGGGTGCATATCTGATGTCCTCTCAAGCCACAGCACACAGCAGTTTTGTGTGCTGCTCCATTTTGAGCACTGGATACAGAATTTCTACACGTGACCTCCACTTTCCCCCTACAGAAAAGCTTCACGAGTTAAAACATATCCTGGTTAAGTCAGTGCAGGATTGCAGTTTGTTGGTTTGTTGTTGTTGTTTTGGTGTTTGGTTGGGTTTTTTTTCTGTATGTAGTATCTAATAAAGCATCAGCAACATTAACATTAGGGTTATTAGTTTACTTAATATTATGATGTTCCATTAGACAAGGGATAATACAATTGTAGGCTGGAAATTAACTATGGAAACATGTTGATATGGTTATATGAAGTCATGAAACTTTTTCAAATGCAGAAGCACTGCGTCTACAATACAGTTTAAACAAGTTAACTTATTTCAACTGTATATGCATAATAAACTTTTGCTCTGTGCTGTCACATCAGATACTCATTCTTCCAAAACAAAAATATTTGTTTTGTTTTTTTAAATACAATAAGGCATTTAATGACTAGAAAAAAAAAACCCTGTGGTTGAACTTGAGTCAGAACATAGTGCTGCTTCTGCTTTCAGCCCAAAAAAAGAGAATTCCTATCATCGTTATTAAATAGCAGTAATATTTATAGACAAAAGTAGCAATTCAGTTGTACTACTTTCGTTTTTTAGAGTAAGAGCACTTTATCTTTTAGACAAATGGCACCAGCATGGCAGTGGTGTGCTGGAAAAGCAGCACGAAGGGGAGCAGGGGCAGAAGAACCTGAACCCATTGTCACAGCAGAGCCAGAGGTGGTGAGGTCAGCTGATGGTACAGCTTGGATGAGAGGATTCCTTTCAAAAGCAAGGGTCTAGATGCCGGACCCATGTGCTCAGTGCTGTTTCTCCCACATGGATTTATTCACAGAACAGGAGTACAATGTAGACCTAAAGGTGTTCTCCTAGGCTAAACTTTAATAGAGCTTTAACTTTTTAACAAAGGTCAAAGAAATTTCAACAGAACTCCTCAGGTTAGTGTTGCTTAAGTAAAACCTGTGCAGTCATTTGTTGAACCCTAGCCCAACAGCAGAATTAATTACCAGAATTAATTACTAGCCACAAAGCCTTCCCTAGGATATTAGAACATATCTACCGCAGCTCATTTAAAAATGAAATGTTTCATTGGCCATACTTGTCCATCAGGAGAACACACCCTGACCATCATGTAGCTATTCCTAAATAATCATGCTGAGGACTCACTTCTCTGAGTAAGTGTGTTTGGGGTTTTTTTAGTGTTTTGGCCTCCATCACAAAGTTAAAGCTATTTCCTCATTTCTGAGCATGCTAGTATCCAAGCGAGGGAGAGGCAGAACTTTCACTTCTCACCTGCTCACAGAAAGGTCACACCTCACTGTTAACAACTCAACTGAAACACTGCAGAAAGCTCCAGCCATCTGAGACAATGGGACTCTTTCCCATTCTCTGTGAGCTGGTTTCAAGCAAACCAAACCATTTTCGTAAGCTCACATCAAGCCTGTGGCAGAGGAGAACTGGAGCACGGGCAGGACAGAGACACTCCAAAGCTGGGAACAAGGCAGCAATCATCCCCCCACTATGAAGAGAGTCCCTGCATCTCGGTGACACCAAGCAGCATGGATAAAGGCATCGCTATACTTCTGGAAGAAATTCCTGACTGTGAGGTGGTGAGGCACTGGGACAGGTTGCCCAGAGAAGCTGTGGATGCCCCATCCCTGGAAGTGTTCAAGGCCAGGTTGGATGGAGCTCTGAGCAAGCTGGTCTAGTGGAAGGTGTCCCTGCCCACGGCATGGGGGTTGGAATGAGATGATCCCTAAGGTCCCTTCCAGCCCAAAATATTCTGTGATTCTATGAAAGCACAACCGTACTGTGGACACGCAGGTTAAAATGCTGCCAATTGTCATTCTGCGGGCAGGTTGCACATTGGCCTTTTTTTCAGCTTTTGAAGTATTATCCAAACACAAAGTAGGCTGAAAGATTACTTCTTGCAACTTCATATTTCTATTACAGGCTCCAGCCAGTCACTTGTCTTTTGTGGCTGCATGTATTTCCTATTTCAGAAAAGGACTACAGCAGTTCCTGGTTTGCCACATCTTCAAACAGAGAGTTTGCGCAGCAGCTTCCTCTGCTCTGCATTACTCTGCACTGGTGAACACTCTCTTCCCTCTCAACCTGCTCAGAAACATGCTCAGCCACCTACAAAGCCAATTGACAGACACAAGGTAACGAAATGAAGGTTTTCCAAAACACATCCATGATGACAGCCCATAGGACTTTTTGCTCCAAACCTAGGTTTCAATCCTCCCTTCTCCATCTGCACTTTCCATCTCTTTCAAAATAATGAGCAAACATTTCTCCAGCTTCACAAATCTGGCACATTTCACTTTCCTTGTCATTTAAGAGATACTATTAATACCAAATAGTTTGTGTGTAAGAACACTGTGCACTTTTGTAAAGCTTTATTCAAAGCATCCTGTGATCTTCCACTGAAAGCATTGATTTAGTACTTCCACAGTACTTCTGAGGCTTGTATTGTAAATTGTCTCACATAGGTGGAAACTCTGAGGCTAAAGTGACTTGCTGTTGGGCTAACCACCAGAAATCCTCGTGTCCTGCCTCCCTAAATTCTGTATTTCAGCATTTCTGGCCAACCCTTTCTCCAGCGCTTCCTGCCCTGCATCCAACTTCAGATGTCATCATCCCTTCGTTTCTCTATTACCACACCTATGTAGGTCTCTGGCAGAACTTCCCAGACATTTTCTTCCCCACAAAAGATTTCCTGAAATTAAGTAATTAAATGATTAAGGAACAAGTTCATCACCTGCTAAGAAAACTACTTACACAAACCACATTCTCACCTACAGCAATCTGTATGGTTGTGCTTCTATGTCCCAGCCACACCGGCTGAACACAAAAAGCTCATGTTAACCCCTTCCAAATGAAAAGAATACTCTCAGGACCTGATCTTTAAAAATAATTTCCCTAGATCAGCAAGAGACTGCTAGTAAATATCACGTAAGTCTCAATTTGTTTTAAACAGGAGAAAAGTAACATAGAAGGCCTATCTCTCACCTTCCACTATTCTTCAGGTACTATTCTACAATTAAATAAAAGTGTATTTCTTTAATGAGAAGTAAATATACATGACAAGCAACCAGAAAAGGATTTAATATTACATCAACAGCTAAAAACATAAGAAAATAATTTAAAATTTAATCAGTAGTGAAAACAAAAGCCGTGCATTAAAAAAAAAGGCAGCCAATGCAAATGTGAACTTGTCTTACATGATAGACAGCACAGGATCTCCAAACTGTGTGTGTGATTCACTAGCGTCTAGAGTATTGCTTGCTTTGATTCTTGCACCAGGATCCACCAACATCTGGCCATGAAGTCATCTTTCTTGTTTTAATAAAAGCACTTTAATAACCTAAGAGAATACCCTGTATTAACCACTATCACCTACAGTTTTGCTGAACAGTGGCCATTGCTACTTTCACTCAAACCTCATGTAATACCAGGTCTCACCAGAAACCAATGTCACAACTTCAGATCATCCCACAGATGATCCTTAACTACTAATCCTGCTGAAGCCTACATTAAACAATAGTTTTCACCTCCTTTTTTGTGTCAAATAATCAGAGCTACAAATAGTTTCAAGACTCACTCTTTACCAGGGTATTCAGAGCATGCCATCTTTTTCCTTTCATTCCCTCACACCATGTCTGAAAACTGGAGAAGCAAGAACACACCTGCATCTAGCTCCAACCCTCAAACCAGAACTGAGGAACAACGGCTGCTCCCTGAGTCAGTAACACAGGGAGCACACATTTAACAATTGCTAGAGAGATGATGCAGACATCCCTGGAAAGTTCTCCAACAACCTCTCTTGGTAGAAATGCCAAGTTTTCTAGGCAGCATGGGGCATCCAAAAGATCATCAAAGGAAAAAGCTACATGGCAAGCTGCACGGGTATATCCCAAGCACATTTTTCAATCAGTAAAAGCTTGTTGGATATCCTCCTAGCACGGTGTCAAAGAGCTCTGCTTCCACTGAGCTTTGTTAGTGGGATTGATGGTGTAACTAATTCAACTTTAGAGAATACTTCTAATGAAGACTTCATCATCTACCTCTCTTAAGGCTACAAAAGGGGATGATATTTTAAGATGCAAGTCAGGAGAAGAAAGCAGAGAGAGAAAAAGGACAGGAGATAATTTGTTCTTCCAAGTTGTCTACTCAAGAAATCCAGAGGCAGTTTAAGTGGGACACAGTCAGGTCTACTCGTTTCCCTGTCTTTTAACAGCACAGACTAAGATAAGGGCCGGAGAGTGCACACAAAAAATCATTGACATCATTAGAATAACACCTAGCAATGCACAGGATTAAAGTGACAACACTGGTATGGATTAGAGGTAAAATTCATCTGAGCCTGTAACAGACAGAGCAAACAGAACATTCCCTGACCAGCAGAAGATGGCTTTGGTGGGAGGGTATCATTGCTCAAATCCCCCAGCCTTCCCACACTGCCCTAAGGAGGTTACTCGAGTACGACATCTCTGTGAAAGTAAAAGTCTTGGCCTTTTTCATCTCCATGAGGTGTGTTCAAATACTACACTCACAGGCAACTGTTGGAATAAATCATGAAAGCAGCATACTGTTAAGGCTCACCGTCTGAAAGCAAAAGGCCAATAAAGCACAAAAGCAACAAGCCTACTTTTCTCCTGATAAAATGGAGGAGAAAAAACAGACCCAACCCTGCTGGCACACTTTGCAGTCAAATTCCTTCTGACAATTTATGAACTTTTTTTCTTCCTCCTGTTTAACAAAATTACTTCAGCAGTATAAAAGTTGGCAACATAGCTATCTCAGAAGAAAGTTGCTCCATTCCTTATTGGTAAGCAGTGCACACGCACACACAAAACCCCACACCCACAGGAAATTGAGAGCTATTCATTTAGTTTTAGCCAAGTCTTTGTGAGACTGTACCTTTTGACTATTAGTTGATGGTAAACGTGCAACTGTCTGGTACCTAATCTCATATAAAAACTAGACCAAAAAACCCTACCAATATTAAATTTAACCTTCAAAAAAGAACACAAGTGGTATGAATGCAATTGTCTGGAAAAATGCTACTTAGCAAAAACAAAACAACTACTCCCCCACATACATGCAATATTTAAAAGAAAGAATTCAAAGCTGTAATTATGTTCACACAAACCTAAACTGCAGAGTACAAAAAGTTCAGTGATACAAAATCCTGTGTTACTTGTAATGACACCATGTACTTCTTCTTATATTTTTTCCTTGGTATTCTGGGGGCCTGGTGGGATGCTGTCCATTGCCATTACCAGGGATCAGAAAGAAAACATGAAATCAGTTCTTGTCATCTGTACAGAACATGAAACCTGGAGCAATGGTGAGCAAAAAACTAGTAAGACTACTTTCTGGTAAAGTATGTTTTTAGCTAGGTATAGTTTGTCAGAGCAACAGCTGGTTTTAATCCAGCCATAACACAAAATTAAAAATTTCTAGGAATTAAAAAAAAAAAAGAACTCTGAGATATATCCTTGGGGAACTGCATATGGGAAGGCAGCAATCCTGTAAAAAATGACTAAGGGTCACAGCAGGCACCATCTAGACACTAAATTTCCTGCACAAATCTGCAGCTAAGCGAGGAAACATAACCTCTGGATGGATAAGAGCATTATTTTGTGTAAGGCATGGCAGGGAGGGAGGGTGTTATCTAAGAAACAGTAACAACAAGGGCAACATGCATTTCTGGTCTATTCACTTTGGAAAAGAAAATACCAGGAGAACAGTGAAAGATTCAGAGAACACATCTTATATCAAGAGTTTAAACAGTCTGCATATTTGGCTTATCCAAGAGGATAATGGTTATCAGTGACTTACCAACAAAATGGCTAAATGTCTCTACCAAAATTTACTCAGAAGATAAAGAACACATTAGCCAAAGCTAGGTCCCCAAAAGATGCTTCTGGTCAGATGAAAAGGTTTTGAAGAATTCAGAATTAATCTCCTCCGCCTGACTGTACATAATTACAGTTGATTGATATAATGCGTAGTATGCTCAGAAACTCATTGACAGCAAGCTTGCTAAATGCAGTTTCTCCGAGAACCACTTTCTATCTTATCCAGCTGACTAAAATCTTGTGCAATTCCTTTGGCATTTACATCCTTCCCACTTTGCAGCAGCGCTATCCATTCAGAAATGCAGACCTCTGCATTCAGGTAACTCCAACAAGCAGGGCTCTTGGAGCACAGCTCTTCAGAAGCACCTGCTGCTCCCTACGCACCATCAGAATATTAAAATCAAAGTCCATTTGTCTTCGAAGTGCTCCATGGCCTCCGTTCAGGGTATTCAAGGCTTTTGCCAGAGCTCCAGGACAGACAGTGATCTACTGTTCTGCTGCTCTACCTAATGTTAATTGGTGCTGGAGATCCAAATTTTTCTGTGGATAAACGAGGCACATGAAGCGATTTCTAAGTATGGAAATGGCAGATTTGAGAAACAAAGTTTATAATATCCATATATGTCTCTCTCCACTTTTTAAATGACAGCAGCTTGTATTTAACAAAACCGCGATGCATTGTACTGTATTACACACCTCCATGGATACAGAGAAACAAAAATGGGACAGGCCTGCTCCTGTCATTTATAGCCAGGAAAGGACACCTCCGTAAGGTAGCACCAGAAGTTATGGACTCGCTATAGGAATCACTGAGTGAGAGCTCACGATCTGCTCTAGCAGAGCAGGATGAACAGACTCCAGAGGCTCATTTTGGGGACAGAAGCCTTTGAGTGTACTTCAAAGACTATGTTTTCTAAAACTAGAGCCCGTTCTTTGGGGTTTATGAAGTCCACAAGCCACAGGAGCTCTGGCTACAGTCTGAGCATCAAGAGGGTCACCAGAGAGGAACCGAGAGTCCCACCCAGCGTGCTTGGCTGCCTGGGCTGCAGACAGGCACCCAGCAGGAGCCCTGAGAGCTGCCTGCCCCTTACAGCCCCACCACCCCAATGGGTGGAGTAGGGATTCCTCTCAGCTCCTTCAACCCATCCTCTCTTCCACCTGGAGCAGGAAGTTACCACCTGCAGCTGGAGGTCACTCATGAACCCAAAGAGCACTTTTTTTGTGGGAGATTAACAACAAACTAGCTTTGGGTGTTCTCTGAGCTCTGTCTGGGTACCTTAACTAATATTAATTTAAATATCTAGGGGGGTTTAAGTTAAATTTAATCTCATATGTGAATTTTGAAATTTTTCACTCAGCCCCCACCCTCCAAATATTATTTTTAGACTTGTTTATTTTATACATTTTTTTAAAAACCAGCAAGTTACTAGCATGTCTGAAGTTGGCAGGCAAGTCTGAGCTTGGAAACTGCACAACCTTCACATGGAATGGGTTTCAGAGAAAAAAGCAGAACATTTATGTATCTCACTACACCAGTAGCAAACCCTTAACCTCACTGCTAGGAGCCTCAACTAAAATTTTCCTTTTAACTCTATCTGGCCCCCTGTCTTTAATTTAGGAAAGGTATGATATGAAGAATGGACAGTCAAGAGGGAGATGCAGAGAGAAAGGAAAAGAGGAAGAGAGGGGCCAAGTGGTAGCAGTGGTTGGCACTTTGGTACTGAGGGTCAATCGAATCCACTTAATAAATTAACAGGAAAAAAAGGAAAAAAACAAAACAAAACAAAATAGTCCCTACAATCTTGGAGCCAGGCTTAACAAAAGCAAAGAAGGTTCTCCATACCAAGGGTAACAATACATGGCAGGACTTTGACATCTGAAGAACAATAATTAATCATTTCACTGGTAAGTATCATCCTCTTTTTACTGAAAGGGGAGCTGACTCAAAGACAACCAAGGGAATTGCCCAAAACCACAACACCAGTCATTAGGAGAGCTGCAGTTGGAAGTTTCTGGCTGCCGGCGCTATTTTCAATCACTGAAATTGGCAGGCAGTCCACAGCTGCAGAGCTGGTACCTTGTGTGCTCACGGGGGGGAGGGTCCCCTGCTCCCCTCTCCCTGTCTGCCAGCTCCACTCACACCACCAACATCAGAGGAGGACGAAAGGAGGGGGCCTGTCCAGCCAGGGTGGTGGGCTCAGGGATGAGCACCAGCAGCGATGCTCCCGTCACCCCATAGTCCTGGCTCCAGCGGGTGCCCACCCCAAAGGGGCAGCTGCAACCCCCAGGAGCTGCCCTGACACCCCCCTTGTGCCCGTGCTCGCCCTGAAGCCCAGAGAACTTGGGTCAGAAAAATAATCCTAGGGAGAAGTCTAAGCCGGCGGTTGTGGCCAGGTTTAGTGCCCTGCCCTGGCTCACTGGGTGGAGTGGAAGACAGGCAGCAAGCACCTCAGCTACACCTCATCTTCGTGCGCTCCAAGGGGAACTTCAGACCAGTTCACTTCTCCAGCAGAAGCTGAAATGGCTCTTTCCACCTCATCCCTACAGCTTTAATGTGCATTTTACAGTACTGATTTCAGTTTCTCTTAACTGCTTAGTCAAGAGTGCAAAGTTACTTATATCTTACAGAGCCAGCCAAGTTCACGACAAGGATATTCCCAAGCCAAAGGTAGTCCTTTTTGTAAGGGTAGTTGGAAAAGTATTAAATAAGTGAATTTTTCATCTTGATTTTTACAGAAGCCACACAATTCTTGTAACAAGCAGTTTCGGAAACCCAGTGTGACAGAGATGTGGAGGGGGAAGTGAGTATCCTACATTTACACTAAAAGCAGAACCACAGAAATCTGCTTTTTGTAGCATAATTAGTCTTAATTTATATATAAAATGACATCTAGGTCTCTGTTATTTTAGCTGAATATACTCCCCTCGTTTCTATATTCTGCCTGATACCTGCCTATACTGAGCTCTCCAGACATTCCTTCCAACTCACTTCATCCTTTGAAGCTGACAGTTATCTATGAATTCAGGCACCGAAGTAATTTATTCTTTTAGAAGTGTTAAGCATTTAAAACTTGCAACATCGGATTGTGCAAATATTCAAATTTTCTGGAAGAAAAAGAAAAGGAAAAAGCATTTACCTTGATGTCTACATTTATGTATATATTCTCCCCCTACACACTCTTATCTAGAGGCTTTTCCTCACGCATGAGATTTCCCATTTCTCTCCCTGTGCTTTCCAGGTACTTTCCACATATTGTGACATAACAGCTAAACAACACAAGAAAAGAAACTCAAATTACCTGTTACCGTTTTATTCTAATTACCTTTCTTATTGTGAAAGTTTTCCTAAGATGGCTTCTGCAGAGACAAAAGTATTCACAGGCAATGTCAAAGGAAATAATTAAAACTCATCTAGCCAGCGATGCAAGAGTTTTGTGCTGACCTGCACCAACACAAGAAGAAACCACAGCGCACCAGTTTGGACAGAAATAATTGCTGGACTTTGCATCTATTTGGGCTCATCACAATCAAACGTTACTCCCGGTAAACAAGACAAACACGCCCAAAATGAAAAAAACACCCCAAACCCACACAAACTCTTCAACGAGTTACTGTGGTTCTGCATGTGTAAAATCGGGGGTTTCACTGCCAAGAGTCGTTAGAAAAGAACAACCAGAAAATGTTTGCAAAACAGATTACTATTATGGAGGGCATTAACAGCTATTAATAATAGAATATCCATCAACCTACTGCTTTTTAGATAGTCAATATTAATTGGCAACCTAATTTGGAACTGTTAGGATGAGACCTTGCAGATGCCATTTGTCAGGTCTAAGCTAATGGTGGGTGAAAATAGGCCTGATAACAGTTACTTCCTTGTCATTTCCTTTCAAAAATGACACAATGCTGTTTCAGCGATCAAAGTCATTTTTATCTCATAAACGTACCTCTGAAAATAGATTAGGCCTTATAGAATGATTTTATATTTATGATCTGAGCTGTCGGGCAGACCTCATGCGAAACTGGACTCGCAATTCACAAGCGCTCAGGGTTGCTCGGAAGGAAGAGAGATAAAGGCACGGGGAAATATGGGGGAAGGAAAAGAAAATATTGGGTGAGAGGTCTGGCACCTATCAACATTGCTGCAAGCTTGCCAAATCTCATAATTTCATCACTAGGCTTCAGGAATATTAAAAGAGCTATTATTCCTTTTTTTGATTCTACCCAGTCACGTAATCAGTAGAACAGATGCCAAAAGCCAGCCATTATGAGGAAGTCACCACGGCTAGCATTAAAACAAGATTATTTCTGCACAGACTGGACCATCTATTGTTGCTTTAAATGGGATCTAAACCCCTTTAATTGCAATGGCAGCAAGAAATATGGGAGTGCTTCGGACTGACTCCTCCAGAAGACGAAACAGAAGGGAATGGGTCAGGAAATAGCCACGAAAACTGTAAGCAACCAAGGGAAAACATTGATAGGAGGAACAGTCAAGACCTGAGGGCATGTTTGGGGCAGAATCCAGATGACTGTCTGCATGGATGAAATCCTAAATGGAAATGGGGAGAGGGAAGGCAGAAAGGGAGCAGAAAATTTAAAAATTAAATAAATGAACCATCACTGATGACATGTTTAGCAGTTAGGGATAGTTGAAAGAATGAGTGACACCTGCAGCCTTGAGAAGGAACATGACCAGGACAGACACTTCTTGCAACACAGGAGGACCAGGAGTGGGACAGTAGCATTTCTCCAGACCAGGCTGCTGGGGAAAGGATAAACAAAGCCCTCTCAGAGAAAGGAGAGCAAGATACACCCATGCCTAGCTCAGAATTTAATTTTACACTGAGAAGGTATCACACAAAATGCAGACAGAATATTTCCTTCCAGAGGTGAAAGACAAGGAGCCAGTGGGAAGTGCTACTTCTTCATCACAGAATCTCATTTTAAAGCCAGTCCAGTTGCTGGGATCTAGCTTACAATTTGCATGTGCCTGGGGCTGGCAATAAAGCGGTGGTGAGAGGAGGTGTCATGGCCTCAAGTTGCAGAACTTGCTAGAAACAGAACCTCCTCAGCGGTGGTTTTACAAAGAAAGGGGAGAGTGAGCTTGCACTGGGAGAGACAGTACGACAGCAATCAGCTGCTGTGCCACAAGAGCTGCCCATGCTACACAACACAGATTTATCAATATTTATTCCACAGAAGAGAGCGGTACATAAAATTAAACAATGTAATATATGTACACTATAAAATACATATTTAATACATGAGAATAATGTCTTCAGGAAATACAAGCAGCTGAATGACTATGACTAAACTGTTGTCTCACCAAATTGTCCTGTCCCAGTTGTCGACGCACACCGAAGTCCCCAGCATTGCTTTGACACTGGACAAACAGACTTCTCAGTGAACTGAATCCGAACAAAGCAGCCTGAACACGAGCACTTCTACCTGTCCCATTCTGGCTGTGCTTCTTTTCAACAGCAGCACATGCACACTGGTGGCCATGCCACGATGGGCGTGGCTCGGCCTCCAGCCACAGCCGTGCCGCTGGCACGGTGCGATGGGGTGGTGCAGGGGGGTGCCAGTGCACGTTGGGCTGAAAACTCTAAGAAGTCCTGAAAACAATTTTAATTACCCATTCTTGGAGTATAGAAGAACCGGTTGGAACACGTGCAAGTGAAGCGGCTTGTTTACATAACAAATGAGGTATGCATGCGAGGTGCTTTGTGTAACAGTGCTGCAGACTGCAAGCTCTCTCACCTGGAGAGCTGTGTTTTACCAACTACACACACACGAGACCACCTTCGTGTAGAGAGAAAGCCTTCAGATAAAATATTCATAACACCATCCGACAGTGGCATGAAAGAGGGTGGTGTGAATGGACAAAATGTCTAACACTTGCAAAAAAAAAAACCGGGCAGCCACCAAGTCTTTGATTCTTGCATACTCCACACAGTGCCAAGAGCCATTCAAAGTTTTCAGTTCTTGCTTGAGCAGCCACCCTCCAAAGGCTAACTCTACTTGGAAAATAAAACTGAAATGAAAAAAGAACCAAAAACAAACTGACAAACCAAAAAACCTCAAGAGCGTCTACATGAGCTAAATGTCTGAATCCAAGGAAAAAGTCATTTAGTCCTGATCCTCACACAATGGCATCACGCATTTAGCTGTTTCCATGACATTTTCCAACCAAGAGCCAAAAAGAACAATAGGGATTTTTGAGGCCTGTAAATAGTACGGAACTCAAGAAGAAGGGGGAGACAAAAATGAAACACACAAGTGATAGAGCTGGACTGAAAGTGGATTGAAAGACAGTGACAATCCCTAGGTAATAATATTACTTTTGTGACTGGCTGTTTGTTGTTTGAATACGGTTCTCCCAACACTTAAGAGTTTTAGAGACATCTACTCCTCTCCAACAGTGGAAACCTCTTAAGTAGAAACAGAAGGAAAAAAGTATCCATCTAAACACTCCCTTTTAAAAATGCTATTAAAAAAATTAATTTAAAAAGATCAGCAAACTTGCAGCTTCCTTCAGCACATTAGTGACAGCAAATACTAATTTCAAACTCAAATCTAGAGCATTTCTATTCATATATACTCTGTCCTAATAAAAACCAGTCCAAATTTGAAAATACTGCAAGAAGAAAACAATTTTTAAAGTGCAGACGTTAAAACAGTTTGAAGATCTTTTGAACTTTTAAATATCTGGGGTGGGGATGTGGTGGGAGGCAATATATCAAAACGAAAGAAAAACTTCTCTACATCCTCTGTTACTTTAAAAAAAAAGCTCTAAAATAATAGCATGACTATCTTGCTAACCCCTATGCCTGAAAGGGTGTAAGTTTTTTGTCTTCTGGCCTTTGTGCATGAGTTCACCAGGAGAAAGGGCTGGGTCAGAAGCTGTATAGAACAGAGATGGTCTCTGCTCAGAGGCTCAGAGTCAGATTTAACTTAAAAATAGTTATCACAATTATTTGCAGGGTTCTGCCAGGGAAAAAATATTATCCTCAACCCAAAAAACCAACTAGTGTGACAGTTTTGTGTAGGAGCATGTTTATCTTACCCTCTCTCTTACCTTATCAGACACATCTCCTCGTCCTATTCAAAACACAGCAAGTCATGAAATTCCATCTGAAAACAAAAGGAAAAGCCCATTAATACCTCCTAATAACCTTACAACAGAAGTCTAATAGCCAGTTCAAGAAAAAAAAAAAAACAGTTAAACTTCTTGTGCCATTCGAGTGTAATCTACACCCCAGGCAAGTCGCCCTCCCATTTGCGGCAATCTGGGAAGCGCGGATAACAAAGGTATTAAAGATGTTGCAACATGTCCTGTAAGAAACACGCTCTTCCTCCTTTGGCAGGGCTAACAGAGGTGGCCAAGGCGTACAGGTTGTCCTGCAGAGTCATAAGTAAGTCTGCAGCATCCTCTCATTAAATTAAATGAGCATCAAATTACATAATGTGAAGGGCTGTAAAATGAGACCAATGGTAATGGCTAGAAATAATCCCAGCGGTGTTATACATCGTGGAGACAATTTTCCATCAGACTATCAAACCTGGGTAAGCAGCACTTTTTATCTCCAGGCCAAGAAACTGTCAGCATGCAGCCTCTCTTAAAAACAGTAAAGCACGCGAGAAATGGATGGAACAAAACTCTCATGCTCAAGTTTAAATGATGCCTACCCCAAAAAGGTACATTTCATTTCCTAACTCCTTTACAGACCAACTTTTCAAAGCAACCAAGGTGTTTTTATAACATAGGTAAACATGACACAGTCTGGGCATACTTGGGATCAGACGAAAGAATACCACACATCTAACCAACAAATCTGCAACCTTAAAATTGTCAATAAAATTTAAAGTCCGGATGGACTCGGGCTTGAACAAACACTCTGCCATGGCACTTTAAGAAAAGACGACATGACCTGCAATCCAGCCAGCCCGTGAGTCACCAGGGCAGAAGAGAGACCTCCCACCTGGCAACCTGAAAAGCTCTAAGAGTCTGCCTAGAGTGAGAAGTGTGAAGCAAGGACCTAAAAAACCAACCAAACCAATCCCTTCACACTCTTTTAGCCCTTTCAGCGTCCTGCCCACGAAGCCCAGAAGCCTCTGAGTCCAGTGCCAGGCTGGAAAAGGTCAGAAATGTGCAATGGTGAAATAGCACGCAAGAGAATACTATTAAAAAAAAACAACCAACCAATGCTTAATTTTTCAACCCAGTTATCTGGGGGGAGATACAGCAGGAATGAAAGGATTTGAAGCAAACCATTTTCACGTTTGCCTACCTCTCCTGTAGTGATGCTACTAAAGGTATCCCTGTGCCTAAAGTACAGAACCAGGTGCACCCTCACTTGGTTTTCTTTGAACGCCGAGCAGCCACGATGCCAGCAGCCCCCAGCAGGAACCCACAGGTGCTCAGTGCCACAGAGAGGTGACATCCTTCACCAGGCTGCGCTGCCATTTCCCCACTGGCAAAATGGGGGTGGCAGCATGTGGGTCCCCAGCCAGGGTCCAAATTGCCAGCTCTGGGGTGCTTCCTTTTTCCCCTAAGTGTGCACTAGTACACACTAAGTGCTAAAAAATAAACCGTTCATCCTGTAAATATCATTTTCTTGGATTCTAATGATGATCATTAATTTTTTTGGCATTACCAGAATAATATGACAACACAGTTACACTGCTATGGGGTTTGGGTTTTTTTAAAAAAAGTTTGGTTAGTTTTTTGGTTTTTTTCCTTAGGACGGAAAAGATCTTCTGTCCATGTTACACAAAGATTTGAACAAAAGAGAGCCACTGACCAAGAGCTCACTTCAGTATCCCTACCCTCCTATTCCCCTGCCAACCCAGTAAAATTCCTCAGAGCACAACCTCTTCCTGGCTATTTTCAGAGCAACTGTAGCAATCATACAAGAACAATGGGGAAGTTTGTTTTACTCAAAGAGTAAATGTTTTGCAGCTTCCAATGTAAATATTTTAATTAATGGATTTTTTTTTTAACTCTCTACTGCCTTCCTTGTGTTCACATTCACACAGAGCTATCAAGACAGAAGCAGCACTCAACTGCCATAATACAGAGGAGAGAAATACAACATAAAAAACCAACATGCTGACTTCAGAAAAAGCACCTTCATAAGCAAATCAAAACTCAATGGGCATTTGCTGGGGGAGACCTGTCATAAGAATTTAAGAGAAGCAAGTCTGCTCTTGTCCTGTGTCCAGCCAAGGGCCCGTGTTAGATCTCACCAAGACTGTGGGCCTATTTTCATAGCCAGCTTGCAGAAAACCACAACCCTATGTCTTTCTGAAACAACATTACGCCAAATGACCGGGCTACAAGGAAAAAGTGACTTATCTTTTTTGTCAAACATCAATATGGTGGCTCTTAGCTACCCATCACTGTGCATCCACTTCACAGAAATGCTCAAATCTCCTCTTAATAATCCATGAACCAAGTGCTGCAGACTCTGTCAGCAGGATGGGACTCGGATTCACTCTCTCTAGGCCAGATTGTTTCGGGACTACAGAAAGTGGCTGGACTGAGATGCCAAGCCATCCTGCACATGCTCCTCTGATGGTTTCTGGATCCAGGAGCGCCCCAGGCACAGGCAGCTCTTTCTCTTTGAACAGTGCCTCTCCTCAAAGAAACCATCTTCCTCCTCTGCCCCCAGATACGGGGATGAAGTTTGGATGCGATATCAGCAGATGGCTGGCATTCAAGATTTTTTTAATTTTCCTTTTCAAATGAAGTAGGACACAGATGGTGACGTTCCTGCTTTCCCAAAGCCTGGAACATGAACGTAGACCTGCCTGAGCTGGGAAGCTCAAACCCACAGTATGTTTCTGGAGAGCTGCAGAAATTACTGCACGGACCAGTTTAGCCTGAACCAGTCCCACACGTGGCAGTGTTTCCCTTTCCCTGCTTTTATCTGAATGGGAGGTTTTGTTCCTCTTGTACTGACCTCATCACACTTGATGCCTGTTAGCAACATCCTTCCAGAAGTTCAAACGAGCTCCGTAGAAATTCCCTGCCACTGTAAGCAATACACATGCTACCCCAGGTAAAATCCTCACTATATCTTTCAAAAAGTACCACATTTGTACTCTTCCACCACCTCATGCCAGATGCTGGCTGCACACTCTAAAAGCTCCCCAGACTCTGCGGTTCTTGCAACCGCCGTCCACACTGGCAGCTCCATCGCCTCCAGGCCACCATGGCAGTGGCACTTGGCTCATCACATCCCACTAGGCAGTGGCTGGCACTGGGAACGATGGAAAGAGGCCTACTGCCCTCTTTCCTGCAGGAACTACTAACTGAAGGAGGAGCAAGACCTCCCAATTGCATTTCATCGACAACAAACCTTCCACAGTCCTAAATTAGCAAATGCTGACTTATCAACCACTCCCCATTTAGGATGGGGAGCAGTAGGGGAAAGAATACCTGGCTCTTACTGGAGAGAGACCCTTTAATTTGGCAGTAGCAGGAGATGCTGGGGACAACGAGGCCATTGCTTTTCCTGCACAGGCAGGCTGGTGTCGTGCAGAAGGAAGCAGGAGCAAGCAGATCCATCACCCACCATGGTACCTGACTCCTAGGTGGGGTAAATGGGTACCAAAGGACAATGCCGAGAGCTCCTCCTGCGGCAGGGTCATTCAGAAAGACGTGTTTTCAAAACCCTTCCTTGCTCCTGACAATGCCACAAAGTGAAAGTAAAACTCCTCATCTTACATTTGAGTGTTACCAACCATTGCTATGTACTGGTACTGTAGATGTTTATACAGTACCAACTTCAGCTTCCACATCAGAAAAGACTTTCCTTAAAAAAAACCCAAAAAATTAACAAAAACCCCCCATCATTTCTTTCCCCGTATTCCCCATCTGATTTTCTGGCTATATATGCAACATTAAAACAGAGAGTAAAGATCAAAGAAGTAAGCATCTCTGCTTGGAACAGACTTTTCAAAGTGTGTCAAAACACACTTTTCATGGAAGACCCACGTGAGGAGGCAGACCTTTGCACGAAGCCCTCAATGTGCACGGACTGTGGAAAAGGAGATCTCTGAGCAAGCGAGCAACCCAAGGCTTATGCCAGTCCTTCCATCCTCCTCTCTGACCTCTTCTAGGGAGCCACTGCGTTTGACTTCCTCACATGCCTGTTTAATCAGCAATGTGAAACTTGCACAACCTTACCGGTGCCTCTGTGGTCTTCCCATCAGGGCAACGAGTAGAAATGCACCCCAAAGGAGCGGAACATTCATAAGTCTCCCATGCCCACGGGATGGAAAAGCGAGCGAGGAGAGAACAGATGAATGTTAATCTCTCCTCCTTGCCGCCAGCAGCAGTCTGTACTCTCCCACGCAGACAAGAGGGAGGCTGTACAATTTGTTGAGGCCAAACTGTCTGGAAAAATGCAAGGAGAGAAAACTGATGGCAGATTCTCTTCTCTATCTCTTCTCTTACTGTAGGGAAAGTGAAAGTCAGTCATAGAGCTGCTGATAGAACATGAGACCACAGGGTCTTTAAGGGGCTGCTTTTATGCAAACCGCAGCGCTGGGCTATGCAGGACTCTATCAGTTCAACGTATTCGCTGCCTGAAATATTCTGCTCACACGCTGCTTGCACTCTGACTTCTTATGGGAAATACTTTCATTGGCAGATTAAGCTTTTCGTCTGACTATAAGAACACAGAAAGGACCCGACACCACTCCATCATGGATGTTAATTCACAAATGGAGGATTTCTCTCAAGCCTACCTGACTCCAAACACCTATTTCCTAACCACGAGTAGGTAGCCAATGAGCACATGAAATACCAAGCTTGGAGCAGTTGCCACCACTGACACTTCTTTAACTGATCTGTGCCTCAAAGGTGCCTGTCAGCACACAGCGCTGTACACGTGCCAAACGAGAGCATGGGGGAGAAGCTCCAAGCAGGAAACAGAAGCTTGTCTTAGATTAGCACAGCTCATTCGAGTGTAGTGCTATGCTCAGATTTGGTTTTGATTTGCAAACCTTGCTGTCATTGGCGAAGAGGATGTTCAAAGTTTTGTTAAAATAGGCAAAAAACAAAAGCCAGAAAGCTGAAACAAACACACAAATGAAGTTACCCTGGCAGCAGTAGGTACCTTTAAAACCTATGCAAGATGCACGTTTCTCAAACCCTGTTTTACAGCTTGCTTTTCCATCTCTCCTTCCAGCTGAAGGCAGCCTCTTGGACAGGCACCTCCCATGTCTCCAGCACATCATATTCAAAAGGACACAGCAGAGAGAGCAAAAGGAGAGTCTCTCTGCTGCAGCACTTTGAGACATCACCAGTCACCTCTGATCTTTACTGAGAATCCCTCCCCATCAACCCCAAATCCATACTACAAATTTGTTGCCTGTTGAGATGTCCTAGAAATAAGCCAAGCCCAAGACCAACTCGGCTCCAAGGACATTTTGAATGGTCCTCTGGTGAGCTGGTGGCATGTTTCCAGTCCTCACTGTTAATTCCAGAATTAAGAGTCCTGGAGTCACCATATTGCCTGAAGACAGTAGATCTTACCCTCAAACACACGTGCCAGCACTGCAGACGTGGTTTTGATTACATTAATACCTGTCCAGCAGGAACCACTCCAGAGGAACCACTTGCTTCCTCTAGCTCACAATAATCACTGTAGAAGAGACATACTGCAACCAGTACCTTGATCACAGGCAAGGGGGAAGTTCTTCGGATAATCTAGAGAAGGAATCTGAACCTTTAAAGGGAAAACTTGAGTGAAGAACGAGGAGGGAAGAAAATCCACTATTTAATGTTAGCATTTATTAATGTTTAGCCTTCGACTGTGGATAAACAGAGAAGAATCTCTCTGCCTGTGCACATATTTAAGACTGTTTACACATGAAGTCCAAAAGGATGTCCTCGTTTTATAAATAATTTGATCTGATGACTACATCAGAAAAAAGTGCAACTTAAAGCTACATACAGAGGCAAAACACTTGGCTACTAATGTCTAAACGGGGGGGGCAAAGACTAAACATCAGAGTCACTAAAACTCAGCAAATGGTTTATAGTTGAAGCTAAGTGCATAACATAGTGCACATTCAACACACACCAAACTGCGACTCTCCTTAAACTTTTGAAGCTGTGCTTACCAGTAAGTCATTTAAGTATTCAATCTGAGAGTCTCCTAAATGTAAACACTTCCTCTGCTACTTGTACCTGACCACATAAGCCATCCAGCAATGCCTTACTCCTCCCGTGTGGTAGGCACAACACCTCAGAAAGCACGCTTGTGGAGCCACAGGGTCAGGTAGCACACAGACAGACAGCATCAGGAGAAGCTGAGACTTCTTTCTCACAGAAATGAGGAGAAGAGGTCCCCAAGAGATTTACGGTCTGAACTCAAAGCCTGTGGTTTTGTTTTCTTTTGTCACATGCTCCTATATGTGCACATAGATGGCTGTAGTGATACGTGTGTGCAATTTGCCTAAGATCAATCACTCTGCAGATCAGTGCAGCAGGGGAAACATTGCACACAAGAAATTTTGTGTTACCCTATGAAGAAATACCATTTCCAAGTAAAATTTGCTCTTCAGTTTAGTTGAATGCACAGACTTAGTTTCCAGGTTTTTTTTCTCAACTGAGAACCTGTAAACAGCAAAGTAAGAATACTGTCAGCAGTCTCAAAAGAGGATCGAAGTATTTGCTACCCCAAATTTTTCACAGACTTCCTAAACTGAGAAAATAATGGGATCTTTGCTTTATGTTCTCTATTTACTGCTGCAAGCCATAATGCCAGGTCATGCTCCACATAAATTGCCTCTTTCTTTAAGCTCAAAGCATGCCCTTGTGCAATCAAGGGGCCTGCATGCAGAAGAAAGGAAGAGAGGATTAAAAAAACCACGCAGCACACATGTAATTTTGGTGTAGCTAAATCTCCTATTTATATACTGTATATACAGCATCTGATATTCACTATCAGTAAGGAATATCTGACAATAAAGTACAGTCCCGTGCTTTTAAGAAGAACTGCATTTCTGACCGAGATGAGCAACGAGGACTGCAAGCATTTAACTTGAAATCGGCGACCACACGTGGTAAGAAAGGCCTGCCAGGATGTGATCCTTAATTATGACTTCATCCCGCACAGCTCCCTTGAAAAAGGATCAGCTGAGACATCTTGCCCAAAGCAGCTTCCACAGAGCACAGCCCAACGAAAGAGGAGATGAGGGTGCCAAAAATAACAATAAAAAAAGTTTTCCCCACAAGTAATGAGGTATCCCTTATAATTCAACCCTATAAAACCAGATTTGTCAAGTCCCAAATTAGGTTGCAGCTATATTTCATTGTACCATAAATCTTCCTTACACCCTAGTAAAGATGCCTAATAATTTAATATGCCATAATTTTATTTTTTTTAGTCTGGAACTCATCAAAAATTGCCTGAAATAGGCATCTCTTTTACAGTCCATTTTCCACATACGTATAGATTCCAAAATGTAACTGGTTTGCATTTTTTGCATGGAAAATCGTTTGCAAAGTGCATTTACATGTAGACTACCAAAGGTTGTAATTATCTCTCTTGGGTTTCTTAGGTAGGTCAGTGAACATCCTACAAAGGCTTCTGTATCATCCCATGATATTCATTCAGCATCATTTTTTTCAAAAGCAGTACATTCTCCTTAAAGAATTACACCAACAAGTAGAACTTTCAGAAGAAAAAAGTGGGTTTCCAGAGTCAGAAACTTTCAGAACTTTTTTCTTCACTTTTTATTAAAAGTTTCACAGCCCTTTTTTTGCTGAAACAGATTACTTCACAAAAATGCTGAATTCCAACTGCTCGTTCCAACTGCCTTCTATTTCAGTGGATAAGATGCACCTCACATAATGACTTCAAATAAAAAGAAATAAAAGTGGAAGATATTTTAAGGGGGGGGCGGGGGGGGATGAGATACTGCCAGTACTTGTTATAAAAATTTCTAATTCCCATTCCCTCCAAACTAATCGGGTCTGGAATAAAAGAAACACTATTTCAAAGCAGTCGCCATGTCTGTAAATGCCACCACTGTAAAAAGTTAAGAATATGATCACACCAAGCACTATGAAAAATATACATTTTTCTTCATGAAATAGATATGATGAAAACGCCTCTAGAACTTTAAGATTGCTCAAAGTTTGAAAAAACAGTGATGTCATTATTTTCCTGCTGCTTCTGAGAAGTTTACATCCTTGCTTCCTGCTGCCTCGCTTCACTTTTCTTAACCCAAGAATCACAGGACAGGCACCGCAGCACTTCAGTGCTGGGATCACTGGAGGAAGTCAGGACAAGTTCATTTTACATCTCACCGAGCCTGCCTTAACAGCAATTCAACAAAAATTGCACTTCCAGAAGCTAAAATAAAAGGTGAACTGTCCTCTTATTTGCCATGTCTCTAGGAGTACACAGTCTATCTTTTTTTCCCCTTTACCCTGTTCAGTCAAGGGTCACAAGCACTGTATGGAGAAGCTAATTCGTGGTCCTGATCCTGCAAAACCCCACGAGGAGAAGGCCCCAGAAAGCAACTAAATGGGGTATGCAGCAATTAAGACGTGTTTGACTACTCTGCTTATCGCATGATTGCACTCCCTGGCGTGGAGTCTTGATACAGGGCTTAAGTCAAGATAGTGAGTGTCACAACCATTTCACAGCTTGCTGTCAGATCATAGAGACAATTTTAAAGACAGAAGAAATCCAGAAAAAAATGTGGGTTTGTTTCTTTTTCAATTTCAAATGTTTTACACTGGGGCAAGGCATTAACAAAAATGTTATTTTAGGTAGCCGACTGACTCATTTTTTGCTAAAATTAAAATTTATCAACTAATTCCTAAAGAGCCAGGCAATCTGAAAGCAGTTCCCTGCAAAAAAGCTGAGTTCATACTATCCAACGAACTTCCTAACCTTGATTTTTAGGCTAACATACAGCCAACTCTGTTATTTCTCTCTTGATTTCCACACCGAAACAGCGAGAACTTGACTTTCCCCCTCACTTCGTTTACCAAACTGGTACATTTTCTGTGCTCCACGTTTCCCTCAGGAGTGCTCAGGCTGGGGTGGCCCCAGGAGAGCGAAGGCTGCCTGTCTGGTGGGCTTCTGAGAGGCTGGGGCAGGGGGGTGTTGGATTTTGCTTTTTCTAAGCGCTGGGACTAAGACTGGTAGTGGGAAACTGCTTAGTTAACCATTTCTCCCGGCATTCCCAGGAACTGTCTGCCTGAAAAAGATATCTTTTAATTAAAAACAAAACACGACAGCCCCTAATTAACCAATTTATCTAAGATTAATGCCCAGCTAGTTTTGCCACAGTTTTTAAGAACTGGGTTGGCTCTTCCAGCCAAGGAGGAAGTGAGGCCAGACTCTCAGAGCTGTTGGGCTGATACTGATCTGCAAAAACTCCATGAAGCCCAGCAAAATTATTCTGCATTTATTTATAGCTCCGCCAATAAATGCAAAATCTGGTAAAAACGGTTTTCAGATATTGAAACTGTACAAGCCATAAAAATTTCCCTCTTGACAATTTCTGACATTCAAATTGCTCAAATAAAGGAAGGTGCCATCTCAATACCTGTTTTTCTAAATTTGCTTCCCCAGGCATCTCAGTTAATTCACTGCATCTACATTTAAAGCTTACTTCTGTTATTCTACTCTGTGCTTTGTATTTTACAACATCTCTGGTTGTACATATACATGAAATGCATATTAAAATTTGTTTGCTTTTAAACAAGTGGCCATATAAGTAATACAAATATCTGACCTTCCATTACCAACTCGCCAATACTTCAAGCAAGGACTTTTATTCACTTAGCACTTTTCTTCAAAACACACACACACATCCCAAAGGAAAAACACACAAGAAAACACAAAATCTTTTCCTTAAGAGTAATATTTACTTACTAAGAAAAGTTATTTCCCTTAACTGGAACATTTTTATAGCTGGGAAAACTATGCATAAAGAATTTACTAGATTCACATGCTTGTACATCTATTAGTTAAAATATTTCCCAAGGAAGTTTAACTAACAGTTGTGTCTAACATGCATGGTCAGTTAAATACTGCTGTCCACAAAATACTACAAACAAAAGTATTTGTATAAACAACAGAAGAAAGATAACCTGTTTATTACACAGGTTGATTATCTCACCAATCAGATTCAGCTTTAATGGCATTACAAGTGACAGCATAAATCTTTAACAATCACAGCCTTGATTAGTCTTTGTACCTGACACACTTTGCATCTACTACTTCCAGTGCACTTAGTCTTGATTTTGAAATCAAGGTACACCAATTAAATTACTCAAACCCTCAACACTGACTAATCCCCTTCCTGTCTTCCAACGATCAGGAATGCCCAAACCCCAACCAATCTGCAACACCTCTTCCCAGAAGTATGCTTTCTAGGTTTTCCTATACAACAAAAGCTGGAACTTGGCACAACTTTGATAACTGCATTTTCAAATTAAAAGCCAGGAAATTAGTCATGGTAGGGTAGCAACTCTAGGGGACAGCTTGGGTGGCCACCAGCAAGATGCGTGTGGAAGGCTGTGTGAAGAGGGCAAGATTGATATCTACCACTTCCTCCCTTCTGCCATCAGCATCAGAAAAGCTGAGAGAGCCCTCCCTCCCTTACTGTGGGCTCAACCCCAAGCACAGGAGAGGGCCAGCGCAGGTACTCCCACAGCACCTTGAGAGAAAGGGTAAGACCAACAGAACTGGTGGGGAAAACTCCTTGAAGCCAAAGACGTGTGGTTTTGCCAGTTTGGTTAAATAGTGAATTAGGCATCTCAGAGAGCCGTTCTTATGACAATCAGACCTCAAACTTCTAAAAGATCAGACTTGCAGGAGGACAATCCTTTCCCGTCACCAGCAGCTACACGATAGCTGTTTAACTCAGCAAGATCATCACAATATCTTAAAACACACCAGCTCCTCACGACGGCAAACCCACAAAAATGGCTTCCCCTGCCATGGGGAAAGTAGGGCATCACCATGCCCCAAACTGCCCTAATAGGAAAAACTTGCTAGGAGGACTGGGGGCTTTCTTTACGAGCTGGCTGATGCCCCAACCCCAGTACAAAGACTGTGACCCAGATGCCAGTGTATCACCAGACTCACCCCACAAGCAGTTGGCTAAAAGCAGGGCTCTTCCCAAGGAAACTTTAGGAGCAGAAGCAATCCAACCCAACAGATTTAACCTGTTACAGGAAGGGTGTGCCGGCTGCTCCCAGCCAGCTCGGTGTGCACCTTGCAGGCCCGTCCTCCTCAAGGACAGCGCCAACAACCGCCAACGCTCCATCAAGATTTTTTTACTACCATCTGCAAAAGGTCAAGGTTTGCCTCCTTGTCCTTGCAGGCGAGGAGACAAACATCCTGCTAGACTGAGAACATGTCCACCACTGGGAGGAAGGGGGAGAAATGGAAACCAGTGGCCTGAACTACAGGATCAAAGCTTGATGACCGGCTGCTCTGCCAACAGGGACACAGTCAGGGAGTCACAGCCACAAGAACTCTGTGAGCACAGCATGGTGAGAGGAGAAGGCCCTCGTTTCTCTTCAAGGACATCATACTTCCTAAATGATCTCAGGCAGCCTCCACACCGCTGCAGCACCCTGACCTCACAAATGCCTTCCAAAGGCGGCAGCCTAACGTTCTGGGCTGTGTTGCCTTCTCTCACTTGCCTCTTCCCACACTCTCGCTAGACTCCCCTCCTTACATCATGGTGTTTTGCACAGGTCTGGGCACAGCGGCACTGCCCAGCACCAAAAGGTGAGGGAGCCAACACACCTGAGCACGCCCAGGAGGAGGAAAAGGAAGAAGGAGCCCACCCACCAGAAGAGCAGCCAACCTTAGCTGGCAGCAAACACAATTTGGCCAAACCTAATCAACTCACTCGCAATCTCAGTTTCAGTGGGCTGCTGACTTCAGACTTCATAGGAAACTCCACTTTCCTGAATGATGCTCTTCTACTTTATCCTCACTAACATCACTTGCTTACTTTTTTCAAAAGCAGAGAGGGCTAACCGTCACTTCTGCTCAGAGCTGTGCAACACAACTAGAGGCCTTCCTTTTCCACACTGAGAAGCACCTTACAGAAATTATTTTAGCTGTCTGTGCTTAGGAAAGTAACCTTTAATGCTTTCCCTTTAGCATCTCCACCACACAGAAACTACACAGGTTAGAGCCCTTTTTCTGAAACTTCAGATGTTAATTAACAGTGAAAGGGCAGTGTTAATAGCTTTGCTTTTTTTCAGCTTGCTGGGATCATTACTCCACATAGCAAGGAAAAGAGGAAAACGCTCACAATCAACAGCAAGAAGTAAGCTAGAACTAGACTGTAGGTCAGTAAGGAAAGGAAGAACTTATGAACAATGCAGGAACGATGAATTGGGTTCTTGAGCCGTATGTAGGGACACGACTGTGTGACAGGGTGCATATTTTTACCCCATACAAATGTTTGGTGAGTTGGAGTTTCTCATTTGCCTTCTGCCATGCTCATTTATGTAGCCTGCTCACACGGCCCCTACCGAGAGCCATGCTCTCCAACAGCCCGCACTGTCTCCTGGAGAAAGAGAAGCCTGCTTTTGCCCCAAATGAGAGTTCACCATTTTTTTCTGGGTATTTTTGGAAGTAAATAAAGGGCATTTCCACTAGAAACAATTTTATCCCAGGACAGAAGATGATACAACGCAAAACTATACAGTGCCATTTGCACTTTAAACGCAACAGATTCAAGGTCAATCTTCTTCGGCTATTAAAAAAGTTCAAGAACATGCTGAGTAGAGGCGAAGCTTACACTTCAGATACACTGCTTGTGATATTTGAGAGGTTCAACACCGATACTATCCCATAAACTCTCCAGCATCATATTTATGAGCAGACGGACACATTTATTTCTTTGGATAGAAAACGTGGAGTAGATGACCATCACATCACTGCTGAAAACTGCTATGTCATAAAATAGCCCACAGCTGCCTGAATTTATAAGTTCCTGTAACCAAGTAGCACATGCCAAGCCAGGCAATCCTGATGAATTACATTAGAAGTCTGTAGACTTCTCAGAAATAATTAATTTGCTCAGAGCTGCATCTGCACAAAGACATACATACACTCACATTTCTGAAGGAAAATAAATTCTGACTTCTTACATTCACGTATTTTCCCTTGAGGATAAACCTGTGAGATTATTAACTATAATAAAGCTCTAAAATGGATGCTAAAATGGTGTTTGAGGGCAGCATCAGACACTCCAAAAACATATATAAGCTAAATTCTAGTGCACTATATAAAGGCAAGTTTCAGCTAGAAAGCTTTACTGTGATTTGCGGTACTTTAAAAGCACTCTTGTAACAATTTTAATAGTTTAAAATATTGGAGTTTAGTCCCAAAGAGATGTAGCTAGTGCTAAACTGCCATTTTAATGGAATTTTTGCACCCTCTCTCCATGCTCTACTTTATAAATAAACCTCTAGACTTTTTATTGATTTCTTTTAACATGATAGATTGAGCCTCTCTGGCAGAGAGGGCCAAAGAACAGCACATGAAAAATTACAGGTTCACAGTTTGTGAAAGGGACAACAATAACAAAACCCCCAGGAGAAAACAATTACAACACAATGCATATATGCCTGTGTTCGCTGCTTTCAGACCTGCCTTGTGCACGTGTGTGTATTTATGTATCTCCCAAGACTCACTCATTAAACTCACCGTGAGAAACCAGTAAAATAATGTTGTGTACAGTTGGAGGATGTGCTGTACATCTCTGTCAGTTACAAAGCCTAAACTTGACTTCAGCGTGTCTGACTTGAGTAGCTCATGCTCTGAGTGGTGTAGGACACGCCATCGAAATAATTTCAAAGTTTTTGTAGTAGTCCAAGGTCAACGTTCTGCAGGTGCAGAAGTAAAAACATTCAAGGAAGTTTTTTATGGTACATATAGCAAGAATTAGGGTAAATTCATACAGTTAGTTGGTCTTAGAGGGTCCTGTGCCAGACAGCTCACCAGGATACTGTCCCGCTGACCCAAATTCTGCAGCCAGCTCTGCCCATGTGGGCACCGCCAAGTGCACTTGTGGTCAAGCTGTGAGATCACTCCTCCTCCTACAATCCAGCTCAGAAACATACTACAGAAACACTCCATGGCAGAATAAAAACTTACTACCCCTGCATGGATGCCCACCCACATGAAGGAGAAACTGTTAGTTTTCTGACACAGAGACAGACCCGCTTTAGTCGTGTGATCCAGTTCTCAGCTGCCAACATTATGCAAGGGATAAGCAGAACAGCTCATACCACAGGTTTCTCTTACATAGGAAGAACATGAAGGACAACGAAACAAAAAGGAAACAGACTACTGGCAGCAAACTGAACTAGGTAAGTACAATCAAAAATATTTAGCAGTCTTTTGTCTTTTTATCCCGTTTGGTTTATCTCTCCTTACTGCAATGTATTTTTTAAAATCTGGATCTGTTCACTATATATGTGACTAGATTAAAAAGATTCCTTGAACACATGACTGTGCAATATGATTTAAATTCTTTGCAAGATCTCACAAACTCCTGTGTGCTTAATTTTAGAAACAAGGACAACAAAAAAAAATTCAAAAACCCAACAACGTCTGCCATTTCCATATGTGCTCTATATTTTACTAGTTCTTCACCAGAAATGAAGACAAAAAAAAACCCCAAACCAACAACCCCCCCACAAAAGAATGTTAGGGGCATTATGTCTTTCCTGACACTTTGAAATACATGATACTTCTGACTCGTTGGTCACCTAGACATCTGTTACACCCGGCTCTAAGTTCCCCCCAACTGAAACACAGAAGGAGTGGTAATTCACAGAGCTATTTGTGGAGATGTGAAGACGATGTGACAGCAATCTCATGCATTCTGGTCATGCAATGCCCCAAAATCGTTTTCAGTGGACACAGCTGCATCACTCCAAGTCCAGAGTGACTACACGTCTCCCCAGATCCTCCTCTTGGTGGTTGCTTCTCAGACGATGGAAGGAGATGCAACATCAGCAATTACTATCACAGCAGTGATCCGTGGGGACCCAACGCACACACATGCAAAGTAACAGCAACCAGTTACGCAACCTGAACAGCTCGGGATGCTCGACAAGCACAGGGGGAAAGGCGGGTTCAGAGTGGGAGTCTGCCAGACTAGAGACTTCATGTCACATCTCCAACCAGCCCCGTACCACCTAAGTCACCAAGAAGGGGTGCCACGCATGCCCAGTTCTGTTCCCGGGGGCTGCTACACACATCAGAAGGGACTTTGTGTTTTCCCTGATTTAGCCAAACCACATATACAGACCCAAAACCAGACCTCCTGACTACCTGAAGGTCACATCTCCACAGGTGGATGGTGGAGCTGAAGGACCAGCCCTGCTACCAACCATACCATTGCTCTGCGGGGAACATGACCTTCAGAGGCCAATGCTTTCAACCTGGCCTTTTTGCTGGTGCTCAGCTCACACACTTCTTTAATCTCATTAAGCATCTGATTTTTAAATACCGCTCCGCCTTGGCTCGCAGGCACCTGTTACTGACAATTATCAGAGAACATATGTAAGAAAAAAAATAGCATATGGCTATACAAATAACTGCAGCAATGAAGGGCTCCTCGCAAGATCTGAAAGAGACACATAATTGCACCAGCTCCGTGACGTGTGTGGGCACTGACCGCTCAAACAGGCGGGGTTACACCAACACGTGCCCTCCCAGGACATCCCTCAGCCCTTCCCCCTGCACCCCCTTGCTCCGGACTAAGGCAGAAGAAGAGCTGAGCCAGAAGAGACGCAAAAAATACAAAGCGTGTGAACGGATATCCGTAACTTTCGCATGCCCTGAGCCCAGTCCAAAGCTGATAACTAACTGCAAGTCTTCCTGCTGGAGGTGCCTGGAGGCCTCCTTGCCTTTCTCCCAGGCAGAGGGCCACTGATGAGACACACAAGAAGCAGCGAAATCTCTCCACATTCATTGAAGTGTCAGGTGAGTTTGTTTCGCTGTATTTTTGGTTTTGGTTTTTTTTAAGTTATTGGGATGAGTCCCATCCCCACAGCCTCAGCCCTCCCAAAATAGTAAAGATAAATTAAAATGTTCTACATATAGAACATTATGGCTGGAAATTTAGCAGGAGAGTCAGAATGATGGTAGCCCTTTTGCTTTGTCTCTGTGCACATTGGTACCACCGCCAGCATGCCACCAAGTCTGCTGAACTCAAATGCACAAATTCAACATCACATTTCTCCCTTTTCTTAATCTATTTATTTTTCCTCTGGGAAGTGACTTACTTTAAAAATTGCTTTATGATTAAAAAACACAGCAATCCACTTTTCAAAATAATTTGATTTCTATTTCCCTCCTCCCAGCTCCTCGGGCTGTCACGGCAAACCCCCGTGCCTCCATTTCACACTTTGCCACAGCTGTAGCCCTAAATCAAGCCCAGAAGGGCAGGTCCAAAACCTGGGTATTTCTGGTAGAGATGAGGAGCTCTCTATTCCCTGCCACAGAGCTCAGCTTTGCACATGGGACATTCAGGCACAACATAAGAGCTTTAGTTCAAAACCTACTCAGTCTCATCAGGGCAGGTTTTGACTTGCAGGGCTGAGGGGACATGACCTACCCAACGATGTGCCACAGCAAACTCCTGAGCGGGTCACCAGAAGTGCCAAAAGGCACAGTGCCGTCCTTTGGTTGCTTCCGCTGCAGCAGGGATCCTGGGAACAACGCAGCATGAGGGGGTCACCCAGTACAGCCAGGAAACAAAGCTACATTCCCGCCAGTTTCGAAAGGCTTTACACCAGATCTTCGTTTCTCCTCATGGCACAAAATTCAGAGCATTTACGATGAAGTTATCGATGCGCCACAGTCAGCAAAGGAAGACTTGCAGCACAGAGCTAATGCTCAGTTAATAACCCAACAGGGAGGAGAAAAAAACCTCTGAATTTAGCATGGCTGATGTAAGCTGTGATGTCATTTCCACACATAGGCTAGTGAAAAAAAAAAAATTAAAAAAAAAAAATCTTTTTTTTTTCAGATCCAAGATACAGAGATATGTAAATTGCTTGGCTTCCATTTCAAATAAACAGTGTGAGATAACCCCAAAACTTAATAACGCTTTCAGCCTTCACTCCTGCTCTGCAGAGGACTCGAAGCCTTCGACAGGATCAGCTCCCTGGGAGAGCAGTGAGCCAAACCACTTGTACAGGCACGCAGCCTCAGCGCCGTCCCACCCAGCAGTGCCAGCGCAGTCTGGTTCTCACTCTTCAGCAAGATGTTTGGTTTGGGTTTTTTTTTATTTTGGAGGAAGTAATTTTAAACAAAGTATCAAAAAAAAAAAAAAATCTTGCTCTAACAGCTCTAAAGGATTTTTTGGTATTATTATGGCTGAAATTAACTATTCTCTAAGGACAGATTAAACAAGCCAAGCAAAACAGGTCAGAAGATCAGAGAGAAAGGGCATCTTAGAATTATGAAAGATGCTCAGCTAAATTATCAAAAGAAAAAAAAAATACAGCCAAACAGAGAAGAAACGACTGAAAGAACAATCTGAAAGTACAAAAAAAATACGCTTACTAAATATGGATAACTCAGGAAATGCAGCAGAATATTTTTACCATTTTTTAAAAATAATAGCTTTTTAAAAATAAAACCCCCCACTTTTTCCCCCTCAAAAAAGTAACTTCTTACTAGGAACTCTGCTGTAAGTGCTGCGCTTACCTATTATGCCAGTAAATAATTTCAGAACTTGAGAACATTTATGAGAAAATTCAACCTGGAGGGTAATTTTCCTGAAATTTCTGTTTGGCAAATGAAAATAGTGTTTTCAACAGATGAATATCCTTCCCTGTAATTGTTATTCTGTTGCCATCATGTAAATTGGTGTTTTACACAAATGCAGCTTGAAACCTACCTGCTGAAAGAAAAACAACCCCAGATAAAACCAACCCGCACAGAACAGGGTATAACAGTACTAATAACATGTAAGCACAGGTTTCTAAATAGTAAAAAAAAAAAAGGTTGTTGCATAATTTATTCACTTTCCTAGTAGTTTCACAGATGAAGATAGCAGCACCATGAGATAACCAAGAGATTTTTTTTTTGCCTTTAGCTTAGTAATTTACAAGTCTTTGAGTTTCGCTGGCTTTTGTTGTTGTTGTTCACTGGGAAAATACTGTGGAAATAACATTTACCTGCACTCTCAGTCTACAAAGCTCGCTAAGTGCAGCTCGACAGAGGCACGTCCCCAGCAAGCACCATACAGATTTACCGTAAGCTGGTGACTAATCCTTACAGCGTACCCTGAACGTGTATCACTGAGTCAGCTCGAAAGTTTGTTCATTCACTCAAACACCACTTCTTCCATTCTCCTCTCTCCCTCTGATCGGCAGGCACATCTGAAATCTGCCTTTCCTCCATTCAAGGAGAGCTTCTTACTGCCTGAACAGGCAAAAGGTGCAGGTACAAAACCTTGCTGCTCTCGTAGAGGATTGCCCAGAGAAAGCGCACGCTTGCCTACACAACAGCATAAAAACAAACAGACCAAAAAAAGAAAGCCCTACATTTTCTTTCAGCAAGAAACTTCTGTGTATGCAAGGAAGGAGCCCTGCAGGGAGGGACTCTCCAGGGGGCACGAGCTGACCCTGCTACTGGAAAAACTTCCCGGTTCCCACATTTGGCAATCAAACGTACAAAGCCTGCGAGAAATGCCCAGTTTAAGTTTTACTGGTAACAAAAGCCGCAGCAGAACAATGCAGGTACATATTCTAGATAGTTGTAATGGCCATATGACTTTGCATTTGCTGAAGCCTAAAATAAGATGCCCCACTCTTTTGTTCTCTTTTTTCGTTTCTTGTAATTTACATAATTAGCAGTACGGATTTTCCAGAAATAACCTGAAAGTAAAAGTTCTACCTGAAAAAGAAAAAAAAAAAAAAGAGCTGTTTATGCTAAGGATAGCGTGGGGCTTAAATGCAAGGATTTTCCTTACATAACTGAAGCCCATCATCCACTTGGTAATTATGATACTTCAGCCAGAAGAATACAATTATTGCAGAGTAAAATAATTACAACAAGGAGCTGCAGTCATACACAGACCCAACCTTGCACCTTCTTTCAGTCACACAGGTAGTTCCATCAACTATAATAAGAGCAGGCGTTGCTACAGATGACTAAAAATTGAAAAATCCGGTCCAATACTGGGCAGGCAACGCAAAGGAAGCCTTCCCATCAGCCAGCTTTATGTAGTAATCTATGTGCCACTGCCATATAACGTCTGCACCGCAACCTTATTAGTTTTGGACCATCGCCTACTGGCTGAGAGGTGGCCTTTAAAACCAGATGAGCCCATGTTATTTTAATGAACCCCTACTTTAACTAACGATCAAGTAGTTAGCCTAGGGATCGTATGCTGACAGGCTTCCAGCATCAAAGTACTGCTCCTTTCATAAATTACAGTAATTCTGTGGTATTAGTCTATCGTTTATGTATGTGCATGCAACGTCCAGATTAAAACTTCTGAAAGTTGGAAATTGTTGAAATAAAAGTTTGCTAAGACTTTATTTTATCATTCCCACTCACGTTAAGCAGTACCTTACTATGCAGGCAACCACATTTGGCTTAACTTACATTCTTTTCATTAACAAAACTGTACTTAATCCAATGTCTTTTTTCTTTGCACCTCCCTTTTCAGGTGTATTATTTCTTTAAATCTAAAGCTGTTTTTAACTTCAAAGACTAACTTTTTACTACAAGCAATATAGGAACAGTAAAATTCATACTCTGCAATGCATCTTTGGTTTTCAAGTATATAAACGGGGAAATCTTTTTTCGTTTTACCTGCAAGGCATATTCTCTTATTCATGCTCTTTCATTATAATAGCAGCAACTTTAGAAAAGTATTAAAGTTCATTACAAACCATCTCTTTCAAAATTTCATAGTGCTAAAAAAACCTTCTTTTCCTCACTTTAGAAAAATTTTGCCTCTCATTTTCTAATTTTATCAAACTCATGCAGACAGCAGCAATACTTTTTCATTGTGATCCATGCTGCTCGGATACCAATTTACTGAACTCTGACAGCATAAAACAAGCTTAACTGACAAAAAAAAATACAGAGAATCACTGTTCACCACCACAACTGAGAAGCCTCTTCCAGTCCTGGAAACACAGCATCAGTTGAAGAATGAGAGAGAACTTGCCTGCCCGTACTTCTGCAAATATTTTGGCTTAGAGGAATTACTGCCACCTTAAATGGAGATATGTCCCTACCATATTCAGAAATATGCGTTTAACGTAGTTATGAATATGAATCTCACTTCTCCAGACATAAATTGCCTGCTAATTTAGAAACTTCTCTCCACTCCCCCGCTCTGTACCTGATGCTTTGCCATGCAGACTTATTGAAACACATGGTGACGGTTCGCAGGGCATTCCTGCGGATGGGGATGGAAAGGTCATTAGTGCTTCACTTGCCCAGAGACACCTTCTAACAAAGCAGACACTTGGTTCCTACAGCCTGTCTTACCTCGGCGTGATCAGGAGAGTGAAAGCCCTTCCAGACAGAGGCAAGAATGCCATTTCTGACACTCAAATGCCTCCACGAAAAGACTGCATCTTGCCCCGTTTGGCATGCTCCTGCTCGCAGCAAGTGTGTTGCCAGAGAGAGTCAGGACTTCAAACAGCTTTACTCAACCCTTTCATATAAAGTATCCTGGTTCAGCATCTCACCACTAAAGCACGTCAATCTCCAAGATGGTTTTCTGCCTTATTTTTGCCAGGAACTCATTAGAATATCACTGCAAGTACTTGTTTATTATCATTGCTGTGATGCTGAATTCACGTTTTTACAGTGATCAATAAAAACTAAATCAGCACACTACACACTCAGCCCACACATGAAGAAAATTAATTTAACAAGATCAAAGTCGTCTACCTTCTACTGCTGTAAAATCACAACCAGCCGGTTGGTTTTTGCCAGTTATCTTTGAAGAATGGTTGGAAATGAATAAAAATCATTCTGGAAGCATATACTGAAATCGCAGATACAACACAGAGATAGGAGGACGTACGCAAGCAACCACATGGGAGACCTTTGCTTGAATTTGAACTGCGTGGCAGGGCCAAAGCATCAGTGCTCCTGCAAAGCTGCACCACTCAGCGTGGCTGAACATTACCCATTTCTTTTATCAAGATACATAAAGGGTTCCTCTGCAACACTGAATACAACCTTTTGAAAAGTAACCAGAAAAGACCCCCGAAATCATGCCAGTGAGTTACCATCTGAACTGCTTCCACACGTTTCCCCCCACATATACTGGGGGCACGTGCAGCGACAAAACTGCTGCGTCCAGCGTTGAGCTATGCGTGGCGTGTACTTGTGGTTCAGGGGACTAGAGCCTCCAGCTCGGCTTTGGTAATGGCCACAGAGCTCAAGGTTATTTCAAGGCCCACTGTGGCCTAGGAGACACTGAAGATACTTTCAGCCTCTCAAAAGAGTGCAACATGCAGCCCTCTCCTTGCTGAGAGCAGCAAGGGACCAACTCAAACACCACCACCTGTCTGCAAGGTGACCCCGGCTTCCACGCTCAGGACAAAACAAAATAGAAAAGAGGCAGACCAAAAAAGAAGCAATTGAGAAGATGTTTATGAAACTTTTAAGTCAATATCCTAAATATTTCAGGGCTTTGGCAGCCTACATTTTAGGGAAAGGAAAGCTCGGTTTAGCTATGTAGGGTCTTCCAAGTACTCATACTTGTAAAGTCTGGTCAGCATCCATTTTTTTATTTAAGACATTACCATTGTTGCTAACAATGCAAATTTTAGCATCACAAAAAGAGCAAATAGGTAGCAGCAGATCCGCTTACAAAATAACAACAGCACTATTTACTAGTCAGGGTTGGTTTTTTCTGGTACAAACAAGATCTTCCACTAGGACATCCTCTCCACCAGCAGAAAGAGACAGCAAGGGAGCAGCAGAATGAAGCGCTGGTGGTACAAGTCCAGGAGGCAGCACTGCCAGCTGCACTCCTGCTCCAACACCCAGCACCTACAGAATCTTGCCAAAGAAGCCCCATTTACCTCCTCCTTCTTCGTGAACCGCTGCACTGTTCAAAAGAGTAAATAATTTTTAGGCTCTGATCAAAATGTGTATTAAAAGCACCTCATCTTATGTCTCCAAACTTTCACAGATTTGCAATGCAGTATTTCCTAACCTGCAATATTTTAAAATTGTATTCAAAATTAAAGTACATGGGATCTCTTTTGAGGAAAAAATATGATTACATGTGGACAACGTACTTCATAGCGTATTTCCTGCTCCCCAATAAACTGTATTCAGTTCTGCCTGGAGAACAGAAGGCTATTTCAAGTTATGCAAAGCTCTAACAGCATTCATTTCACGAGGACTCACTTAAGATCATACTCTTGCAAGAGTACCCATAGGCATTAGAGCCACAGGACAGCAGGTTTGCCTTACTGACATTCCAGGATTGTAGTGGGTGTTCTGCTAAGAAAATGAAAGAAGTTACTATGTAGGTCAAGTGTGGAATTAAAAATTTTTTTAAAAGCCTAATGTAGCCTGTAATTGGCATAACCCTCCAAGTAAACAGAGATCCTTCCAGGAAAATGCACTTCTAGTTCTGATTTGGCATGTGAAACATGACAGTACTAGGAAAAACACTTTTCTGCTAGTACAACTGGAGCTTAGACAGGACCCTCACTCACACAGAAGTGTTGTGAAGCCCCTCAATCCCCTAATAATATTCACTATTCACCAGCAGAATCTTTGGTTTACTGGGGAAAATGTATTTAAGATCATTTCTAAACACAGCAGCATTAGCTATTTTTTAGTTTTAAACATAAAAACTAGAACACAGACTTCCTTCCTATCCACCCTCAAGCCCCCCCCAAATACACATACACTAAAAATATATAAATAAAGGAAATGAAACTTCCCCATCAATGAAAATTGGGGGGGGGAGGAGAGAAGAGGGAGTGGAGAACAAAGACAAAAATTACTTTTTTTTTTTTTGAAGACAGAGAACTTGAACCATTCTCAAATTTTAAACTTGCTTCGCAGGGTTGGGTACTTTTTTTGCACAGTCTGATGCTGAAATTATTTAGGATTTGACATTCACTTAAAAAAAAAGTACCTGATATAAATTCTGCACCTCAAATGGCCCCTGTCCTTTAAGAGTCCTGGTAAGCCTTCTTCTAGCCAGATGGCGTGAACAAGAACCTCACCATCAGGGATCTTTTAAAAAGGAGGTGCTGATAATTTAACATTTAACTTACACCTACCTGTTTTGCTGGGGCAATCCTTCCCCAACCCGTATTTTTGCAGTCTTTACGCTCCAGGGTTAGCTGGAGTAAGTTTTAGTACCTAAGCCTGAGTTTTTCCTCATTACTGAACATGAGATTTTTGAAAAAGGGGTGGGGGGGAGGGAATCAAAAGAGACCATCTACAACAATCTTGCTTTGCTATAGTTGCAATGAACTTTAAACATGAAGAGAAAAAATGGCAAAGGAAAACAAAACCTTGCAGCTCTGCACTTCAAGGACATATCACAATGCGGGCTCTATAAAAAAAAATCTTAACACGAGCAGTTGATGAGGGGAGGGAGAGGAAAGACAGAAACCATTTTCTTGCTGAACTAAACAGACAGGAGAAAATTTTTGACAAGACCCAGGATGGCTGCTTCAGACATTGGTGGCGTATGGAAACTCGGCACTTGTCACCATGTGCCTGGGAAGTGGCAACAGCCCACCTGAGCGGTGGATGGGAAGCTGAAGATAAGCAATTCGTCTGAAACTCTAACAAAATTTAAACTGTAAATTGGAGAATGACAAACTAAAAAGAAAATTTAAAAAAAACCAACAACTACCTTTTGAATCTGCCTCATATCAGGATTTTGGGTCTTTCCAGAGCAAATCATCAGTTGATTATGAAAACTTAGGTGGGCTGTTTGTGTGCGACACATTACGCTTTGTTACAGAGTAAGCTGAAACCACAAGACTCATTTCACTCAGAACCTCAAAATATACCTAACGTTACACGATTGTCCCAAAACCCCCACTCTAATGCAAAGAGTTTAAACTTTAAAAAAAATAAAATTAAACATTATTACAAGATAATAGGGCTGATATTTAAGACCATGTCCTGGGTTCCCCAAACCATTATCCTCTCGAGAGAAGGATAGTAACATAAATGATGTATTTGCCTTCAAGTGTCTGTGGCAGCAGGTTGTAAGCTGAGCACATTTTCCAGGTTTTCCCCACAGAAATCAATGGTTTGGGGTTTTTTTCCGCTGCTGTTTCGAGCAGGTCCAGGTGAGCCCACATCCCCACCATCATGGAGTGACAGAGGCAAGCCAAAAAGAGAGAAGAGAAACTGCTATCAAAAACACTATTCTTTCTGCCCGCAGAAACCAACATCCAACAAGAACCAGTGTTGATATGACTTGCTGACTGACTGCGTCACCCACTTGGTCCTCCTGGCCAGTCTGGACAGTGGCAGCAGCGAGGAGATGACGGTGCAAGAGCCCATTCTCAGCACTTCAGATCTAACAGGAGATACTCCCACAAGCTCCTTAAGTTAACTTGGTGCCTAAATGCAGGCTGCTCAAGAGTAATTTCAGTGAATCTCTTAAATCTGTTTGGTTTCAAGCAAAGAGTTGTTAGGGACAAAAAACCAACCTAATAAAATTATTGCTACTGTTCTTTGAACCAGGTTCAGACCTACTCTTTGAAGGAAGAGTTGCCTTTCTTAAAATACATTTGAATGTGCTATTTTCGTCTTTATCTTAGAAGGCCCGATTTCCCCTCACAGCCCTGCAACTGATTACAGTAATAGGTTTCTCAGAGATGGACAAGTTAAGAAGAGGTTTTATAACTTCACATGCAGCAAAACGTATGGAATTTGCTGCCTTCATTTTTCTTTGGTTTTGTACGCAGCCCCCCCACTCCCCTCCCCACTTACACACACAGTAACTCTACTCTCGTGAGCAGTGCCATGGAAGTCAGTGCGACCACTCATGCTCCTCACCTTGCCTAAATAACCAAGGGTGTGGCAGCTACTCCAGGCAGAATTCATACATGCACTTAAAGATGTTTTTGCCTCCTTCTCTCAGGTGGAGGGCAGGCAAAAGGATCTGTTAATTTCAGGGACAGAAAAAATTATAATTCTGATGATAATTTTTCATTGGAACTATGCAGCTATGCAGCTCTCAAAAGAATGCAAGGGGAGGAAACAAATTGTTTCCACATCAACCATTATTTTCTATCTGTCAAATGCTGCTTGCTTTTAAAAAAAAAAATACCAAAAAACAAACACATATTTCTAAGGAAGCTGAAATGAAACTGCCTTATCTCACAGTTATTATGACACATAGTAAAGAGGCACAACGCAGGGCCCTTCTTTTTTATACTGTCCCATTACAGTATTGGCAAAGGGAGAGAAGGGCCTTCTCAGACACTTGGCAGAGTAAGTTTTTAGATGACATATCCCCCACTTGATTAGAACAAACAAAAAAAACCAAAATAAGATGAAATTATTCACAGCACAATATTAACTCACTGCTTTAGGAAAGCTACAGTGATTTACAGAACTGCTCTTCTTACACTTTTCTCACACTCCCTGCTAGATGCCAAGGTACGAGCCCAGTTCCCAATAGCAAGCCTCACTTTATCACTTGAAGAATTAAAATGGCCAGAAGAAGAGAAGCAACAGAGTTTTGAGTTTAAAATCCAGGAATTTCTTTTTTCTACCTAGGCTAGTTGAGCACGACCCAAAAGCAAAACAAACCTGAAACAAGGACTTGCTTTATGGTCCTAAACGCATACGGGAGTATTCTCAATAGGCAGGTCATCATCAGGGACATACAGGTTGAAAAAATGAAATGGCTTAGGCATGGAGACTTTTTCAGTCTATCGAAATACAACATGAGTCAATGTTAGGTAGAGAGGTTAGTCATGCTGTGGTTTATTTATGCTCACGTTGGCCCATGATATTAAACACTGGAGGCAGGATGCCTGCCCAGCTACCCGTGGCCTCATCCCTCTTCCCCAGGGAGGGATGCCAACAGCAGGACACACATTGATATAGCAGCGTGATTAAGCTCCGGTCTTATCATATCACCAAGAGGCCAGTTCTCCACTCCCCACTCAGGCCAAGTTTCACAGTGAAGTGCATTACTCGTATTTGAGTTTTTTTGGCTTTTCAAGATACACGGGTTTGACTACCACACCGCTGTGCTGCTCAGGTCCTCACTGAAGTCTCCCAACTTCAGAAACACAAGCTGCTAATCAACGGTAGCAGAACAGATTGTAAGAGTGTTTATTTGCACCAAAACTTTTTGAGTAGGCTATACTTAAGCCTTTTATTTTTCCAAAGTTTATCAGAGTATCCTCCACAGAAGAAAGAAAAACGCATACAGCACATTTTCTTCACATGAAAAATCACTTATCTAAATTCTAAAAAAACTCTTTATTTGTTTTATGCAAAGCTGCACAGTATGCATGCACAGAGCACTCATGGAGCAGCCCCTCTGTTGTTACATGTGTGCCTTGGACAACGCTTAGGAAAAACATAAGATACCAACCAGGGCCTATCAAAAGCCATCACTTCAGTGGTCAACAAAGTGAAACGGGTTATTTCTAGATAGATGCACCTTATTAACGCAATGGCTCCATTCTGATCCAACTGAACATCCAAGACCATAAAGTAGATAAGCGATGACAGCAAACAGCTGCGTGTACCGCATGCAGGAACAACTCACGCACACACCGACACTGTAAGGATAGGTCACTTCATCATGACACTCTACCCTGAGTGAGGTCAGCAGACAAATCCCTGGCCCCCAGGGGAGCTCTGAGGGCCAGAGCACCAGGCAAGATGGGTACAGGCAGCAGAGCGGCCCTGCTGAGCAGCCAGGCCAACCTTGCCAGGTGAACTCTCTCCTCTTCCCATATCTACAGTAAAATTGTAGCTATCGAAGGCATAAAACTTCCCCCTCACTGATTACCTGTTTGAAGCATTAATCATGCAGTTAAGCACTTCGCAGTATTTTCCATGAATAGTTAAGCTGTGGGTCATCCTATGTATTTTGCTGCCGTTGTGTCACTGTGTAAAACTGCACGAACCTCACCTGTAACTATCCGAATGATGACCAGCACTGATGCGCAAGGACAGCAAGTGCAGGTCAGATTTTACTGGACGAAGGCATTAACCCGGCTAGGTTTACATCTCGATCAGTCAAGCCTGGTTAGTTGACAGGCAGACGTGAAAACCACTCTGTAAAGTCAGCAGAAGGATGAATAGGCATTATCCATTTAACTGGTTAACTGCCGATTAATTTCACTTGCAAATCGCCTCTCCGGTATTTAAATACCTGGCTCAGAGTTTTTGTTCCTTACCACCCCGTAATTTTGACGGGCCAGAAAACAGGAGCGCCCCGCCAGCGCCCAGCTCGCCGCGCGCTCCTCTCCCGCGGGAATGGAGGGAGAAATTCCCATTCCTCCAGAACGAGCTCGCCCCACGCGGTGCCGCCCGGGAAGGGCTCCACAGCCCAGCCCCGGGATCGCTCCGCTCCCAACACTGATACCGAGACGGCACCGAGCGCGCTGCGGGACGAAGGACGGGAGGAGTAGCGCGCGGGTCGCCCACTCGTGCCAGGGGCCGCGACGGGCAGCGCGGCTCGGAGAACTTCCGCGG
>VZTA01021954.1:184271-202618 GCA_013398855.1 Mohoua ochrocephala
GGGGGACGACACCGCGCCAGCCCTGGGGCCGAGGGGGTCCCGCCGCCGAGGGGCTGAGGTGGAGGGGGTGCTCCCCTGGCGCTAGGGGTGTCATGCGGAGTGGGGCAGCCGTGCCGGGGCCGGGGGCTGCGGGCGCTGTGGCTCGGCCTCCCCCAGCCCCGGGGCGCCGGAGGGGGAAAGTGGCCGCGGTAAAGGCGCGCTCTCTCTCACCCAGGAGCTCTCCTGCCCTGAGCGGGGAAGGGCTGCTGCGCCTGCCGGGGCCGCCTCCGGCTCCAGGGCGGCTCCTCCGCTTTGGGTTAATTTAGAAGTTAATTCTCTAATACAGCGAGCCGTGTAGGAACTTGCTCCTGTGGTCACTGATCTTTGTCACTGGTAGTCGTAAATGATTTTTTTTTTTAAATTCTACAGAAATATTTTGGTGAAATACCTCATTGGTCCTGCTTCCCTTGGGCTCAGCATTTGCATTAGATTGCACCAAAATGTTCCCTCGCAGGGAAAGATTTTACATCTTGGGGACAGATATGTGATGCATACAGCTTATGCAGTGCTCTGTTTAAGCTCACGGACAATGACAGACTGTAAGAAACCATAGCTGGGAAGAGAGAAACTGAAACGGGGATGGTTATAGGCCTACTTCTGCCTTCAAAGAGGGAAAAAAACCCCAACAGACAAAACTCTCAAGGGTTATAACTGGAACAGAAAAAGGTCTTTGGTGTTAGCATTTGTGATTCAGCCTTACATTATAATGGTTACCAGCAGCCTCATTTTCTTTTTATGGTCATCCTGGTTTCCTGGTTGCATGACACTTCCATCGTGCCACTGTTCTTAATAATTTAACCTTTTATGAGATTGTTTTGATTTACAGTGTAGATTAGAGCAAGAGTGAAAAGGTATGATATCACCCATTGGCTATTAAATTTCTTTGAACTATACACAAATGTGAGAGAGGCTTTTTTTTTTTCCCAGCCAGCTACTAATTTTCTAATTTTATTTTTACTTAACTGAAAAATACCATTCAGATATTGTAAGTTCTCTGTGCTGAGCTATGCAAAATCTGTGCTGAGTTTTGGATTCAATGGTTGGCTTGTTTGCTTGCTGGAGTCCTAAGTCATATAAACTATGTTGAAAATAGAATTAAAACCACAACTCAACATGTGCCTTGCCTCTGTTTGTTTTTTGTGTCTAGTCTGAAACCCAGAATAGCCCATATTACTTGCGATTTCCAAAATGACCTCTGAAAATAAGCAATGGAATTTAACAGTCTTTCTAGGTTTGTCTCAGCATCTCTACTTGTCCACTTAATCAATACAAGCAAATCTCTGTTGAATCAGCTAGATGTTACTTGATTTACCTGAAACACGAGGGTTTGTGCTATAACTCAAAATAGAAGCAAACCTCTAATTTAAATTTGAACAGAGAATCATTAGCTCAGTTTGTTAGAGCATGTAAGGCCAAGATTGTGTGTTTGCCCCCAGTATGGGCCGTTCACTTGAGAGTCAGACTTGCTGATCCTTGTGAGTCCCTTCCAACTCAGAATATTCTGTGATTATCAAGCAGCCTTCTGACATGCTATAAATTGGACCCATCTTTCTCTGCCATAACAAGTTTAGCTAGACAAAACTCTTAGCTCTGGACAACATTTCCATAAAACTGTGTGGGCTGGCTATAGCCAGACTGCATTCTTTGTGTTTATCCTGCCAGTTATGACTTGGTATCCATCAAAAGCACAAAGCCTTAATTTGTGTTCTCAGTTTTCCTGATCCTTCTTCTAATCTCTTAAGGATTTTAGTATCAAGCTTCCCACTTTTGAATAAAAAAAATCAGACTGCGATTTACAGTATTCAACCTCAGAATCATTCTATGGGCTTGTCGTGATGTTGTTCAACAAGGATTTGGCAGTGATACCTGGCGAGTTGGTGAGCTGGGAGCCCTTAAGCCGGGGTGAGGTCCTGGCCGGCCCAGCCGCCCGCTTGCTGCTGTCAGAAGAGGGAGACCTTACCCTCTCTTCCCTGCCCGCCGAGCTGGTTCAGCTCGCCAAGCCAGAATACTATTCCCTCTCTGGGCTGAGTCCCTGCCATTTTGGTGAGCTGCTTGGGAGGTCAGCACAGGGGGAGCTGGGAGGCCGTGGGGCGGGGAGGGCCATGGGAACCCCGCAGCAAGTTGGCAGGGTGGCTGAGCTGCCTCTGGAACCTCCCACTGCTTACAAACAACACAAAAGCAGCAAATGTCTTACGGTAACTGCCATCACTCTGACAGAGTCTTGTTAGCAATTAATGCATTTAAATTTTTTTTCTAAGTGGGCCTGTTTCAGAAATGAAAGCATTACAGAAGTTTAGAAGTGACAGAGGTCTCTGATCATCCTCCTGGTTCATTCCTTTCTGGCACAGAATTGCTGTGTCATTATTTTCCCAAACGCCTTAGTTTTTATTAGAAGGCTTTGGCTTGAAAATGTAGGCTTTCCAAGAAAGACAGTGCTGAAGAAAACATAGTGTGGCTGTGGTAGGAGGCAATGGATCTTTGTTCAACAAATGGAGTCATTAAAATGAAACCACTTAAGACACCTTAAAAAAATCACATTTATGCAAGTATCTTACTGGTCAGAGTCGCAGCAGCCAAAATACAGATGTTCATCCTGTTTCTTGGTTTTAGATGCCTGTTTCCAGGTTGAATTTTGAATTGTGGCTGTTATCCTAAAAAAAGTAATCAGACCGTAATTATCTGAGTTCATTGAACAAGACTGATGACAGGCTTAGATTTGTTTCAAGGGGGAGCTTTTGAGCCATAAAGTGTACTGATAGATTTCGGTTTAAAAGCAAGTTCAGTTTCAGAACTTGACATTCGACATAATGTGGGGTTTATATTTGTAATTGGGATTATAACCTTATTTTCCAGAAAAAATGAAAGCCACTATGGAAACTTCAAGACATGAAAAATATGCCCTTTGTTACCTGTTGTTTTGGTGTAATTACTGATCCACCCCCTGGTTAAATGCTTGACCTTGACTTTTCTTTTCAATTTGTGAGTTTTCCAGCATGAACTTGCTGGTTCTTTCCCTCCTAAATCAGTTTAGTATAATCTGAATCCCTTGGATTTAGTCAGTCCTTTGTCACTTTCCCGTTAGATGCATAAGACACGCTGGGGTCTTACAGAAGTGACACTGGCATGGCCAGAATAGTTTAAAGAGCTAAACGTGTGTTTTCTGTGATCACATTCCCTGTGCATCAAAAGGGAAGTAGTCACAGCTTCCCATAACCTGAACACCAAAAAAATATATTACAATTGGCAATGGGCTAGCTCAGAGAACAGCAAATGCATAATTCCAGGCTGTCCCCGTGCTCAAGAAATAGTATCTCTCCTTTGTTTCAAGGTAATGTTAACAACCCTGCTCTTGCCTTCATGTCTGTTGGGGTATATTGTTTCTTCCTCTTAGGTCCTCTCACCGGGAAGCTCAGGACATGGAGAGCTTCCAGAACAGAGCATCTTGCCCTCTTCGGTGTCACTTCTGACCGCATCCATTCTAAGTTTAAAAAAATGGCCAAGGGTTGAAATGGAGCTGAATAATTTTTAGTGGAAATGCATCAGGACCCCAGCTCCTGCAAACTACCACGTACTTCCCTTTGTCCACTTCCACCACCCGGGTGAGGAGCACGCCTGTGTCAGAAGAGCAGCATCCCAGCCTTGCTGGTCCGAGTTGCCTCTTGTCCAGTGAAGTGGCTGCTCTGATTCCAGACATGAGGTGAAGTCATGGATTTCACCGGCAGCCTAATCTGATCTCAGACCATGCTGCTGCCATTTGAAAACTAATCCTGGAAGTAAGACTTTTTAACTTTATTTTTCTCTTTCAGCCAGATTGGTTTGCTGATTGCGGAGCATAAGGCATGGTGCAGGAAATGTGCCAAGGAGGGAAGAGGATGAAAGCATGCTGCTTTCATTCAGCCTGCTAGTGAAAGCCCTGCTCACAGGGGCCCTCACTACGAGAAAAAAATTTAGGTGCTGGAGCATGTCCAGAGAAGGGCAACAGAGCTGGTGAAGGGTCTGGAGCACAAGTCTTAAGAGGAGTGACTGAGGGAACTGGGGTTGTTTAGCCTGGAGAAAAGGTGTCTCAAGGGAGACCTCATTGCTTTCCACAACTACCAGAAAGAAGGCTGTAGCAGGGTGGGGGTTGGTCTCTTCTCTCAAGTAACAAGCAATGGAACTAGAGGAAATGGCCTCAAGTTGCACCAGGAGAGGCTTAGATTGGGTATTAGGAAAAATTTCTTTATGGAAAATGTAGTCAAGCATTGGAACAGGTTGCCCAGGGAAGTGGTGGAGTTACCATCCCTGGAAGGATTTAAAAGATATGCAAGATGTGGTGCTAAGGGAGAGTGGTGGATTTGGTAGTGTTGGGTTAATGGTTGGACTCAATGATCCTAAGGGTCTTTTACAACCTAAATGATGCTATGAGTTTTTCCATGAAGGCTAAAACAAAAGTGAATTGTGATGGCTAGGGTCCCGCTATCCCTTATGCAAGTTACTGCCTTCAGCTGCATGGGTTTGCCTCTTGTTTGCACCCAACACTGACTCTGCTTCCCTGCTGAGCCAGATCACCTCCCAGTGCTGGCAGAAATGCCCTGTCATTTTTCCCATAGACAGCTTCACTGAGTCAGCCAGACAAGCAAAAGAAAAGGCGGCAGGACTCTCTGCTCAAAAGTGGGATTTGAAGCGACACCAGTTTAAATTGCCTCTAATTGTCACAAAGCCACAACTGCTATCTCATCTGGCAGATAAGATGCTCTCGAAGAAGGTTGGTCCAGGTAGTGGACAAAAAAAAAAAGGAAAACTGAATCTGCACAGCTGTTTGCAGTGCTGTCAGCTCTGGAAATCCACAAGCACTAGTTTTTTCTCAACTTCAACCTCAGGAACCTTTTAGCAAAGGTTAGAGCTGCCCATCGATAAGTCACTGAGCCACAGAGCTGCTCCTTCAGCACAACCTGCAGTAGCTGCTGAGCCCCTGGGGCTCTGGCCCGGTGCTGGTGGAGCCGGGTGCTACCGGATCAGGGATCCTCCTGGCAGTTCTTGGTGGGACATGGCTTTGACCTTTCTGCATCTCCTTGCAGTTGGGCACACGGGAGATACAACACCACTTCACAGGGACGCCCTGGAGCAAATTAAACCATGTAAAGTGTTTAACAATGTTTTGGTAAAGAAATTACAGACAAGCAAGTAAGAAATAGTGATGACTTCAAGACTTTTTTTTTTCAGTAACATTATTAGTGTTTTGCAACTGTGTATGAACCCTAGAGAGGAAAATGAGCTAGAGACATTCTTGCTTCATTTGGTTTGTGCCAGTTCCCGTTCCTCTTGGAAGAGTTGCTCATACTATCGTGCTGTCAGGAGTAATCTGTGGGCACGTACATTTGTGCACAAGAGATGCAGTGACATGGGCCATCTTGCAGGATCTTGTCCTAGTGAGCAATGTTCCAGTTTGTGTGGCTTTTTCACATGCCAGAAAAGAGGAAATGTTTTATTTTATACAATACACTGACATATGTATTTGTAAATTTACAAATTTGTTTAAATATACATATTACAGAAATTATATTACATGCACTTGTAAATTATGAATGCATAAACATATAAAACTCATGTATCATTATAAAACTAACATGAGTAAATTTTTTTTTCCAATAATTTCCAGCTTTTAAGTTGATGGTGTGGTTTGAGCTATTCTGCTCAAACCACACTCTCTTTAAAACCATTCACTGTGGATCTGAGTTGGAAATACAATCAGGGGCCAGTAATACCGTCCCCATTTTACAGATGGGTAAAGTAGGGAACAGAGGTGGTCCAGTGTCATCCGGGAATGTAGCTGCAGAGATAAATATGAAAAAAATTCTCCTAAGTCTTTGCACCTTGTTATGTCTTGCAGACTGACCAGTATTGTTCAAGTAAATCTTATGCCCAATTTGAAATGTTTGGAGCTTTGGCTGACATGCAAGGAGCTTTATCCCACTGGCTTTGCATGTGCTCCCGGTGGTAACAGCTGAAAACTGCTCTGTGAAGAGGCACACCCTACTCTAAATGTGCTGCTGTTGTACTACTGGAAAGAAATACATAGTCCTGCTTGCAGACAAAGATTCAATTCAATTACACTATTTAATGAAAACTGCCTTTACAAAGACACTATCAACTTGAAATCCAGTGAAATCCATGGAAATGACAGATTTAAGGTACTGTCTCCTACTACTTATGTTGAATGCCCCCACCAGTCTTTCTGAATCGTTTTCTCTTGGCTTTAAAAATCTGTTATGTGGTAAAATTGGTATATAAAGAAGAGGCTTTAGGACAGCTTGCTACAGAGAGCTGTATTAATTTCTAATGTGTTTGTTGAACTAGAGAAATCCTACTTTTGAGTATGGGAAGGAAAAATGAAGCTGATTACAATCAAAAGTTTTCTAAAAATAAAAGGTTATAGAAGGAAGCCTGGCATATTAACTTTAAGTTACAGTTAATCTAAATAACTTTCTGTAACAGAAGGATAATATCTAAATACAGATATGATTAAGTCACTGTGGTTCTCTATCGTAACGTGCAATGTGTCTAAGTCCACACTGACAACTGAGATCAAGATTAAAGTTTTGTTCCTTTTTCAGAATTTTGTCTGTTGGAAGTGGATGCAATATTGGCAATAGCATATTGCATGTTGTGTGAAAGAGCACAGACAGCCACTTGTGATCAGAACTATCCCTGTCATCCTGTCACCCTACTTTCAGCCATTTCTGTTTTCTATTTCATAGTCCTCAGCACAGAAGCAAATTATTTTGCTGATTTAATTCAAAGTTGAATGTACTCTGTGTAGGTTTTGTTGAAGGAGTTTAAAACAGTCATCCACATCTTCTGCTCTGAACTTTCCCATTCAGAACTGTAACCTGAATTTTTATACAAGTCTTTTATAGTCATGTATACCGGTTACTTCAAGGTCTCTCTTACGTGTGTGACAGTGGGCAGATATGCATTTAAACTGTAGGGATACAGCTGTCAAGATTTAAAAATGCTATTAACTCACATGGCTAGACTCATACTGTATATCCAATATATATACAGTATATTCTGTTTATAGTGATGTAGGGCACTTTACATCATCAAATAGCAATAAGCTGTATCATTTCACATTTTTACAGTGATGGGAATGCACTTACAGTAGAAGACAAGCTCCTTTACATTTCTGTGTCAGTGTTTTTGTTTGGTGGCCCCAAAACACTTGAGGAGGTGAGAGCTGCGCTGAAAACCAGCAGAAAATGCAGTGGAGTTACTGTATAGCTGCAGTGAAACAGAGAACTGCAAGGAAACCCTATAAAAAAGGTTAACAAGATTAATAGTAGAGGAAAACCAACTTGCTCTATACCTGAGAGACTTTTGCCAGCAGCAGTTGAAGGGCGGCAGATGACAAATCCATGGATGGACCGATTTTGCTTCTAGAGAAGAAGAAACTACCTCCATCACATTCAAATGGCCTGTGAATCTCCAAATTAATATAGAAGTTGGGAAATTAAACAGGGGATCCCCAAAACAATCTCCTGTAGTGCTCCTGATGCAAACTTAGGTCTGTGAGACTAAAGGTCTCAGACTTTTGTGTCTGTTCTGTTGAGAAAAGAGGTAATGGTGCAAATTTGGCATGAGATTTTTTTTTCAGAGCTGAAAAAGAAGAGACCTTCTTCTGGGTCACTAAAGTGTGGAATTTTCCAATAAAATTTCCAAAGATTTCTTCTAGCTGTGGGTGGTGCAAGCTGGTCCTCCCATACCTGAGAGCTCCCTGGGAAGCCACCAATAACAACTGGATAACCTAGGGACTGCAAGGCTCATCTCTGGAGTCTGCAGTACTCACAGCATTTCCAGCTTGCTAGAAAAGCTTGAAGGAATATGGAGAGAGAAAAGAGGTTTCTCAAGTCAGCTTTTGCTTTAGTTGATGTGTTGGTCTGCAGAATCCATTTCACTTTATTCAAAAATTCTAACAACAAAAAGGCATGCATTTTTGTTTCTCTGGGTATATATTTTACAGCTTTTGTGTCCTCTTATCATGCCAACACATCCTCTAAACCCCCTTGGGAGGACAAGTTCAGCTCCACGGATTTTTGAGTCCCATGCCAGCTGACTAATCTAGCAGCTAGCAATAGCTGAAGATTGAGGCACTGATAATTCCTCTGCACCCCAGACAGGGGCAAAGGAGCTAATTATACATCGATTGTCTATCAGTTGAGGAAATCCCCAAATGAGGAGTTGTGGGTGTATTTCACTTTTTTTGCACTACTCGAGCGATGTGCTGGGAACAAAGGAGGGCAAAAAAAGTAAATTCAGCCCTAATTACTCATACTGAACTTGTGGCCTTCTTAAAATATGCTCAACCCAAGAAGCAGACCCAGGGCTGAGTGAGACTTCTTCCCGACTTGTTTTAAGACTGCGCCATGAGAGACTGTTCTCACTGAAGTGTCTGCCAAAAACCTCTTGAGTCTGTGTTTAAGGAGCAGTCCTGCGTGGAGGTCCTTCCCTGGTGGTGTGCCAGCGTTTTTCCCTTCCTATTAGAAGACTATCTGAAGATCTTGGACCTGTTCCACACTTAAACTCCAAGCATCTTTATTGTCTATCTGTCCTTGCAATACGATAGGCCAGAAACTTTTACTGTCTGGCCTTTTGTGAGGCTTGTTTCACAATCCGGGTAATACGGATTTCTCAGTTTCCCATTTCCACTTCTGTAATGTTTGTTATATCCAATTGTATGTCTGTCTTGGGGTTCATTTCTGCAGCTCCTGCCTACGTTTCATGCAGTTCTTCATCTTAACTGCAATTGCTATCTGTACTCTCAATCAGCTCATCTCTCTTTATTAGTAATAGATCCAGTCAGTTCTTATGTTTGCCTACACTCTAGGATGGTAATGTTTTGTCTTGCCAGCAGACAGAGATTTTAAAGTTGTGATAACCTATGTGCTTGTCTGAGGGATGTGAAAATAGTGTTATGAATGTTGTTTATGAAAACTGGGGTTTGCAACCTTCAGTTGTTTTCACATACTGTAGCTGACTGTCCTCAAAGAAGTGACAAGCAGAATCGACAGCATGGCAAGCCCATCATTCACAGCTGATCCTAACTAACTGACCAGGAAAATCCTCAGCATTTCCCCTCAGTTACCCCTGTGTAGATACCACTTTGAGGACAGTTTTCTTTAAATCATTCTGCACTTTCTTTGCTCCATTTTAAACTCCGATTATACCTTATTTCCTCTTCCTAATTTTTTCTTCTACTGACCTTGCACTACGCATAAGCATTCTTCATAGAGAAATCGGTGAGCTATTTGTTGTTAATTTTTTATGTCTTAGATTTTGTGCCCAGTACATAATGATCCACTTACATCTCAACTTGCATGCTGTAACCTCTGCTTTCCACTTCTTCTCTCTGCTGCCAACAAAGCGAGTTTATTTTCTAATAACTTAAAGTACCTCCTTTTATCCTTAACTCTCCAAAGATGCTTTCCTCCTTCTTTGTTAATTAATTCTCTCTGTTTCCAAGGATCCTCTGCCTAGGATTGTGCCTGTCTCCTTCTGTGCCATGTTCTGCTCTGAGATGGAAAGCAACAGGTAGCCACTTCTGTCCCACTCCCATTCCTGAGCATCGCAGTAGAAGGATGCCAGCTTGCCTAGAAGGGGCTCTCGGCCAGGTTTTGAGCAAGTGTTTTGAAAACTAGTTAAGCAGTTTTCCCACTGTAGACAGGCTCATGGAAGGACCATTAATTACTCAGTGCAGGCTTAACTATGGGCAGAAAAGGGGGCTTTTGTGCAATTGTCAAACCCTCGCCATTATTTGTACATGTTGGTTTTGTATTTAATAGGATTACATGACTTCTTTGCTCTATATGCCTAAATGGATGGTTCCTTTCAGTAATAAAACAAAGGCAATAACCTGAAAGGAACCATGGCTCAAAAGCACAAACTTGACCTCTGGGTGACCTTGACATTTACAGACTAAAAAGAACTTTTCTTTGAGCAGACAGAAGTCAGGGAGCCAGCAAGAACCAGGAGAAAATGGTTTTGTTGCTTTCTGATTACATTGTTTAAACCAACATACTACATGGTTTACAATACTTCATTACAATGTATTAGGGCCTGGAGGTGATTTAATGTCTGTTTATAACTGAGACTAATCTTGAAATAAACAAATGAATGTTTGGAAAATGGATGAAGCCGTTCTGCCGGAGACAGCGTTAAATGCATCTCTGAAGAGTAAATCATGGCTGTAGAGCACTTAAATGCTTTTTATTTCTACCTTCAGTTGTATTTCAGTAGTTTTATCTAACAAAATTAATCATGGCGCAGTAAAAAATTTCTAATTGGTTAGGACTGCCTAGCAGCCATACATTCTATAACAAATCCACAATTTAAAAACTGTTTAGCCCTTTAAAATCGGGGGAAAAGATAAACTAGAATATGCTGTAGCATTATACTAGGCACCATGGTGATCTAAATTAAATCTGTTACAACCTGTTCTAATTTAAAATTGCTCCGTTGTGTGAATGAAGGGGAAAAGAAGAAGAGTTAGTTCACTTGTTCAAAGCATTTTCATATTCCCAGATAAATCTTTCATCTACCCTGCTTTTGCTTGTGGGCTGTATGTTCCCATTTCCTTTGTGCATCCCCTGCATAACCGCACATAAATGTGGCTTCACATGGAGTCAAGAACTCTTTCTCCAGCGGTTCGGTATTAGTTCTGGTCTCCATCAGTCAGGAACGAGCAGTGTCACCGAGTGTCACCATCGGATGCCCAGCTGCTCACGACACTCAGAAGCTCCTCTGCAGTGCTGTGGGCAGGGATTTTGCTACAGGAGGTTGCTCCGGTTTCTTCTCCCAAAGGATAACTGCAGCACTCATCCTGCCATCCATCTCGGGAGGCAACCCCTTGGCCACTTCTGCTTTCTCCCTCTCCTGCCTCTCCTACCACCCAAAGCCCTATCCATGGACCCCATGCATCGCACAGCACATTTCTCTTCCTCAAACATCTGACTCATACCAAAAATGCCTTGAATTTCCCGAAGTATCAGCCACGAAGCAGTTAAAGCTTGATTTGAGAGCGGGGGGAAGAAAAAAAGTGAAGTCGCATGGCTGCTCCAGCCCCACCACCCACCCACACCCTTCCGGTTGCAGGCTGGAGCGCGCGGGAGCCGGGAGCGCCGGCTGGGAGCGGCGGGAGAGGGGCGCTCCTGCACCGCCGTGCCCGCGCCGCCTGCCGACACCTGGCGCCGACAGCGGGAAGAGCAAGGGGAACCGGGCTCTTCCCTCTCCTCCCGGCCGAGGCTCCTGCAGGGAGCCACCACAGCGGGTATAGCTCAGGGGGACTGCTCAGCCTGCCCACCTCACCATATCCTACAGCCGGTGGAAAAGCTTTGAGGCCCCGAACTTTGGCAGTGCACTTCCCTGCGCCGCAGGGGATGCTAAATACCGTGACTGCTCTTTCTTAGTGCAGGGGTTTCTAAAGGTCTGGTCCTACGGCAACACAGCGTCAAAAGTTGCACTTCATACACTTCATACGGCTGACTGCCTCTCTGTATGCCCCCCTTCCTGACACTTTGTTCGCCACGCTAACACAAGTGACAGAAGTCTCGAAAGTAATTGTTTGTCCAAACTTGAAAAATAGTCAACCACATGAAAGAAAGTCCTGCGAAGGGGAAGGTTGCAGCATGAGCCTGTATGTTCATTGGCATCAATGAGTGCAGGGGAAGGGCGTTAGCTACGCACAAATTTCAAGCGGTTCTTGCACATTCCTAGGTGTCAAAGCTGACCACCCCTGCACCACAAACATAGACTTTCTTGGTACTAGCTCCCAGACCTCTTTGTATCCTAGAATCATAGAATGGTTTGGATTCGAGGGCACCTTAAAGATCATCTAGTTTGAAACCCCCTGCTGTTAGCAGGGACAGCTTCCTCTAGACCACGCTGCTCAGAGCTCCATCCAACCTGGCCTTAAACACTGCCAGGGATGGAGCATCCACAACCATTCTGGGCAATCTGTTCCAGTGCCTCACTACCCTCACAATAAAGAATTTCTTCCTAGTATCTAATCTAAACCTACTCCCTTTCACTTTGAAGCCATTCCCCTTGTCCTGTCACTACATGCTCTTATGAAAAGTCCCTTTCCATCGTTCTTGTAGGTTCCCTTCAGGTACCGAAAGGCCACAATTAGGTCACCCCAAGGACTTCTCCAGGCTGAACGATCTCAATTCTCTCAGCCTTTCCTCATAGGAAAGGTGCTCCGTCCCTCTAACCATCTTTGTGGCCTTCTCTTGACTCTCTCCATCAGGTCCATGTCCTTCCTGTGCTGAGAATCCCAGAGCTGGACACAGCACTGCAGGAGGGGTCTCACCAGAGAGGGGCAGAGAGGCAGAATCCCCTTCCTTGGCCTGCTGCCCAGGGTCCTTTTGATGTAGCCCAGAACACGTTTGGCTTTCCAGGCTGTGAGTGCACATTGCTGGGTCATGTCCAGCTTTTCATCCACCAGCACCCCCAAGTCCTCGGCAGAGCTGCTCTTGATCTGTTCATCCCCCAGTCTGTATTAACTGCTGTGTCTAAATACACAGTGTTCTGAATTTACAGTGAAAACAGATGAGATCAGGCACATTTTTGCACGTGTAGTTTTTTTCCCTTTGCTCCCATGTTAATTTTTCCCCCTGTGCAACTCATTAAGAGACTATTATCTTAGCTCCCGTTAAATCTCTTTTAGAGGTTGGTGTTTTAACTTACCAGCTTGAGCTCTAGACTGTTGACACGTTACACTGCAGAAAGCAGTGAAATTATCATGGACTGAGTTGGCACTGTATTTTTTCTAAGGCACTGCGTGATGAGAATAAATCATGTTGTCACCCTGACCTGATCCACTAATGAAGATGCACATCCTCTTGCCCTGCCTTCTTACTGGATGTTAAGTGAGAGCCCTTCCTCCGTCTTTTTTCTTCATTTCCACAGTGGAAGAAGCTGTCTAATTCTGCACATCGGTTTGCTTAGCAATATTGCTGTTGCCTAATGCAATAAAAATCAGTTATGTAACTGCCTTTGCTAGACTTGCAGAGAGCATTCACCAGACGGGAACATGGCTACAGTATCTTTATGCTTTCATTATGCCTCCTATGTTCGCTGTTATTATGCAATATGCTCTGCTTTCAGTGTCTTTTTTAAAAATAATTTTCCTTGACATCATGTTTAGAATATTATACACCTATAATCTAAGCTCGTGCAAAGACAGAGCGGGGAAAAGAAATAAGCTTATTCTGACTTATTGCTAAAAGGGCTGATATTATAGCACTAGTGCCTCCAAGGAACAAAGAATCGCCTACAGTTTGTCAGATAGTATTTTTAATACTCTAATTCTGAACCAAATTCCTAAAATAACCTGTGTTTGCAGATTACCGTGTGCTCTTTTGTTCTGAATAATGTCTTGCTTAGTGAACTATGTCTTATCAATCCACCAAGTACTGGGTGTCATTGTTCACCTCATTCACAATTCATCTTTTAATTAACATTATCACAGGCAAAATTCTATTTTGGTCAGCATAATTTGTCATTGGAATTGGCAGTACAGAAATAAAAGAATTACCATCTGAATTTATCTGAAGACGATGAAGGAGATGGTGACTACAAACCTACCTCATCTGGCACTGAAGAGGAAGGGAGAGAAACCATGTAAATGATAATGGCTTTAAAAATTGTATTTGCTATGTAAAAATCACTACTTTGGTCATTCAGTATCTGCTAAGCAAACAGTTTTATCAAAATTACTGTTACTGAAAATACAAACCTGAATCCTACATTTAGACACATACTTTATTTGGTGGCAAGGGTTGCTGACCTAGGGAAGATTTAAGAAATACAAATGTATTTTCAAAGTGATGTTTTCAGATACAGGTATGTATTATCAACTCCATGCAGCAAAATGCTGATCATTTGCTTTAATAGTTAAACCTCAAATTAAGTTGCAACTGCACCATTGTTTTAGTGAACAGCCAAGCAAGTAAGTGCTTTTAAAATGTTTTTTAATTGTACCAGGAAACCTTTCACAGAGAATAGAAACATTTCTGAATCCTTCTCACAAGACTCACCTTCCATAATGATTGCCAGAAAACTCCATTAAATAGCATGTTGTTTTTCTGAGTCTATAAGGAAGACATCTATCCCTGCAGCCTAGATATGCAGTATGTTTCTATTTACATTCAAATTAATAGTGATGTCAAATCGACTGCATCTAAGGTACAGTGAACACACCAGCAAACCGGCTGCTTAAAAATTCCCTCCAACATTCCTTTACCTTTTGATTTCATCCATTTCTATTTGCAAATGCAACAGTCCCTGAAGATGATCACGTTCAAGCAGTACTCAGCCAGGATGACAATAATTGCTGCTTGCTGAGCCCCCTCCGGAGCATGCTTTACTGGAGGTCCTTTCTCTTCCAAGCCACCTGGGCTTCAGCTTGGCTGCCATGGGTGAGTTCTGGTGCATCGAGAACCAGTCTTCTAGTGGGCATTTCATTAGTACCTCCTAAAACAGATTTTAGAAAGGAATGATCGGTCTCCACTGTGACAATTAATATTACCTCGATTATGCCTATTGTGCTGGTTTAGGATGGGGTAGAGTTAATTTTCTTCACAGTGGCTGGTATGGGGCTATATTTCGGATTTGTGCTGAACACAGGGTTGGTAATATGGAGATGTTTTTTGTTATTGCTGAGCAGGGCTTACACAGAGCCAAGGCCTTTTCTGCTTTTCATACTGCCACGCTGGTAAGGAAGTTGTGGGTGCATGGGAGGCTGGGAGAAGACACAGCTGGCATAGGTGACCCCGAATGACCAAAGGGATATTCCAGACCATAGGATGTCATGTTCAGTATATAAAATGGGGGGCAAAAGGAAAAGGGAGGAACTTTTTGAGTGATGGTGTTTGTCTTCCCAAATGAATGATACACATGATCGAGCCCTGCTTTCCTAGAGATGGCTGAACAGCTGCCTGCCCTTGGGAAGCAGTGAATTGATTCCTTTTTAAAATTTGTTTGTGAGTGCAGCTTTTGCTTTACCCATTAAATTGTCTTTATCTCAACCCACGAGTTTTCTACCTTTTACCCTCCCAATTCTCTCCCCAGTCCTACTGGTTGGGTGGTAAGCAAGTGGCTGCATGGGGCTTGGTTGCTGGCTGGGGTTAAACCATGGCACCTATTTATACTGTGCTCTTAATAGATGCAGCATTTATTAAAAATACTGGACGTCAATTAAGTTAATTGATCCCCAGTCAAAGTACCATTTAGGTTTTGGTTTGGTTTTTTTTTCCTTTCCTTTTTTTTTAATGGCAGAGGCAAGCAGTGCTTGAACAGACAGGTCAGGAGGTGAGAGAGATATAGATGGCATCTGCATCTTTCATAACCATAGTCTGTAGCATTCTGTGGTCTATCTTGTGTGTTGAAAGCATGGTGAGACCCAGAAATATCTCAGCTAGAGCAGAGAAATGCTATGAAGGTTTACTAGTAACCCTGCTGAAACATTAAAATTGTCTAGATTTCTCTTTTTCAGTTTCTATCTGATAATAGGCTTGGTAAGAGTTAGGCTTTTTTGGCAGAAGATAAAGGCAGTCTCCTCAACCTTAATTATTACTCCTGCATTTGAATAGTATCTTTGCTTATGAAGTAAATGGCACAGGCTAAAAGTTATGGAAAATTCTTCCCGAAGTTGTAAAAAATGATACTCAGGAAGTTTTTATGTTCATATTGAAATAATGGCTTCACAGGCTAATTTCTGTTTGGGTTTCCCACTTTGCTAGGTAAAATAAGATGCCTTTCACATTACTAAACTCCAGAATTTTTCTAACATTTTCTTCGTGCAGCCCAGAAAGAGAAGCAATTAAGTCATACAGCTTTCCTTCACCCTGTGCTATGTTCCAAGGAAGAGTCATGTTCTCTATTCCTTAGGCGTGCACAGCGCATGAATGAGAAACAGTGTGGGCTTTACTGATCTTCTAAGGAATATATAATTATTTTCTGCATTTTAAGAACAATTACTTAACAAGTGGCAAAGGAGATAAAAATAAATACAGTAAAAATATGTACCTTGCATATTGGAAGGGTACATATAAAAGGAAATGATGCTTATTCTTAGAATATTAGGAGGTGAAAGTAATATTCTCAAAGCCATCCTTTCACCATTCTGTGATTCCCTCAGAGCACTGGCTAAACCCACCTTTTTCGGTTCTTGCAGGTAATCTTTCCAGATGTGCGTGTTCCCTCAATCTCAAAATTCCCCAAAACTCCCAAACCCGATATGTAAGTCAGTGAGGTGATATATAAACCCTTGAGCTTTCAGAGAGAAGTGTGAGTAACACACGACCACGTGGTGCTGCCCTCTGATGCAGGGAATGTTCCATCTCCACAAGAGGAACTGGATGATGGCACGCAGCCCACCTTCCTTCTTGTATCAATATATGGCCACAGATGTATTTGTTACTGCTTGGACAGGTACAAGATAACGAATCTCCCTTGGGAAACTCAATATGTAAACTATTAATTGAGGGCAGAATGAAGAGAAGGGAGAGGAAAGGAGATGAGAAAGAGAAGAAGCAACTCTGAATACTCACTATGAGAATGCTTACAAAGTTTTAAGGAATATAAGACGTGAAGTGGCATTCACTTTCAATGCACAGCTTTGCTGTAACTTAGCACTGTTTGGCAAAGGTAACATTTTTAGCTGCCTTCAGCTAGTACTGCAGGCAATTACGACTTGGTCTGCCTTTCCTGCGTGTTTATTTCCCTCCCGTGCATTGTCTAGATTTGGAAGCGTAAATTCTCCGGAGCAGAGACTTCCTCATCAAAATTTGCTGGGTTAGGCTCCTGCTGGGAGGGTCCTTATCTCAGCCATGAAGGTTGACAGGAGGTGCAAGGTAGAAAATAGCATTCAGTTTGTGCACAGTGCTTAGGTCCATGCAGAAGTTGCCAGCAAGTGAAGGAAGGTGTGTTTTTAAACCTCAGCACGCTCAGGTGCCCCGTGGCTGCACGCACGGCCAGACACGTCGGCTTGGTTTGGGCCCAGCTGTAATTACAGAGGTGCAAGGCAAGCCCATGGGTACAGCAGTGGTACAACAGGTTTTCAGAAAGGCCTCCTAAGATGCGGAGCCTGTATGTGCTGAAATGGAGTTATGGAGGATGATTGTTTGCTGGCTTTGGTGGCGGTGACTTGTTTTTGAGAGTCAGACCTGCATCCCCACTTGAGTGAGCAAGCCACGCCTCAGCTTGGGTGGCCCCCTGGAAGCTGAGCAACAGAATTTATAGCTTCTGCTATTTAGTAACATTTGTCTTAAAGCCGTAGTTGCCACGTGCATATAATTTACCGTTTTATTTTCTTTCCTCCCGCATGGGATGTGGGAGCCTCCCAGGAAGCCCTCACTGCCCACTTGCCCGCCTGCAGCATTGACAAGAGCGCTTCAGCTGAGGGGGGCACCCAGCTTTGCCAGCCATACTGGAGATGCCCCCAGTCCCAGATATCACTTTGCACTGGGGGAGACTGGTGGACAACAAGCTGGGTGTCAGCAAGCTGGTGGTGCTGGTGTTAAACAAGCTGTCCATGAGCCAGCAGTGTCCTTGTGGCCAAGGCGGCCAAAAAAATCCTGGGGTGCATTGGGAAGAGCATTGCCAGCAGGTTGAGGGAGGTGATCCTGCCCCTCTGTTCAGCCCTGGTGAGGCCACATCTGGAGTGCTGTGTCCAGTTCTGGGCTCCTCAGAACAAGAGAGACGTGGAGCTCCTGGAGCAGGTCCAGTGGAGGGGCAACGATGATTGAGAGACTCAATTGGGGATCTCTCTTATGAGGGAGCTGGGCCTGTTCAGCCTCAAGAAAAGACAACTGAGAGGGAACCTCATCAATGTCTGTCAGTATGTGAAGGGAGGGTGTCAAGAGGATGGAGCTGGGCTCTTCTCAGTGGTTTTGAGCAATAGGACAAGAGGCAAGGGGTAGAAACTGATGCACAGAAGTTCCACCTGAATATGAGAAAGAACTTTATGGTGCAGTGACAGAGCACTGGAACAGATTGCTTAGAGGAGGATTGCTTGTTGTGGAGTCTCCCTCACTGGAGATACTCAAGAACCGTCTGGATGAAATCCTGTGCCATGAGCTCTAGGATGACCCTGCTGGAGCAGGGAGGTTGGGCCAGATGACCCACTGTGGTGCCTTCCAGCCTGACCCGTCCTGTGATCCTGTGATTCTGCGAGGCGAGAGGGGCAGGCGGCCCGCGGAGGCGACCGGGGGGCGGATACGGACCGCCGGCCTGGCCCCGCAGGTCTCGCAGCGCGGCCCCGGGCACGGAGC
>VZTA01021954.1:202968-225025 GCA_013398855.1 Mohoua ochrocephala
GCACCGGCCTGGGGAGCCGTTCCCGGGGCCGGGGCGAGGCCGCTCCGCGGGGCGAGCGGGCTCTCCGGGAGGGGGTGTCCCTGCCGGGGCTGGCTCTGAGGGCACCCCCGGCCGGCAGCGGCGTCCCGCTGTGGCCTCAGCCCGCTGTTGTCGCCAGCGTCGCTGTTGCAGCAGCCGAAATCCATGGCAGCGATCAGCCAGCTTTTCCTGTTGTGCCGGCTGGCGCAGGTGGCTCCCTGGAAGCCGCCTGGACGTGGCCATCCCCTGCCGGGGGCGGCCGGGCATCTCGCCCCTTCCTTAACTGCTTCCTGAAGTTGCGTTCCTCCGCCTCTGCTGCCCTTTCGCCTCTCTCTGCCGGCAATCCCACCTAGACCTGAGGAGATCCCCCCCTCCCTATTAATTTAGGTGGATGTCTGACCTCAAATATGCTTTACAGTGTTGAAGTGCCATTACAGGATTCTTCCTTCCTCCCCACTGTTTAAGATGCGGTTCTGGCAAAAGCTTGCAGTAGTTAAGTTTAGGATTATTAGAATGGGGTATTTGCAGAGGAAATATTAGTTAAATCAGTGTAGCGTTTGAAGAGATCTACTTCTGTTTATATACTTTTCCTGCTCTTACAATGAGTAGTTGGAAGAGTCTCGAGGGTAAATTCTTTGGAGGAACTTTTGTTTCTGGCATAACTGCTTGTCTATTTAGACACTTGGTCATTTGAGGAACTGGATGTAATGTGTTAAAGTATCGAGACTGCTCATGTGCATATCTGTAGGATAAAACCTTGAAGGGCTGTCTGTGTGTGTCTCAATGGGAATTACATTGGCTGCTTTCCAAATGAAAATAAAAGTGTTATAATTCAGATTATCCTCAGATTATGCTTGTTTATCTTCAGTGCGGACAAAGGTATGATTAGATGGGCAAATATGCACAGTTAGCTGTATCGTAGCTGGTTTAGCTCCAGGATTAGTCTTCCTTCCTCTACGGCAAACCAAATAATTCCATCAAACATTTATAAAGTAGTCCAAATTGAGCCCAAATTACCTTGTCTGTGTGAATAGCAGATGGGTTTTTTTGGGTCACACCGTAGGTTGACTCAAGGCAATCATGTACCCAGTGGAATACATTTAGGAATTTGCTATAGGTAGAAGTGCCAACTCAAATGTAGTCAATTCCTACTCATTTTTGTTATCTGTCATCACCTGCACAAGCTCCAATTCTGAGATCTGTCATTCAAATCTACAGTGTGGTTTTTCTGCCTCCTTTGCTGATAGCCCAATATTAACAAAACAAATGCCATCCCAAAGCAATAGTTGCAGCGCTTAAGGCTTCAGTTTCTTGTGGCAACAACTTAATGATAAACTTCCAAAGAACACAAATAAAAAAAATAAGTTCTCTTTAACATAAAATGAGCCTACATTGCAAGTATTTTTTTGTGTAGCTAAAAACCCCATAAATTGTACTTCTTAGCTTTTGAAACAGAGAAGTGAGTTGTTTTATGGCTTATTAGTATTCTACTTTTTGTTCTCCTGGTATCTCTTACTTAGGTGTGACTTTAATAGAAGCCCTGATGAACCATTATGTATTTACTTATGTAAGGTGTTGTTTGATCAATGCTTTGCACATTTGTTTTTTTCCCAGGGCAGTTAAAGTTGGTGCAGGAGATTGAGTATGAGGAGGGAGGAAGTGAAGAGGAATACACTTCCCTTTTTAATAAAAACCTCTCTTGGGAGAGTGGAATATTGGCTTTTCTTGTGTGCGGTTTCAGGTTAGAAGATGGACAGATACTAATTGAAAACTTGTCTAAATGCAGAGTGCTTTTGCTGAAGAACAAATTCCAAAGTTTTGAGTAGTTTTTCTGGAGTTCAGTGCTCCCCAGGTAGCGATTTGGAAAGGCAGTGCAACATATGTATACCGATGTATATATTTCTATTAACAGTCTCACTTGCACAACAGACCCGTGAGTTGCCTTCCTGGCAGCTCTTAGAGGCACATCTGTTTCCTTGTCCTAGTAGCCTGGATTTCCTTCTGATATTATTTCATCCAGGATCTGATTTTCAAAACTGTATGCACAGTTATGTGCATGGAACTGGCTCCACAAACAGATTTAGGAGTGATGACGTTCATCGTTGCCACACCTAACTTCCAGACAACTACTCCCAGGATTTTTGGGATGCGAAAGCCATTTACTCGAGGAACAAGAATTTTCTCTGCCTAGGTATCTGTCTGAGCTTGCAGTGTAGCGAGTATGCACTGTGTATTTTCTAGACAGAAATTAATAGTGTACTACTGAATTAAAAGACTGAAGTTAAAGATACTTTGCCTTGAAAAAATGCTGCAGTTTAATAACTAGTGTGTGCCATAGAAAATAATGTAAAAACAAGCTTCTTAAATGGAAATCATGGAAAAGATTAAGTCACTGCCATTGTGATTGGGTCGGTTCCTGGCAGTGGTAGCTATTTGGCAAAACTGATGAAAGGAGAGGAAAAGGTGAATGAACTGGTGGGAAAAATAAAATTCTTGTTGATGAAAACTATACTTTTAAACTTTTTTTTTCTATGGTATTCTCTGAATCCTGGTGGGAATGGTGAGATTATCTGTAAACTTCTAAATTCTTGGCTATGGCTTTTTGGCAACCTTTTCCCGTGGACTTCCTTGGAAAGAAACTGGGCTTTGACCATCAAAGCAAGATGAATATAGAAAGATTTTGCAGATCAATCATGATTATAAAAAGTCAAACTTAGGAAAAGAGAAGTGAAGAAAGCACCCTGACAAATTAGGGGTTTTTTGAATATCAAGTTCTACTTTAGAAAAACATATCCAGTAAGTGAAACTACTACAATATATTAAAAAAAAAGGCAAAAATGCAGCCAGTCTGCACAGATGCTCAGCTGACTCTGAATGTCTGTATCCCGAGGAACTTACTACAACTGTGTTATCTCAAACATAAGTTCTTTAGAGGAAGTTATAAATAATTCAGAGTAAATCAAGCTCTAACATTTGATCACCAAACCCATTTATTTTGGTATAATTAATTCTGGGTTTTCATACACAGTTTTAGGGTGATTCTGAACTCTTTTCCAGAAGTTGCCAGGGGTTATCTGGTTGTCACATTTGCAATGAGAAATGGCATGCTGAGGCTGTTTATGTAACCACAGGATTTAATCAGTGGACACTTGCACTATGTGCTTGCTCCTATTTGTTTATTATAAAAACCTTGCAGTCTTAATTTACAGTTTAAACCTTTCTAAATTTGTAATCCACAAGGCAGAAACAAAACAAATGTTGTCCTAGAGGATTTTTTTTATTCTGCGTGTATATACCGGGGAAAAAAAAACCCTAGGAGAAGCTGTGAGTTTTTAAGTGGCTTAGGGCAGTTCAGTAGTTTGATGCCTTTTAAAACCTGCCAACATTGTTTTTTACAATTGATTGACTGAGAGAATTGTAGTGAGTTGACCTTGGCTGGGTGCCAGGTACCCACCAAAGCTGCTCTCTCACTCCCCTCCTCAGCTGGAGAGGGGAGAGAAAATACAACAAAAGGCTTGTGGTCGAGATAAGGAGCAGGAGAGATCACTCAGCAATTACTGTCATGGGCAAAACAGACTCCACTTGGGGAAAAATTTATTTAGTTTATCACCAATCAAATCAGAGTAGGGTAAGGAGAGAGAAACCCAAATCTTAAAAACACCTTCTCCCCATCCTCTTCTGCTTCCCTGGCTCAACTTCACTCATGTTTTTCCTCCCTCCTCCCCTGAGCAGCACAGGTGGATGCAGAATGGGGGTTGTGGTCAGTTCCTCACATGTTGTCTCTGCACTCCTTCCTCCTCAAGGGGAGGACTCCTCACATCCTTCCTCTGCTCCATCGTGGGGTCCCTCCCACAGGAGACAGTCCTCCATGAACTTCTCCATTGGGAGTCCTTCCATGGGCTACAGTTCTTCATGAACTGCTCCAGCCTGGGTCTCTCACATGGGCTGCAGTCCTTCAGGAACAGGCTGTTCCAGTGTGGGTGCCTCATGGGGTCACAAGTCCTGCCAACAAACCTTCTCCAGCATGGGCTCCTCTCTCCATGTGGCCACAGGTCCTGCCAGGAGCCAGCTCCAACACTGGCTTCCTACTGCAGAGTCACAGCCTCTTTTGGGCATCCAGCTGCTCTGTTGTGGGGTCCCTCATGGGCTGCAGGTGGATCTCTGTTCCCCCAGGGACCTCTGTGGGCTGCAGGGGGATCTCTGCTCTGGTGTCTGGAGCGCTTCCTGCCCCTCTTTGTGCACTGATTTTGGGGTCTGCAGAGCTGTTACTCTCCCATATTCTTACTCACACTTCCCAGCTGCTATTGCTCTCTTTTTGTCCCCTTAAATACACTATCCCTCGTTAAATCTGTTATCCCAGAAGTGCTGCTGCTGTTCCTGATGGACTCAACCTTGGCCAGCTGTGGGTCCATCTTGGAGCCATCTGGTGTTGGCTTACTTGGACATGGGGGAAGTTTTTGGCAGCTTTAATAGAAGCCAGCCTGTAGCCCCCTTGCTACCAAAACCTTGCCTCACAAACCCAGTGCAAGAATTCGTGGATCTAACATCACACTTGAAATAGTAATTCAGATGAGTTATTTTGGTAGCAGGAGAAACCAGAACTCCCTCATTTTCGCAGGTGATTTGTTGAAATTGAATTGGAAAGGGACTGTTACCTAATGCTGTGTTTGCTTTTCTCCATGTACTTTTTGTCTCTGTTCCTTGCCAACTCCAGGCTCCTGCTGATCCTCTGTGTCCCAAGCTGGCAGCATCTGTCTGCACTCCAGAGAAATGTGACCAACATAGTCTAGGCCATATCCTAAAAGTCACTGCCAACATTTTACTGGTCATTCATCCTGGAGGAAAATTTTAATGAATTTTTCTCTTAAATCTTATGTTTTTGAGAAGAATTTTGTATGTCAAAAGGATAAAATGTGTGAGCAGGGAAACAAATTACTCCTTTCCTAATGTCTGTCTTTTGTGATCATTTAGATTTAACACTTAGAAGGAAGCATGGCTTTCTAGTTTTGCAGTGCTATTTTAGATATTTCCTTTAGAAATAAAATAATCTGAATGGATAGAACTATGTTTGGTGTTTTTATTAATGAAGAATTTGTGTTCTCCTTTCTTCTAATGTAAAAGAAATGGCTGCAAGCAAATGACCTTCAGAAAGAAGTATACCAGCATCTGGCCTATTATGTACCAAAAATTTACTGCAGGGGTCCCAACCCTGCCCCTCAGAGAGAAGACATGCTGGCACAACATGTTTTGCTGGGACCAATGGAATGGTATCTTTGTGGTGAAGATCCTGCATTTGGTTTTCCAAAGCTTGAGCAAGCAAACAAACCTTCCCACCTCTGTGGCCGTGTTTTTAAAGTGGGGGAGCCTACGTATTCTTGCAGGTAGTTCAACTTAACATTGTGAAGTATTTATAATTTGTGAAGTCATGGAACATTTTTCAGTGAGAATATACTGTCCTAATGAAAAGTTAATAGCCGAAATGTATTTTTAAAGTAACCTTGCAGTCTTTCGTGACAGGTGGGATCAGAGGAAAATTAACATGCTACAGATGTATAAATGGGAAGATATTAATTAGTATGATGTTGAGTGTTTTCTGTACAATTGCAATGCAAGATTAAGAAAGAAGTTGGGGTGTCAGAGTGATTTACGGGCATTAATTAGAAATAAGTGGGCATGTGTGTGTATTTTGGGTGTTCGATATCAGCTGTTGATGTTGGTCCTGTATTTTAGACCTCTTTCCATGACCTGCTAAACTGATCTATCAGATGCTAAAACAAGCGTACCAGCTTCTAGTTCCTCCCCTACCTCTATCTCTAGATCTCTCTAAAAATACTTTTAACTTGAAAGAGAACAGGAAGTTCCTAACCAATTACAAGTATTTTAAAAAACCTTCAGTTTTAAGTTGTATTACCAGCTGTACATTCACTTTCATCTTCTATTTTCTGAACTGCTTGTAGTTTAAGTTTTGTTTGTGTCACAGATTCCTCTCATTTTGTGTGGTTTCTACCACTCACTGGAACACTTGGTGAGGTGACATGGGGACAGAATGTCTCTCTAATTTCAAGGGTTTATTTATCTGGGTTTCCATCCCCTCCATTTGCAAGGAGAGAATGATTGTGGGAGAATTTTTCTTTCTAGTGCTCTCCTCTTCTAGAAACAGAATATCTTACTGGCCTTTGGGTTTGAAAATGCTTTGAGACCTCTCTGTAATTAGAGGGATAAGATTAAACTGGTGGGTACTTCAGATACATATTGAGTTGTTGGTCTTGAAAAAGCAAGTGTTTTTAGAAGAAAATTACAGAATTCCCAATGTTTTAATTGCTCCATATGAACGGTATTTGATCAATAACATACTAAGGATGGAGTCCCTCTCTTCTTTTTTTTTTTGATCAGGAAACATTTGATTCCTGTTGTGTGTTAATTTTTCTTTAACTTAGAGCTGGTGATGAAGAATAATGAGAGTTTAATTTAAGCTTTTGTGGAATACAGCAAAGAATTACTTTCCAAGTCCACATTAAAAGCAGTGGATTTTCTGTGCAGTTGTGCCGCTTACAGGTCTGCTTCTGCTTTAGGTTTAGGCACAATTACTTGTTTGAGAAATTACTTGACAAGTGGTACTGAATTTGTAAGTACACTGCCTCAAGTTTAGAGCTCTGAAGAATCAACATTCAATATTGTAGAACTGATCTACCAAATCCTGCAGGCACATCAGGCACATTGTTGCATTAAGTGATGGTTTGGGTTTGTTATTTGGTTAGTTTTTTTTGTTTATTTTGTTTAATAAAAAAAAAATAATGCCATGAACATAAACTATTCTAAAACAGTAGAGCTTTGTATAATTTTGCTTTGACATTTTCACCTTTAGTGGCTCCTCTGGAGAAAACAAATGTGCATAATAAGTCATGCATAGTAAGTCATGGTTGCCTGATGATCTTTCCATAATTTATTTGGTTAAATGAAATTAGGAGAATTTTTGATAATAAGATTTCATGTGATCGCTAGTGTTTTCTTTTAAACAAGATAAGTCGTTTCTCTGGATTCTGGTTTTAATAATAATCATCATAAGACAGACATTCTCTTGCTATTTATTTTTACATTGCAAAACCCGGCTCCCTTAATCTTGAGGTGCCTTGAAGTCAGCTGCATTACATAAGTTCATGTATTTTCGGTGTTTTTCGGGGAGACAGTTAAATATAATGCATAACTGTCTAATTTGTTTAGCCCTTTTGATGAGAAATATTCCTTCTATCTAATACAGCAGTGTTTGTAGATAGGACCTTATTATGGTCTCTGACCTCCTGGTTGGGCAAATTGTGTTCTTGCAGCTCTTCAGTGAGCTCGTAAGGCTGAACTTGCAAGCAGAGGCTTGATTTAGTCTACTGTGTGCGATCTTTCTTCCCAGTGTTGAGTGAAAAATGTCTTCTCTGACTGCTGGAGATCATTACTGCTGGTACTCTGTACTTGAGAGAACTTACCTGGGTTTGCACTGTTTGCCTATCTGGTCTGGGTTATGTAATTCTTCTGTTTACTTGCCTGTATGCTTGTCTCACCTCTTGGAGGCAATGTCTATATTACCCAACTAGACATACTACCCACACAATATTTTAAAGCCTCTTCTGTTGTGAGAACAGATTTTTTTCTATTTCATTTGTTTCCCCTCTTTGAAAGCCATCCCTTTCCTCTTTCAGAGTAATATATAGGGTAGTCAGAAGGTTTATATTGGCGATATTTGAAAATTACCTGTTGTAAAATGTGTAATTAAAGGCAAAAGCAAGTGTTTAATGCTTTATTTTTTTCTTTCTGTCGTTGCTGTTCTCAGAGACTGCGCAGTTGACCCAACTTGTGTGTTGTGCATGGAATGCTTTCTTGGAAGCATTCACAGAGAGCACCGATACAGGGTTAGTGAGCCTGCAAGAGTGTATGACGTCGTTGCTAATGACTTTGTGTGTGTGTGAAACAGTTTCAAGTTTAAGAACATATACGTTACTTCCAAATGCTGAATGAACACAAAGTTTGGAATGTCTGCAGTAATCCTATGTGAACTTGAGTGTTTTGATCTGACTGTAACTTCTGGAAGTTAACACTTTAAAATATCGAGCAATTAAATTTTATGTGTAACAGTTAAACTTACAAATGTATGTTATTTTTAACACGTTCCCTTTAGTGAATTTTACAGCTTTAGACTTGAGTTTTGAATTGTTTTGACTTTTGTGTTTGTTTTTAAAAGCTATTGAAAAACCTTTATTAAGAAGCCACTTCTATTTAAAGCTTAAACATAAAGTTAAAATAGAAAACTAAAACTGTAAATGCTGTTTATTTTAGTAATATACTGCTATTAGTAGTACAAATTAGTTTAAAAGAACCCTGCAAACAAAGCCAAGAAGGCCTTGGTGTGTTTTTAAACTAAGAAGTTAATTGAAAACTACCAGTGCAGCCTTCCTGTAAATCTGTTTTTTACAATACTGCACTGCTGTTAATGTAAATCTGTTCACTGCATGGGTACTCTGAGCACTGGGATTCAGGAAAAAAACTCCAAGCACAACAACTTGCATCAAGAAACCCAGCCAAATTTGCTGATATCAGCTTACTTCTTGTATGTAGGTTTTTAGGTTTTGAGCCTATTGTATTAACAAGTCTAGGTAACATCCAAAAGTGTAAGCAAATGTTCTTTCAAATGTCCGTCTAGTTTTGTTGATACTGTAAGATGTGTCTGTATGTATAGAGTATATCAAGTATGCCAAAAATAGATGAAAGAAGAATTCTTCTGTGAATCAGTTAATAGTTGTGATTCAAAAGTAGTGTTATTATGCTTATTAACTTGAGGTGGTCTTTAAAATAAATTTTATTAAAACAGTGTAAATATAGCATTAAAATTTTCCAATGCTTTTTTCCTGTGCTTACTTATGTGAAAAATTGATGTCTCTCAAGTCCTTTTGTCATAAAGCACATCTTTTACTCACTGTATAATAGTGCCACGTGAAATGATTTAGCTTTGTTCAGATTAAAAATGTGAGAATTGGGCGTAGTACAGATGCCATGGCAAGTAATAGATTCAGAAAATCTGAAAACTAGGAAAAGCCCACAGCCTTCAGGTGGGGCAGAATGGAGATGTTTGAAGGTGTTTTGTCGTTTGGGGTTTTTTCTTTTTCTTTTGGCATAGGCACACTGATGAGGTAGACAAGCTTTCAGCTGCCATAAAAGTAGACATGGTGTCACTGCTGTTTTAACAGGGTACTGTCTAAAGCTATCAGGTGTTGTGATCATGCTTTTGTAGTATAGCTGTGACTACTAATTTTTTAATGTGCATATATGTATATGCATATTCACATGGACTGCTTTGTTTTTGAACAATTTTAGATGACAACGTCAGGTGGAGGAGGTTTCTGTGACTGTGGTGATACAGAAGCTTGGAAGGAAGGTCCTTACTGTCAAAAGCATGAGCTTAACACTTCAGAAACTGCAGAAGAAGAGGTATTTACAATTGAGGCATCATGTTTCAAAACATTGTTAACTGTGTATATATGTGTGTATATAGAAATCATTCACACGAGGTTATTTTTAGTCTTGTATACTCTGCATGAGAGGCTGTAGCAACTTCAATAGTAATATTTGAACCACAGTGTTAGACAAAAATTAATGTCTTAAGAAGTTCCTTGGAGTTTTATTTTCTACATAAAGGCTTCATTTTGTATGTTCTTGGTCACCTCTGCAGCTTTAGTTCTGTTTCATTGTTTTTCCTGCATGTTCTGAGAGGTCAAGGGATTCTGCCACCTGCAAAAAGAAAAACCTGTCTGTAATCATGTGCACCAAGAAGCCAAATTCAGCTGTCTGTGCAACAAATATTCTGATTCTTACCAAAGTAAAGGGCGCAGATTTTTTAAAATCAAAATACCGTGCTGTCACAGGAGAGTCATAATGCAGATGTAAGGCAGAGATCTCTAAATGCTTGTTTGGGATGGAGAAGGTAAATAGAGAACACATGTTCACCACAGAATCATAGCATAACAACTTGGACATATTAACTGCAACAAGACAATGCCACATCTTACAGGAGGAACTCAAGCTGTTGGACTAACCACTGCAAAACACTATTATTGTTAAAACTTTGTGTATGTTTGAAAGGAAATTTAACATGGTCGTGGAAGGAAAAATTACCATTGGCCATTTAAGATTGTGGATACCATATTTGGTGTGGGAAGTGTGAGTGTCTTAAGTTACTGGAGACTAGAGAAGCATTCTGTCTTCTGCTTATACTCTTCTTATCTGTTATTACATCTCAGGAATGAGTGTGGCTAATTGGGCTTCTTTCCTAGCCACTCACATCTCTCTTCTTATATAGTATAACTTCAGTGAGATTTTTTAAATGGGAAAATAAAAGGCAAGCTTTTGTAGTGATTTTGCTCATCTGATGGTTTAAGTGAAGCAACTGTAATTGTATTTTCAGTGACTGCAGTCCTTCTAAAACCCCTTCTCACTGTCTCAGCCCTAAGACTCTAGCAGTGCTGCTGGACTCACCACTTGGTCTCCATGCCAGTTTACATTAGTCAGCAGCCTTAGGAAACTCTTGTGAAATCTTGGGTGGACTGCTACTTCTGTCCCCAAAGATACTCACACAGTGAGTGTGCCTGACAGAAAAATCAAGGTTCTGGGCAGGCTTTGTGTTTCTTCCCCATAAGCCATGGAGATTGAGACTTCTTATGCAGCATTGTGTTCGAGGCAGATTAAGGATGGTTTGTTGGGCATTGTTGGAGTCTGTTTTCTGCCTTGCCCCCAAGTATGTATCTTTGTTGAAAGTGCTGGGAATGGAGGGAGAGCTGCTGCTTATGGTTTGCCTTTGCTTTTGGTGGCTGATAGTTCTCCATACCCTGGATAACTCTTAAATGAAGGGGGGGAAAAAAAAGAGAAGTGGCAGTTGTTACCACTCTTGTAAAGCTTCCAAAGAGTCTTGGAGTGTAGGGGATAAACTTTACTAGTACAGCTGAATTGCTGACTGTCAAGAGCCTCCTGTAGATGATGCAGACTTAAGTTGAGAAAAGATTATTATGGCCATTTTATACGACCTAAGCTGTAGTGAAACACAAAATTTAGTATTAGGTAATCCTAAGACAGAAATTGGGCCACTGTTAAATATTTTAATTGGCTAACAATTACATGTACTTCAGAATATCAAATGATGAATTGAGTCAGTGACCCAGTGCATAGTGTATGTCCAGGTGACCTGCGGGCCATGCAGCGTTCCCTTTCCAGGTTTGTAAAAGAGGAACTAGTTGTTCTCAAAAGGTTGATACAGTAAAAGACAGCTTCCTTAAGAAAAGAGGTTTTTAATGTTTTCTATTCACAATCCTTGAAATGGATTGGAGAGAAATGGCAGTGGTACCTGCACTATCTTATTCAGAGTTGCCAGTGGTTCTCATTTGCTGCTCCAAAAAGTGGTCCATTCGACTTGGCAGACTGAGGCAGCTCTCCTCTTCCTCCCCCTCCTCATTCCCATTCCCACACCTGCAGCAACCTCCATTCTGCTCTGGCACAGAGAGCAGGACGAGTTTGTAGGGGCTGCTGCAGTTGTCAAACAGAGAGCACAGAGTGGGCACGAATGGGTGCACGGTCCACAGACAAAAGGGGAGCAGCTCTCTGTGAGCGAGACTGCGATGTGGCCAGATCATTATGAAACACCTATTTACATTTCAGCAGTTAATTATTTATATACCACAGCACATAAGAGACGTGCATCATAAATCATGATGCCAGCGTGCTGCGTGCTGTATAAGCTTGGATAGATAAGACTTATGCCTTTTAATGCATGCTGCATATAAAACAGGACAAGAGATGCATGGTCATTTGTATTCTGCAGTTTACTAATGTTGATAAGTGGAACAAAAGATACAGGGATTTGAAATTACGATTTTGAAGGCATAGAAGAAGTAGCAGATTTTAATACGTCAGAGGTTAAAAGTTCTTCCAAAGAACTATCTTAAAAGGTATTCAGGAGTGAGAACAAGGAGAGTGAGAATGGAAGAATGTGTGAAAATGTAAATGGGTGATCAGAGGCAAGTTAACATTCAGGTATTGAATGTTAGATTAGAGCTTTGGTGACTGTCAGTGTAGAGCTGGAAGAAGAAAACAGGATGATTACTGACTGTTCCTTTCAACTGAAAAGTCATTTAAAGAAAGACATCATTAAAGATGCTTACATCATCTTTGATAAAGAGAGGTGCAAATTTGACAGTTTGTTTTGAATGTCATTTAATTTCTCATTTGCTATTTATATTTACTTTCCAGGATCCTCTTGTGCACTTACCCGAAGATATGGTAGCAAGAGCTTATAATATTTTTGCCATCACATTTAAATATGCAGTAGATATATTGACATGGGAAAAGGAAAATGAATTGCCTGGACTAGAAATGATGTAAGTATAATATTTGTCTTCTGCCTTTTAAAGGCTTGCATATATTTACAGTTGAAAATGCAAGTTCTGATTTTAAGAATCTTTTCTTCCTTTCCTAAAATTGTCAGAAATAATTTGTACACAATAATTGTGCTAGATTTGTATTTCTCATATTTTTTACTTTACTCTTGCTTTTAGCATTGCTTTGAATGACATAAATTCAGTCCTTGCTTTGAATGACATAAATTCAGTTCTTGCTTTGAATGACATAAATTCAGTCCTTGTTTTGAATGACATAAATTCAATCCTTGCTTTGAATGACATAAATTCAATCCTTGCTTTGAAGTGAGAAGAGTGACACTTACTATTGCATGCTGTTTAATGATGAAGTCCATACCTATGAACAAGTTATTTATACTCTTCAGAAGGCTGTCAACTGCACACAGAAGGAAGCCATTGGTTTTGCAACAACAGTAGATAGAGATGTAAGTGAATTAATTGTTAGAACTTTTAATTACCTTGACCTAATGTTTGTTTTATGACTATATTTACTTTAGTCTGTTTTCCCAAAGCGTGTGGTTAATGTGAGTCTGAGAGTCCTGTGTGTCACACCACCCTAAAACATCTTAATACAAAATACTAAATGTCTTAGTGCCTAAATACTATTTGGCTAGGCCAAACCAGACCTGATGCTGAATATATGTTTCAATGTAAGTGTATTCCAGTGAGTCTTGTAAATGTAAATACCAAGGTGTTTCTCACTCCTCTGTCTAGGGCAGGCAGTAGCTTTGGCCCTTCCCTTACTGAACCAGGGATCTGACATTCAAAGAGCACCTAAACGTGCTCCAAATATAGGAAATGATTCTCAGAGTAACACCAGTTAAGTGTGAGGGATAAAATCCGTAACTGACTGCTTTTGTTCTGGTGCTTGTGGAACTATTCATGGTTTGTGATTTCTTTTTTAAATTTAATTTAGTTTTCTTTTTCATAATTGTCAGATTATAATGGCAGAAAGAGGTAGAATCATTTAACACAGTTTTTAGGAAGAGCAGTGAGTTCAGAATCACTGTATGCTGAATATAATTGTAACAAGCATTTCAGTTTCAGAAGCACTCTATCAGCTGTGTTTGTATTGTGGCTCCTGTGCATTTTTTTGAAGAAAGTGACACTTCATTGGCAACTGCACCTTGTTATCTTTGCAATGAACCTATAAGCAGTTGACATGAAAAATGAGTCTTTTTTACTTGGCTTATTAGCTCATGCCTTTTTGTGGGGGGGTGGTGTGGGAAGTAAATCTCTTCCAAAACGGCAATGAGAATGTCATTTTGGGTGGTTAAAGTACTTCAAGGAGGTCAGTGGAGCAGGAAATATAACCACTTCATATTACTTAACACTGAACTAGATTTTGGTTTTGTGTTATCACTACTCTAATTTTGTGATACTGGTAACCAAAAGATTCACATCTGATCCCTGAATATGAGCTGACCTGAGCACATGCTGTGTATTGTAGGATACATTCAGATTTTTCCCTACTGTTGATCCTTCTATTTCTAAATACATACATGAACGCATAGATACATGAGCACGTACGTGAAAGAAATAAGAATGTTATGCCTGAAGCAGTGATTTGGCATCAGATCTAAATTACCAGTGAGTTTTGCTGTCTGTAATACACTATAAATTCAATCAACTATCTCTTTTGGTGTATGGATTGACAGTACAGAAAGACTGAAAACCTTCCTGTTGGAATAAAACAAGTGTTTCCATTGTATGTTTAAAAGACCAATTAACTTTAGTATCTGCTTTTTAAAAGGCACTGAAATGTCTGAAATATTTTCAAGTTACGTCAAAACTAATGATTAATGCCTTTGTACTAATGTTGTCAGTATTTTAATAAAAGCAGTGTAGTTACATCTTAAGAACAATGTTATACACAGAAAATTTAATGTCGCAGGTAACTAAATATATGATACAATTTTATCTTCTTTTAAAAAGTACAGGGTGCATTTGGGAAATCCAAGTATGTAACTATATACAGTACTTTAAATAGTGAAAATAGCATGAAAGGCAGAGCAGTTAGTATGCATCTGAAGCTTTTACTGTGTTTTTTATACTAATGTAGAACACAGAATCGAGACTTCCTGTTTAGGAGCTGGTGGTAATGTTACATCTTTCTGAATTTGCAGGGCCGTAGGTCCGTTCGGTACGGAGACTTCCAGTACTGTGATCAGGCAAAGTCAGTAATAGTGGTAAGTTATGGTGGTAAGGGGTATTACCTACTTACTTGCCTCATCCTAAGCAAGAAGAGGCTTTACTACGCAGTTTGTGACTGTTATCATGATGACTCATTGTATTTTAATGATGCAAAGTGTTGGAGATACTATTTACGATATGCACAATAGAGGTATCAAAATATTGGTTTATGGGGTTTTTGTTGTTGTTGGCCTTTTGTTGGGTTTTTGCTTACTATGGCCTACCTGACACCCAAAATAATTTTCTAAAAAGAAGTTTGTAGACAATTTTTTCCTTCATGAAACAGATGTGTCTGGGAACTTTAACTGTAATATTTTGGAATTACATGCCAGTTCAGATCAGCCAAGTTAAATTATTATAGTTTTTCTCCCATAGTGTAAAGTTGCTTATGTCTTTCACAGCAACAGTTATGGAAATGATTACTGATTGAATCCAGATGTACAACTGCAAATACTTTCATTTTGCAGTTATATGTGTATATGTATTAATATCTATATATTGCAAGATTCTTCCATGTAAAAATGTGAGAATAATGTTTTCTGTTTAATTTTTCTTTAACTGCTGCAGTGCAGTACTTAATCACATGAAATAAATAGTTTATGTATGATATTGCAACCATTGAAAAACAAATGCTGCAACTAGAGTTACTGGTCTTTAACTATTTAAGGTATTTTGAAAGCATTACATATTTTTAAAGATAATGTGCAATATTTTTAAGTTGCTGCCCATGCAGACAAAGAACAAATGCCCTTTATGTGTGACATGTAACTATTATGCTTTCTAACACATAGATGTAAATTCTTTCTTGTTTTAACTCTGTGTATTTAATTTGTATTTTTGAAAATAGTCTGTGGACAGTCAGTTTCCATGATGGGCTGCTGTGTGACCTGCACGTCGTGTTGAGAGGGACAAACGTGCATGGCTGTGTTGGGTTGAGCATGGCATTGCTTATCAGTAAAATGCAGCAGATCGGTGTGAGCATTGATAACAGGCCAAGAGTGAAAAATGGATTGACCTAAATATGTTGATATTGCATAATGAGGTCCTTCAAATATTAATAGGATAAACAAAGTTCAGACTTTTTTGGGTTTGCTATGTAGGTGTTAGTAATTAGAATATGTATTAATGTTATAAATTATCAAATTTAATCATAGAAATGCTGTTTTTCTGTATAGAAGTATATGCCAGTCCTCACTTAAATATGCATTGCCTCCTTTTTTCTTTTTCTTTTTAAGAGAAATACCAGTCGTCAGACAAAGCCTTTGAAAGTACAAGTTATGCATTCATCTATTGTTGCCCATCAGAGCTTTGGTCTGAAGCTCCTAACTTGGCTTGGCAGTGTTATTGGATATTCAGGTGGGCAAAATTGACCTTTTTGAGATAAGTTAGAGAATATTTGTGAGAGGAGCTGATTTTCTGAAGCAATTTTGTCTACTTATTTCAGATATGTAACGTGTAAGGCAAAGCTATTAATAACTTGTCAGACTTCATTCTATTTTCTCTTACTGGAGTGCTGTTCTGAATTCTAACTTGCATGTGAAAGTGCTACCAGTCTTACGTAGTCTTTTCTGTTTAGTTGCTGTTGAACAGAAGCTGAGACTCGCTGTCAAATGCAGTATGCCAAAAAGCTATTTTTTCAGTCCCTAGTTCTTTTTAAATGTGTGCAGTAAGCTGAAAATAACCTGTCTGATTAGATAAAACAAAATTATTCAGAAGTAATTTGATGAATGATGATGAAAGTGATTGCTTCAGATTTTTTGCTAAGTAGAACAGAGAATATGCAAGGAATTGTGGAAGGTTTTGGTAAGTATAGAAGCTGACAAAGTCTTAATCAGATTTTTTGAAAGGTTTCTTCAAAGGAATCAAGATGCACAGTATCAGATTTTATGGGAATGCTCGGTTTTTGTTTTGACTTGGTTCCCCCTTTGTCCTGGTAAATCATAAGATTGTGAAGATGTAGGGTATGATGGGAAATAAAAGGAAAAGTGACAAACTGCTGATATGGGGAAATGCAGATACAGACCCCCTTGCAATTTGTATTTTATTCATCTGGAAATGTTAGCAAGAAGTATTAGCAAAGCTCTCTCAGCTGTCATATTGCACCTATGTTCTGCATGGGTGCAACCTTCCTTCAGAGACTGTATCTTTTATTAGACTGGTAGTTGGAAAACTAGCCAAGATTTCAGGCACAGAGTCTTTATAACATGTTCTCGTTTTTGAAACGTAAGTAGTTTATGTTCAAGTTTTAAAGATAAGTAAATCAAACTTTTGAACAAAAGTTACGGTAGCAGTTTGTTCAACTATTTGCCAGTGTTGCTGGCAAACAGTAGGTATTACTAGAAAGGAGTTATGAAGATAGTTTCCTTCTGTGGTAAATTTTCCTTTCAGTGAAACATGTAGGCAGGCACTGTCCTTCTCATTTTAAGCTCAGTCTTGCGCCACATCATGTGTGCCAGGTGCCACAGTCATTAATTTTCAGCATTGAATGACAGTTGCAAAAAAGTAACTCGAATGTGTTAAGGGTGTCTCAAATTACAGAAGAAAGCACTGAGTTTTGTTTGAGTTGTGTTTGTAGTGTTTCTGAAGTTCCGAAGAGTTCAGCTCATTAAATGCTGAGTTCTTTATGATTCAGAAGGGCAAAAAGCATGTTTGATTGTAAACAGCACACATACACTTTGTCTGTGACCAGTGTGCTCAATTACTTGAGCTGCCTTCCATGTCTTGGGATGCAGTCTCATACTCTTGGAGTCTGGTTTTGTGAAGTGCTCTTCTGAAAGAGTGGGTTTCCCTTAGGTTTTTAACAAACACATCCAAACAACTAATTTCTGCTCAATCTTTTCAACAGTCTGTTAGCCTTCGTCTGTAACATGGGGTAATACAGTTGCAGTGCTTCGGTGGTTACACTGAAATGTCCCTGAACAAAGGCTGAGTGACAGGTGGAGGGGTCATCTGCTGTGCCAGAGTTAGGTTGGATGATTGCTGTGAAAGGAATGACAAATTCTTGTCATTAACAAAGAAAAAACCTTGCTGTGGAACTTCATCAGAAGTTTGACCACTGCATCCTTCCTAGCGAATGTCACTTCTTCAGGAATAAGTGTCTGTTTGACAATTGCTGAGCAATGCAGTAGTTTCCATTAATTTGTTATCCTTCATAACAGTTGTTGGAATTGAACTCTGCAAGGCAAAAAAGGAATAACCCCAAAGTGCTGTAGGGGTTTTCAGAGTGCCATGCAGCACATGGTGTGGTGTACACGGCAGTAAGCCACTGCCCGTTCTGCCTGAGGATTTGATGCCAAGCAGGGTGTGGAAATAAGGGCTCCGTAAGTCACATAGTTCTCAGGCAATATACATTACCTCTAGTGCAAAGCCAGGTTGAACATTCTTAATAGGAGCATGTCTGGGTTGTACTCTGTTGCAGATGCAGGCTTGTCTGCAAGCATGTTCTTATAATTACAATTATTGCTTCTTTCCATTAGAAAAAACATGCAGAGAAGCCTTAAAATGATAGCAGCTCCTAAGTGAAAACAAAAAGCTCCTGCATGAATGTATGTGTCATGTCATATATGAATTATATTTTCCTTTTGATAAGACTCTAAACAGGAAAAAGAAAACCTAGAAAATTAGCCTGCTGCATAACTTTCTTATTTTAGTAAACCAGCAGCATTTTTAGGGAAGCACATTTTGATTTGATAACTTTAAATCAAATCATTGCGTTTGGCAATTTTCACTATGTTCCTAATGTTCCGTAAGGCTAGTGTGAAACTTGCAAGGTATGAAATATTTGTGTTTGTATCAGCAAAATATGACTGCTGTTACTCAGTTGTCATGGAAAAGAGGGCAGTGTGAGGGCTTCTGTGTTGTATGAAAATTTCAGTGTGTCAGAATAACATACATTTGTGTTTGAGCTGTAAGTAACTTGCACCATTTCTCTTCATTAAGATGGCCTTCGCCGAATACTGTGTCAGGTTGGTTTGCAAGAAGGGCCAGATGGTGAAAATTCTTCTCTTGTAGATAAGCTGATGCTGTATGATTCTAAACTGTGGAAAGGTGAGTTTTCTCAAAGTTCTGGAAAATGCTAAAGAATGCTATGCCTAAGTTTTCCTTCTACTGTATCTGCTAATGCTCGATCATTTTTACTGTATTATGGATAATTTTGCCTAATTTGTTATAACCTCTCGCTTCCTGATGCACTCCCAAGTATATTTAAGACAAGAACATGTAGAGACTGTTTGGAGATGGGGTTGGTTTTAGGTCTAATTTTTCGAGGTGGTCTGAAATTAAGACTGACTTGAATATGCAAATGACAGTGAGAGTTAAGGGAAATTGAGTAAACAATAGAGAAATTGGGGGTTTGTCTGCTTTATAGGATCTCAGCATCCATTTAATATCTACCAAAATGCCTATTTTTAAGGGATAAGGCAGAGTCTTTCTGCTTTGACTTGTGTTTGTGTTCATGAGGTATTCTTAAGTTTCTGAGAACATTCAGTGAAAACTACTGTTCTGTTGTTTTAGAGCTCTTGAAACTTTGAAAGGCTGTTTGATATAATGGAATTAGCTAGAAAAGTTGTAATTTTAAGGAAAGGGAGGTCGTTGATTTCTATTCCCTCATCGATTCCGTGTCTGATTTGATATCCTGAAAAGGCCAGGTGTAAGAAAGAGATGCACAAAGGACAGGTAGGGAATGATGCAATATGTCTGTCTGGGGGACTTCTTGGAGTACCAATAAAATAAGTAAGAAGTAAAGTGGAAAGTGGATGTAGTATGGAGACAATGACTATTTTAGGTTTTGTTTATCTAATACCTTTGTCTTGAGAATGAAGTCCTGGCACTGCGAATTTTGTAATCTGAAAGGTACTGCTTTTGTGGAGCATTATGACATTTTTAATACAGGTTTTGTTAGGATAATGTCTTTCATGTAAGCACAGAGTAACTTCTGCATTTCTATTTCAACGCCAATATTTCTCTACTCTTTCTTGTATTCCATAGTTGTTCTCCATTAAGGAAATAGTATCATGGCTTTTGACTTAAAAGTGACCCAACAGAAAGAAATGATGCATATGTGCATTTGTTTCCAAGCTACATAGAGATGAATATCATTTGTATTGATAATACTGTCTGGGATGCTGTCCAGACACACTAGAAATTCAGAGATAGCTAAGCTGATTGTTTTATGGAGATGTTCATAACTGGGAAGATTTGTTGCACTTCCCAAGACTTCTCATAATAGTGTTCTCTTCTTTTCCCTGGGCTATCTAAATCCCCTGTTTATCCTGAGGAGGAACAGAGTTCTGTTCTTGTTTTGCTGACTTCCCTTATATTTGATGATATACATTCCCGTTCAACAGTGTTATCTTATACAGGAGTAATAAATAATGCCTCTTGAAGAATTTTGTTTTATGTGTTCTTCTTCATCCTTTGCTACCACCTGACAGACTTAATCAAAGCAGCTTCTACTCCGAAATGTGTATTTACCTCATTCTGTAGAAGTTTATTTTTCTAAATGTTTCCATAATATGTTGATAGAAAATAGTGACATGCAATGTTTCATTCATTTTTCTTGACAGGAGCTAGAAATGTGTACCACCAGTTATTCATGAGCAGTCTACTTATGGATTTGAAATACAAGAAACTTTTTGCTATCCGCTTTGCAAGAGTAAGTATCTTTCTTACAAAGAGCCATTAAATGCTAAAACTGTCTAGTGAAGAGAGTCTAGTTAGCATACAGTGATTTAAATGAACTGTTACCCGAATTTTTTTCCTTTTTATGGAAGTGAATACCTGAAATGAAGTGCTGAAAATCTTATTTTACTCTTCAATATATTAGTTCTAATGGCTTCTCATCTCCTGGGAAGGAAATGGCCTTTCAGGCGCCCCAGAACTAAAGCAGTTCAGGTTTTTTGTCTTCACCATCAGCTATGTAGGCTATCACTTCTTAAGAGCTAATTGCTGCTCATTGTTGAGGAGTAAGCTGTTATAGCACTGCTCAGAAATAGTGCTGAAATTCAGTTATGCTGATTAGTATTTCTGCAGTAACTTGTGTTTGAAATGCTTTACATCAGCACTGTAAAATTCTGCTCACTCTGCTGCAGACAAATAACTTTCTTGAGTAGAAAATAAAATACTGGCCTTTATTGTGAAAATGAGGGTGAGTAGATCTCACATGTGAGCAGATTAAGTTGTCATATTCTTTGTACAGAATACCCATCTAATAATCCATTAGAGCTACTCTTCCCTTTTTCATGGCATTAAAGTTTCCCAGAGCAGACATTTAAGTTAAAAAATCAGGTCAGTGTGGATTAGAGGTGAATTTCCCCTTGTTGTTTAGAATTACCGGCAGTTGCAGAGAGATTATATGGAGGATGATCACGAACGGGCAGTATCGGTGGCTGCTCTGTCTGTCCAACTCTTCACTGTACCTACTCTGGTGAGTAGTGCCTGTCTTTCTTTTAAAAACTGATAGTTGGCACTCCTTGCCTTTTTTTGCCTCCTTCTTAATAGAACTATGAGCGATTGCAGAGTGATTTTATGAAAGATGACCACGACAGAGAGTTCTCAATTGCTGACCTCTCGATACAGATATTCACAGTGCCTTCTCTTGTAAGTACTAAAAGACCAAAAAAGGAAATCTTTATTTGTTAAAAGCCTCTCGAGGTTCATAAATCAAGGCTGCAGATTTCTTTAACATTACTGTGGAAATGCAGAACAGTCAGACTGTTTGCATACATTGCTATGGGTTTAGAAGTTAAAGCATTCAACATTGGGAAGTTTCAGTCTGGCTTCCCGGAGTGGGCTGGGTGTTTCTGGTTTTTCTTTTTACATTTTTCTTTTATTTATTTTTTTAGAAAAGTGCTTTCATATTTATTTAGAGATACATACATGTAACATTTAAATTCCTCATCGTACTGAGCCACAGTTACTGTTTGTAGAAATCTATATTATGGTTTGCATATCATGGTTTCAGAGCACCATTCTGGTGCAGTTTTATAAGTGATCCACTTCATGTTCATTTTCCAGTCAACACAAGTGCAAGCAAGAATTGTCTCATGATACTCCCTACTTCCTTTGGTACTTTGAGTCTCAAGACAATGCCTTCTTTCAGATTTCCAGTTAAGTTTTGTTTTGGTGCTACAAGCACTGTGACTTCTCCCAGCTCACTAAATCTGCTAGTCTTTCACCAGCTTGTTTGGGAAACTTTTTTTTTTGTTCCAGTCTCCATTTAAATCTGTCTTGGCTTGTATTATGAACTAGACAAATTAAAATTTGGAGCTGTACTGGAATAAAAGTCTAATTTTCATACTCAGAATCGTTTAAAAAATGAATGCTTCTGAATCCTCCCAAATTTAATTAGCTTCATTGAGCTCTAAAATTCAGTGGTAGCATGGCAGTCACAATACTGAGCA
>VZTA01021955.1:0-17857 GCA_013398855.1 Mohoua ochrocephala
AGAGGGTTTAATTTGGGCCACGATGATGTAATAATAATCAATAAAATTTCATGTTGATGATCCATGTGGGTTTTTTGGGGGGTTCATTCAATTAATAAAATGCTTAAGTAAAGACTGGAAAATCCCTCCACTCGCTGGGAACCACCAGATAAAGCAACATTTATCATTTCCTTTCTATTTTCTCTCCTTCCCATTTTCTTCCTCTTCTATTACCTCTCCAAAGCGTGACCAGAATTGGCTTCTCTGTGCAGTTCTGGAGACCAAAATGAGCTCAGACTTCTTCGGAAAAGAAGAGGAACAGGAGATTAATTCTGCTTTTCCCGTGCTGAGCTTGTGAAAACAGCATCAGGCTCTCCCTGCATCCAAGAGTATAAAAAGCTCCCTGTTTTTCACGCAGAAAATGGTGATAAAATCCCTCTTACGGCACAAAGAAAGGTCGAAAATCTCTGATTTTTCACGTGCTGGGTTTAATTTGGGGTTGAGGAATTCTGGTTTCTCTGATTGCGGAATGAGGGTTGGAGCAGGCTTTGGAATCAAAGGTTTATCCCAGTAAAAGTTGCACTCCTGAGTATCCAAACCCGCTCTGGATTTACACCTGGATTATGCCACCAGGGTCGGGAAAAAATTCCTCAAAGGAAAGTGAAAGGAGGGGAAAAAATCCCTATTTATTTACCAAACACACGGGAAAAGAATAATGCTAAATAATAAAATCTCTCGCTGTGGAGAGAAAACCTGGGAAGATTTGAGAGTCCTTTCCGTGGGTGTGGGCTCTCTCTCTCTCTCTCTCTCTCTCTCTCGGTGTGAGGGCTCCCAGTGAGGTTCTGATGTTCTGGTGCTCTGAACAGCCCAGGAGAGAAGAAGGAAAAAATCCAAAGTGCCAGGGGAACAAAGGAGTTGAACTCTGCGTGTGTCTCTGCTGAGAAAAGGAGCCCAGAGGCGGGGAAAGCAGGAAGGGGTCTCTGCTGTGCAGCAGCAGGAACGCAGGGCAGGGTGTGTGTCCTTGGAGCACAAAAAACTGCTTTGAAAAGTTCCTCTGGCTTTTTTCTTTCTCTCACCCCCAGTTTTAAAGACACAGAAAGGCCCAGGAGTCATGGCTGGGCACAGAGTAGGTGATGGGGGATACACAGCATAAAGTCACCCCAAGACAATTTGGAAGATGGAAAGGGCCAGGAATCTTTTCCTGGGATGGAAAGGAATGGAATGGGATCAAAGCTACAGCCCCTCTGTCTCTGGGAATAAGATGATTTAGGGGATTAAGGTGATGAAGAGATGGGGCTGGAAATGCTCCTTCCATTGGATCCCGGAATCCTGGGGTAGTATTTCCCATCTCCCTGAGAAAATGTTTTCCATGTGTTGAGCGCACTTAGCAAGGGATGGCTGGAATGAAAAGTGAGTTTTCCAAGAACATTCCAGTGGATATTCTGTATTTGTAATAAATTTAAGTTGCTCCCTGGTTTTAAGGTTCTTAACCAGGATGTTTCATCCCGTAAATGCTGTGGAAAAGCTTCATTTCCCTGCCTGTTTTGATATTCCATAATCCATTCTCACCGCGGGCAAACCTCGGAAAATCCTCCTGACTGGGGATTCCTTTCCCTTTAATTCCTTGAATTCCCATTCAAGGCTGCCCACTGACCTCTGCCTGCCTGCCAGTATCAAAAAAGTGAATAAATAGAAATTTTGATATTATAAAAAAAATTCTGGGAGCGCCACAGCTCCTGGAAAAAAAACACCTCCCAAATATTTATTGAGATATAAACCCTAAAAAATCCTTTCCAACTTCATCCCCAATTTCTGCCTCTCAGCTTCCCAGAGCCCCTCTCACGACTGTTTTCTCCTCCTCCACCTCCACAGCTCCTGCTCCTCTCCTGAAATTCCCCCCTGCTCTTCCCTTCCCTTCCCATCCCACCGCCCACCCGCCTGCCACGCTCCGAGGGTGGCTTCCCTCTCCTGGCAGCTTATCCCGAGGTTTTTTTTTTAGGAGCAGGAGCACAGCAGCTCCAATTAGTGCCCCAGATTCTCGCAGGAATATCATTAAAGTGTGGAAAGAAACTCTTAATTAAAGACTCCTTTGGAATTTCGCTCTGATTGTAATGCTCCAGCGGAACTTTCCCATCTTGAAATGAATTCACGGGGAAAGGATTCAGCTGGAATTTACCTGGGTTGGTTTTCAACAACCCTGGTTGGTTTTCAGGGTTATCCCTCCAGAAAATATCGGTGAACCCAGGAGAAGTGGATGAACTCTGGAGAAATCCCACTGTGGTGCCCCATTCCAACAGGGAAGGGAACACGTAGGAATGCCGGTGCCTGTGGGGGAAAAGGAATGATAGAAGTCGGAGGATCTGGGAAAGATTCCAAAGTTTTATTAATAAATTATAAATTTGGAGTGGGAATTGGTGTTGGGTTGTCCCCGATCTCCTGGGATGAGCCCATGGAAGTGGGGTTTGGATCAAGGGTGGGATGAAAGGGAAGAGAGGGAGAGAGAATGGGATAAAGGGAGATCTCCAGTGCTGGCTCCAGCTCTGATCTGGCTGAGGGGGTGTGCAGGGTCCTGGGGCTCCTCCTGGGATTTGGGGGCACCTTTTTAGGGATGAGTTTTCCCCATCCTGAGGGAAAAATTAATTCTTGTGCTCAGTCTGTTCTTCCAGACCTTCCTGGGGATGAGTTGGAGGCTCTGGGGGTTTGGGGTGATCTTGATCCCCCTCCAGTCCATGGGCACTTCCTGGCCTCATTCCCGCCCTGGAGTCAGACCAGGGATGGCATTCCCAGAAAATCCCCACCTCCACATGGCCCCTTCTCCAGCCACATCCTGGTTTTCCCACTGACTATTCCCAACAATCCTTGGAAGGCTCCATTTGGCTTTTTGGGACACACATCCCGGAGCTCCTGGGATTATCCACCCAGGAGAAACTTTGATCAGCTCAAGATATCCTATCTTTTCCATAACTAATTCTCTATGTTAATATCTCTTCTTTTCCTGCTCTCCGGTGTCTAAAAAAGGTGGAAATGAGGAAGCCAAGCCAATCCTTTTAGTCCCAGGTTTATGGATAAAACCCCTCTCTCTGCATCCGGAATTTTAACGCGGAATTTTTGGCAACCGGGAGAAGTTTTGTTGTGCTCAGGAAATCAGGCCATGGAATAACATCAGATATTAATAATCCAGATTAAAAAATCTTTTGAAAATTGGTGATTTTTAATAAGAGAGACTTCTTATATTGGGGAAAAAACGTTCTCCAACATCTCCATCATCCTCATTCCAGTTCCACATCAAAAGAAAATCCTTAATCTCCTTGTGCCTGATTATGGTGCCTTTAATTCCTCAGATTTTTAAGGTTTTGAGGGATTTTAGGGAGGTCAGGACTTGCTGGAGGGATAAATATTTTCCGTGGATGAGAATTGTTAACAGCAAAAAAAAGTCACCGAAAAACCCCAACTGAAATCATTTCTGTAGGTGGTGGGTGGCCTATTCTGCTTTATTTTTTGTGGAAGTACGTGGTTATATCTGAAATAAAAGGAATAGCATGCATCTCTTTTTTATACCCAATATCCAGTAAAAATAAAATTAAAAATTACGGCAGAGTAAAAAAAAAAAAAAAGCAAGCAAAAATAGGGAAAATGAGATCATTTTCTTAACGTTCTGCTGAACATTCTGGATTTATGGAAGGAAATGAGACAATTTATGAGATCGAATCTGCCAGGGTTTGGTTTGAAATCCATAAAACAATGTTATTTTTATGTTCGGTGCTTGGGTTTCAGGCAGAGGATGTGATCCCACACATCGGCACCCCCAGTGAGGGGATTTTCGAGGGAAAAGCAGCTTTTTCACACAATCTCCCTCTATTTTGCCTTGCTGGAGCAGAATTCCAAAGCCACAGCTCCCGTCAAATGGAGAGGACTTTTCATCCCGGTCTTCTGAGTATTCCCAGAATCAATCATGAGAACGATTGGGATGAAACGTGGAATTAATTCCGAATATTTGGCTTCTGAATGGAAAAGGGAGCTCAGGCTCCGGCAACAGAGCCCCAGTTCCAGGCAATCCGAGCCAGCTGACTCCCGATTTTAATTCACAGCCTTCCTCACCGGAAATCACACACCTCAATCCCTCTTCTTCAAGGGAAAAACCCGAAAAACTTCGGGAAACATTTGTTAGATCTCTTTGCTCCCAATAAAATCTGCAGAGAACTCTACAATTCTCTCTGATCTTTAAAACAAAACTCTGGTGGACAACTCACATCCGCAATCTTCCCCCATTCCCACGGAATCCCATTTCTTCCCATCTCTAATTTAAAACCACGACTCATTTTGCTCTCAGAAATCTTTTCAACCCCATTTGTTGTGCAAAACATGAACCGACCCATGAAGGAAAAAGGGAAAGGAGAGGCCGGTATTTTTATTTTCTTGGGAGCAGAGAGCTCCGTTTGAGGCCGTTTTCCCCGCAATGTTGGGAATTTTGGAGCTGGGGGATGCTCCCCAGAATTTGCTCTTCAAATGATTCATCTCTTTTTTGCCCCTCACGTCACCTTTGAGCTCTAAGTCTGGGGTCGGGGAATGTTTCTCTGCCAAGAGCTGTTCCTGTTTTTTTCCCTGACATCCCTTTATCTCTTTTCTCTGTTTGCTCCCAGCTCCGTGCTGAACGAACGCATCCCCAGGTAAAAAAAACGGCTTTTCTAACAATGAGCACGAAATGAAGAATGTTTCACTTGCCTCCAACAATCCCCAGCATTCCCAGGGCAAATTCCAGCCTCAGTCCGTGGAAAAAGAGGAATCAAATGTCACAGAAAGGCCTCGTGAATGACCTCATGTTCCACGAGAAAAAGACTGAATTCCCAGTGTTGCGTGTGCAGCAAATGGAGCTGAAACCCCTTGGATTTATCGGTCGAAGCTTGGAGCTGTCACTGCTTTGGAGTTGTTTTCTTTTCCATGTCTTTCTCCTGCTCTTTTTCTGGATAAATACACAGCCAGGCAAAGGTTGGGCACAGCATGGAAAATCCAGGTTCCTGCACCTCTTGTTAGAAGGTGGGAAAAGGGGAAACGGCCTCAAGTCGCACCAGGGGAGGGGGAGTTGGAATATCAGGGAAAGAAATTCCTCACTGGAAGTGCGGTGAAGTATTGGAGTCACCACCCCTGGAGGTGTTCAAAAACCATGGGAATGTGATGGGAAAATGGAGCTGGGAAGGGGCTGGAACACCAGGAGCACCTGAGGGACCTCAAATCCTGGGGACAGTTCTGGGCCCCTCCTGACAAGAAGGACTTTGAGGGGCTGGAGGGTGTCCAGGGAAAGGAACGGAGCTGGGAAGGGGCTGGAGCACCAGGAGCACCTGAGGGACCTCAAATCCTGGCTGGACATGAGCCAGGTGTGCCCAGGTGGGCAAGAGGCCAAAGGAACCTGGCCTGGATCAGGAATTGTGTGGGAGCAGGAGCAGGGCAGGGATTGTCCCCCTGTGAGGGACCTCAAATCCTGGGAGCAGTTTTGGGCCCCTACTGGCAAGAAGGACATCGAGGGGCTGGAGTGTGTCCAGGGATGGGACTCCAGGGATTCCAGCCTGTTCCAACCCTTCCATGAAGAAATTCTTCCCAATATCCAATTTCAACATTTCCTGGCCCAGCCTGAGGCCGTTCCCTCTCCTCCTGTCCCTGTTCCCTGCCAGCAGAGCCCGACCCCCCCCGGCTGCCCCCTCCTGTCAGGGACTTGTGCAGAGCCACAAGGTCCCCCCTGAGCCTCCTTTTCTCCAGGCTGAGCCCCTTTCCCAGCTCCCTCAGCCCCTCCTGGTGCTCCAGCCCCTTCCCAGCTCCATTCCCTTCCCTGGACACGCTCCAGCCCCTCAAGGTCCTTCTTGCCATGAGGGGCCCAAAACTGCTCCCAGGATTCAAGGTCCCTCACGAGTGCCCAGCACAGGGGACAATCAGGACAATCCCCACCCTGCTCCTGCTCCCACACAATTCCTGATCCAGGCCAGGTTCCTTCGGCCTCTTGCCCACCTGGGCACACCTGGCTCATGTCCAGCTGCTGTCACCAGTTCCTGGGGACATCGAATATTTGAATGACTTGAACCAGGAGCAGAATTGGGCTCCTCAGGTGCCTCAGGAGGGCCAAGCCCAGCCCTGGTGTCACGAAGGGTGTAAATAATTGTGTGGCTCGCTGACAGAGGAGTTCAGGGGTCCGTGCCCTCCCTGCCTCTGGAAGCACAGCCCTGATTTTCCACGGAGTTGTTAATAAGCTCTGCTTCCCGATCCCACTCTAAATTTACCCCTTATCTGACCAGGAAATCTGGTTTGTTTAAATTTAATCCTGGCTCAGGCTCAGGAAGGCTTGGGATGATCAGATCCATTCTCCACTGAGCATCGCCCACAGCCAAGAAATGCTGACTTTTTTTTCACCCCTTCATAATGAAAAATAAGAAACCGAGTCACAGCAAAAATATCCTTTATCAAAATATTTCCTTTTATAGGGAGGAATCGGAGCGAAAACGCTCACTCTGCGTCCTTAGGTGAAGTATTCTTTAGGAAAATGATTTATTGCTCACCAGCAAAACCTCCCCAGCATTTAAACGGACTTTAAATTGACAAGTTCTGATTTTTAATTGTGGTAAGAAATTCCCTTTTATTACGCTCCGTTTATGGCTCTTCCATCACCAATATTGGAGCAAGACAAAGTCATCCCCAAACCCCAGAATTTCTGAATTTTGGGCATGTGGAGATGACGTTTTTGGGGACATAATTGATACCTGCTTATCACCCAGCTGAATAATGAGCATTTCCACACCTGTGGCTTTGATGTGCAGGCTGTAAATTCCCAAATTAGCTCTCCGATTTTTATCCTTTCCCAGATGGAATTATGTATATTTAAAGGGAGCAGTGAATTAATTCTGGGATTTGGATTTAAGCTGCACTGCTCGATCACGAGCTCTCGGTGACCTCTCGCTGCCTGTGCTGTTCCCTGGATAAAAGGCCTTGGATGATTGATGTGGTTTGAATCAATTCCAGTGTTGGTGGTCGGGAACTCTGATTTGTTATCCAGGCTACCTCTGGAGCATTTGGAATTGGTGTAGGATTGTGGAATCATGGAATGGTTCGGGTGGAAGGACCTTAAAACTCATCCCATTCCATGGGCAGGAACATCTTCCACTATCCCAGGTGGTTCCAAGCCTCATCCAGCCTGGCCTTGGACACTTCCAGGGATCCAGGGGCAGCCACAGCTTCTCTGGGAAATCCATTCCAAGACCTCTCCACCCTCACGGAGAAGAATTCCTTCTGTATTGCCAAGTGGAGAATCGGGAGTCCATCAGGACGAACAGAAATGAGAAACGATGGAAAAACGAGCCTTGGGAAGAAGGAATCGGCAGAGAGATTTTTTTAATCCAGGAGAAACGGGAATCGTATCCCAATTTTCTGCTGGTTGCATCCACTGGGGCTCCCTGGAGGGTAACCATGGCGATTATGGGTTTGAGAAGAACGAGGCAAATTTGGGTAGAAATGGTTTCTCCTCACAAGCCACATGGAAAAGAAGATTCCCCCAGGAGGGAATAAAAAAAGGAGTTCCACCAAGGCAGTGATACACGGGAAGAAACATCAGAAACATCATCCTGCAGAGGAGGCAGGAACTGCGCTGATCCGGGATCCCTGACTCTCGGGGGCTCCCACAGCTGAACCAAAAGCCGGGAAGGCTCCAGCAGGGTCCGATTTTTCCCAATCTGCTCTCAGGAAGCAGTTGATCACAGCACACCAAGCTTTTGATGGCACAGCCAAGGGAAGTTTTCCCAATTAGCTCGTTAGCACCAATCCCATCGCTGTGCCAACTTTGGGAACGTGACCGGAGGCAGACACCGGGCCCGTGATCCCGTTTGCTTGTTTGAAGTTGTGTCTGATTTATGTTTCCTGTCTCTTCCACGCTGAACTGGGGGTTAAAGGGCCAAGTGGGAGGTGAGGGCAGCCCCTGAGCCACCCTTCAGCTGTTGTAGGGGCTCTTAATCCCAGGGGATTCACCACACACCCATGGAATAACATCATAATTTCCTCTCCAATTAAAAGCCCCTCGGACTGGAGCAGCTCCCAGGCTCTGAGGACAGCCGGGTATTTCAGGGAAGAAATCTTCAGGGAAGAAATCCCAACAGCCCGATGGACCTGAACCCTGGGGCTGCTCTGGTCCTTCGCAGGGTTGGGCCTCCGGATGGTTTTGGATCAGAGCCTGATGAAATCAGTCAGGAAAAATCTCCTCACGCTCACAGCTCGCTTGGCTGGTTCTGGCTCTTTATGGGAGCTTTCTCCATTTCCAGAGGATTTCCTGGGAGCTGGAGCACTCCCCTCACATCTTCATTAGCATCACTCATTCCAGCACGCCTTGCCAGGTCGGTTGGTGGGAAGAGACGAGGCTTTGGTGTCATCCCCTCATCCCACCCCATTTCCCGCCGGCGCCTTTTCCGTCACCCGCCGGTGTCAGGCTGAGCAATTAAACCCCAACCTGCTTTCCCTGCATCCGATATTTATTGCCCTCCAGCAACCAGGAGCTCGTTGCTTTCCTTGGATGCAGTGGGAATGCTCTTTCCCACATTTTCCACTCAGGAGCAGCTCCCCTTCTCCTCCCTGCTTGAGGTCTGATGTAATTGACATTAACAGAGCGTTAACAAATTGCCCCGGGGGGCATCCAAACCCTCTCCACGAACGTGAGGACTTCAGGCTGAGGTACAAAGTGGAATTAAAAGGATTCCGGATAAATCTGGCTCCCAGCTTGGCAGGCTGATGAAGTAAAGCCTCGTGTCAGAAGCCGCTTTGCCTTGGGGCAAAAAAGTCACTTCGGTGTCCTGGAAATGTCACCAGAATAGAGATGAGCTGCACCTTGTCGAGTTCTCTCCGCAGCTGCTTCTCCAGGAGAAGCTTTGCCCCGGGCAGGACCAGCTCGCTGCTCCCAGCAGCTTTTCCAGCAGCTGCAAATGTGTCCCAAGGAAGCCACGTGGGAGCTGTTTCCCGTTTTCCTTGACTCCTCACAGCCTGGGGATTTCAATAAACCAGGCAAAGGTTGGCTGCTGAGGAAGTCAGCGGAGGAGCAGCGGCTTTGGCGGCCAAAAATGGCCTCAGGGCAGAAGCAAGAAGATGTTCAAGGTGCCTTCTAAATTTTTATTTCATGCCCAGAGCAGCTGTGGCTGCCCCTGGATCCCTGGAGGTGCCCAAGGCCGGGTTGGACAGGGCTTGGAGCAGCCTGGGATAGTGGAAGGTGTCCCTGCCCATGGCAGGGAGTGGATATGGATGGGCTTTGAGGTCCCTTCCAACCCAAACCATTCCATGTCTCAGTGATTCTCTGATCCCATGATCCTGTGATCCCATGATCCTGTGATTCTGTTTTTGTGCTCCTGTGATTCTGTAATTCTGTGTTTCTGTGATTCCATGATCCTGAAGTTCTCCAGTCCTGTAGCTCTCTGATCCCATGATCCCGTGATCCCATGATCCCGTCTCTGTTTCTGTGATCCTGCGATCCTGAGGTTCTCCAATCCTGGTTTTCTCTGATTCCCTGATCCCGCGGTCCTAGGCCGAGTTTCCATGCCCACTCAACCCTTGTCCCGTGTTTTCATCCCTGATCGCTCTCCTCCAAGGCCGCCCTCCTGGTGGATCCCAGAATTCCCAGCACGGTCACCCCTGATCCACCACCTCCAGCTCCGTTTGCTGGGAGAGGTTTCCCAGTCTCCAGCTCCATGCCAGCATCTCCAGGGAAGTTTCCTGACTGGATCAGGGAGGACGGCAAAGAAAAGCTCAAAAATGATGATTTTGCATGAAGAGAAACCTCTGCCCACTGCACTGGTGGGTGACCAGCTGGAATTATTGGCAACAGGAATCTGTCGGATCTCCTTGGCCAAACTTCCAGCGGTCTGAACTTCTCCTTCGCCAGCAGCACCTCCACTTCCAGCTGTGCCCCAAAGATCTTTCCCGCTGGGAACACCCCTGGAGACCAGGACAACCAGGGGTCATCCCAGGAGACCAGACCCCCTTGGCAAATCTTTCTCTCCTTTGATCCCCACAACTGGGGACGTTCCAACATTTTTGGTTTCAATTTTCTCTCGGCTTTCCGACGCCATCCCCATGGTTTGCCTCCCCCCAAAAACCCCACGGTTTCACCCATTTCCTCTCGTGCCGCAGCAAACGCGACGCCGTCTCCGAGAAACTCCCCGCCGCGCATTAATTTCTTCCCCCATAATTGTATTTATATTTCAACAAATAGGCTTGAAGTGCATTATTATTCTCAAATGAGCGCTAATGGCTTTCAGCACTTTCCTGCAGCTAATTGTGCATTTATTTCCCCGGCTTTGATGGCTCCCGAAGAATTCCAGTTCTTCATTTCCATGAAACAACTGTGAAGGGGAAATTAACTGGCTGCTCATTTCATCTACGCGTTTGGGTTTTTTTTCCCCTCCCCGAAAAACTCAACGGGAACCGTTGGTGTCCATCAAACAATTCCTTCCCGAGAGGCAGAGCCCCACCAGGAAAACATTTCCATAAATGAGCAACACCAATCTTCAGCCACCCCCCAGCGGGAAAAAAGGGAAGAAGAACAATTTATTGCTGCTCTCGTGTCACTCCAGAGCACAAAAATTCACATTTTGTTCGTAGCGGGGTGGAGGCAAATTCGTTTTAAGGTCACAGGATCCCGTGACACGATTTCAAGGGGATCGCTGAAGCCATCCCTGATTCCAGAGTGGAATTCCAAGAAGTTTGGAAGGGGAGAATGGGAGATTGGACGACACCACCTGCAGCAAAATAATTTTCCTTCAATAATTAACAACGCGGTTCTTCTGTCCTTGTGGATCCCTGGGAGCAGCAGGAGACGTGGACCTTCCTCTGAAATTCCAGGACTCCTTGAGAAGGAAGGAAGCTCTTAATCCACGAATTGTTTCCTTTGGACCACCCATCCTCTTCAATAGCCCCCAAAATTCAGATTTAAAGCATTTTTTAAGCCACAAAATCACCCAACTTCCATTAAAACCCTCGAGCCTTCAGCAGGGCTGGAATTGAGCTGCCTGAATTTAACTCTCCCTTTCCCAACCATTTTTTCCCCAAGGAATTCAACTATTTCCTCTCATTGCTGTTTCCTTGATTTTATTTTTCCTGGAAGAAAAGCAGAGAGAAGGAATTCATCCAACGACGACCTTGATGAGGGGAAGAAAAATGAATTGAGTGCGATGAGAGCCCGGAGCTCATTCCAGCCCGGGCAGCAATGGAAACATCGGGATTGACAAATTAAAATTCGGGTTTGCTCCAGAGTTCAAACACTGTCAATAAATGTGGGAAGAGGATGCCCAGAATCCTTGGGAAGGAGCCTGAGGGCACATTCCCTGCTTATGCAAATTTTAGGGAAAAGTACAGTATTCAACACCACAAATTCTCTTTTTTTTTTTCAAAGCAAACTGAGTCTGGGCAACATTTTGGCCCGAATTTTCCTTCAATTCAGGGCTGTTTTTAGGGGATTTCTGAAAGGGGGAAACCTACTGGGAAGGAAGAGCTTTTTTTGTGGGAGAGAGCAGCTCTCCCACATCCCGCGGGATGCTCTGTCCCGTGGCCAGGGGCTGCTCCAGGGGGTGTTTGCTCACAGCAGGACGGTGGCTAATTCATAAAACAATCCAGCAGAGCCTTTGAACTGCTGGAAAACATTCCAGGGGAGGATGGAAAGGAATTATTCCTCCCTACCAACCTCTAGGCCTTGATCCAGGCCTCTGGTAAAGGCCCAGAGGTACAGAACAATTCCATGGAATCCTGGAATGATTTGGGTGGGAAGGGACATTAAAAACCATCTCGTTCCACCCCTGCCATGGGCAGGGACACCTCCCACTATCCCAGGGTGCTCCAAACCCCGTCCAAGCTGGCCTTGGGCTCTTCCAGGGATCCAGGGGCAGCTTCAGCTCCTCCATCCAACCTTCAATAATTGGGATATTCCCACAGGAGTGGTTCTCGTTCCCAGAAATTCCCCATCCTCCAGCAGGTTTGTTCCAAACATGCAAAGGCAGCGAACGAACCATCTCAGCACCAGGAGGAATTGGGGGAATATCCAAACCCTGCTCCAGAGCCAGTGGAAAACACGGGCAGAGGTGGCTGGGGTGACGCAGAGCAAATCCTGGGATGAAGCCCCCGCTATTCCCACATGGAGAAGGAACGCTGGCGGAGGGTGGGCCCTTCTCTCCGGTGAAAAGAAGGAATGAGAGGAAACAGTCCCAGGTTGTGCCAGGGGAGGTTTGGATTAGATATTAGGGAAACTTTCTCCACAGAAAATGTTGCCGAGCATTGGAACAGGCTGCCCAGGACACGGGTGGAGTCCCCATCCCAAAAAACCCACACGGATGTGGCACTTGGGGACGTGGTTTAGGGGTGAACGAGGTGGGGCTGGATTCACAGCTGGATTGATGATGTTTTAGGCCTTTTCCAGCCTTAACAATACCATGATTTTAACGCCACAAGTGCCCTTTGCTGCCCTCCCACTCCTCCACGGGGAGCGAACAAACCCCGGCCCACGGCAACCCCGCAGCTGTGCTGGAGCAACAATTCACATTTCCCACCAGCTCCAGCCCTGCAACCTCGGTTTTCCCTTTCTCATCCTAAATTGGCTCGGAATCACTCCTTTAATTCCCAGGATAAAGCATCCTCCGTGATTACGACACTCAGGAAGATAAAAGCCAAGAGCTTTTCCCCACACAACCTCTCCTTGACTCCCGCAGCGCCCGCCTTGGCTGTTTTGTAACCCTGCCCAGTTAATTTTGTGCTCAGCGGCTTTTTCGAAGCACAAAAAAAAAAACCCAACCAAGACTTGCTCAGAAATTCTTTAACTCCACAATGCTCCTGGCCTCGCTCCAGCCAAATGATTCCATTTCTACGGCGCTCGAAATAAAGAACGAGCGGGGTAGAATCGATCCAACCCACACACGGAGGTTCCTGTCTGAGAGGCTGGGTGGGAACCAAGCCCTGGTTCATCTGCAGAGCCTTTCCCACCATCCATCCAGACTAGGAAACGTTCCATATTTTCCAGTGGATGCCCCGCAGGTGACAAATTGGTGTCACCACGGCCAAGCTGACACGGGGACACTTTTGGGGGGGGAGGGGGGGGGGGTGGAAAAAGACAATTTTTAAGCTGTCTCAGATTTTGATTCCTCCCCAGTTCGTGCCTCAAAAGCTCCAACATGAGTCCAGATCCTTTATTTACAGCATTTTTTGCCGTCATTCCCGCAAAATCCTCCCTTTTCCTTGGATGCTGTCCCACGTCAGACACCCCTTCGTGGTGCCCCGTCCCCTCAGCACCCACCAAATCCCGGGTGTCACATTCCCAGCTGTGTCCCCCCCAATCAGCCTCTGGTTTATCTTTCCCTCTTAGCTGGTCAGAATATCCTATAAAACCATGGGATTTCTGCCTCAGCTTCCCCAAGGAGTTGAAACCATCCTAAAATCCCAGAATGTTTCAGAAGGGCCCTTAAAGACCATCTCGTTCCACCCCCTGCCTCTCTTTCCATGAGAAGGATCTCAGATCCATATTAAAAGCTGGATGAATTCCTGATGCCTCCAGCTTTTCTTTTTTCCCTTTTTTTTTCCTTTTCCCTGGAATTGAACCTCTGTCCCCATTAGGACACTCCTGTGCCACCAGCTCTGAGCTGTCATCTCACTTGAGGAGATAATTAGTGCAAAGACAGATTGCGCTCTGTCAAAGGATCTTTTGTGGAGAGAGAGAGGGAGCAGGGAAGGAAAATCCTTTCCTCTTTCCTTTGTCAGCCCGGCGGGTTCAAAGGGAGGGAATCATCCCAGTGGAGGGATGAAATATTCCATTTTTAAGCCACCCGAATCCCATCCAGTCGAAACCGGAACCGTCCGCTTTGCGTTTCTGATTTTCCCACTCTGTTACTTCCAGGAAATCTGGAATAAAGAGGTTTTTTCCTGGTCTTAACAGGATTTTCAAAAGATTCTTTTCCTTTTTGGTACTTAAAGCACTTTGCAGGGCTGTGGATTTGTGCTGGTTTGATTCCAGGTGGATTTCAGGTGGATTCCAGGTGGATTCCAGGTGGATTCCGGGTGGATTTCAGGTGGATTCCAGGTGGATTCCAGGTGGATTTCAGGTGGATTTCGGGTGGAATCCAGGTGGATTTCAGGTGGATTTCAGGTGGAATCCAAGTGGAATCCAGGTGGATTTCAGGTGGATTTCAGGTGGATTCCAGGTGGTTTCCAGGTGGATTCCAGTTGGATTCCAGGTGGATTCCAGGTGGTCCAAAACCACTTGTCACCAAATACCTTTCTTCTGATTAAGACATCCCTTAATTTCCGGCGATGCCCTTTATTCCAGGAACAAATTCTTTCTCCATTTGTGGCCCATCCCACTCCTTCAGCACCGGGAATCCTCGGGAAGGGGCCATTCCCAGGGTAGTTTCGGGTGCTTTTCTGAGCTCTGCCTCCAGCTGAGCACCAACTTCCCGATAGTTTTTGTTCTCCCTTTGTGGAGCTGCTCCTTCATTTTGCTGCTCTCAGCCGCCTCACTCAGCACATCGGAGCGATTTGGATCGTTCACCTCCCAGCTTATCCTTGGGATTCTGCTGATTCCGGGGCTCTGCGCTTTGCTGTCCTGATCTCTCAATGTCAGCGGCCTTCAGCGAGAGCAGGAGCCGTGCTAAACGAGCCGGCCACGGTTGGGGACATTTCTCAAGGCAGCTTTTTGTCCCTGAAGACTTTTGGAACTTCATCTCCAGCTCAGCTTTGGTTCACAGGCAGCCCCTGCCTTGTCTTTGGGACCAAAAATCCGAATATTCCGTGTTTGGATGTAAATCAGAGCAGAGGAATTGCTTTTCCCCCCGGTGATCCTGCAGCAGAAACCCCAAACCACACGGAATGAAGTCTCCAGATTCCCTCTGGGATGGATTCTGCTGCTCCTGTTCAAACAATCTCTGCTTCCCTGGGCTCCTCGCTGGCCTCTCCTTCCTCTCCATTAAAGATTTTCCAACCTTCCTCCGGCTCTGATGGCACGGCCCGGACACAGGCCTGGAACAAAGCAGCCAAAAATCAAATCTGCTTCCCGAAAATCAAGGAGAAGGGACCCAGAGGAGGCTCAGCCACCTCAACGGCCCGAGCTCCACATCTGTTTCCAAGAGGAAAACCTGGAAGTGCTCAATTCCATGGAGTTCCTGCCTGACCCACGCTCTGCTCCTTTCCCAGATCAATCTCGTCTCAATATCTCCCCTTAATGAGGCACTTTTTAATTAAGCGGCATTAAATCCCTGATTCCTTCAGGGTTTTGCTGCTGCGTTCGAAGCGAGCAGCGAGACAAAGGTGGATTTCTCTGCCGGACAAACTCCAAACGGGAAATTCGGCCCATGTGCAGTTGGAATTATAAACCTGGAATGGATGGAAAAGAAACCATTCGTGGAAATATGGAATAATTCGGGTTGGAAGGGATCATCCCATTGGAAGTGACACCTCCCACTGTCCCAGTGTGCTCCAACCTGGCCCTGGACATTTCCAGGGATCCAGGGGCAGCCACAGCTTCTCTGGGAATTCTATTCCAGCCCCTCCCCACCCTCCCAGCCAGGAATTCCTTCCCAATATCCCGTCTATCCTTGCCTACGAGTGTTGTCCAAACACTCCTGGAGCTCCGGCAGCCTCAGGAATGTGCCCATTCCCTGCAGAGCTTGGGCAGAGCCTCAGCACCCTCACACAGTCCGAGGTGACAAATTCCTTGTTCTGTGTCAGAATTCCTGCAAAAAGGAAGAAATCTGTGTGGGATCCAACTGTTTATCCGTAAATAAACCACGGAAAACGGGGGGAGAATTGGAAAAGTGAGCGCACGACAAATATTTCCATCCAAAGCAAAACATCCAGATGGTCTGGACTGAAGAGAGTTCCCTTGGCTGACAGAGGAGGATGGGATGGAAAATGAAATGAGGATGAGGGAGGACGGACAAGTGCTGGAAGAGGGGAAAAAAAATGGGAAATGTTGAAGGAAATGCAGCTGGGGATTGTTGAAACAGCTCGGGAGGGACAGATTGTGCCAGGAACACGAGATCCCAGCTCTTTGAACACAAGGAAAGCAGGGAATGTGAGAGCTGGATCTGGGAATTGCTGCGTCCAAGTGCCCTCAGCTGAACAATTCCTCAGGCAGGAGCTGCAATTCCTGTGGAATCTGTGTTTGACATAAATTCCTTCCCTGAGCTTCTCCCAATTCGTTCCGTTTACCCCAATCCTGAGGGATCTCAGACTTTTGGAAATGGGATTCGCTCCGTGAGGAATTTCCAGAGCGCGAAAGGAGCTTTCGAAAAGGTGAGGAGAAATCGAGGGATGCGGTTAAACACCTTTCTGAAATCAGGGAATCGTGGAATTGCAAACGTTGGGAAGGACACCCGAGATCATTGAGTCCAACCATCAACCACCACCACGTTCTCCACCAAACCACGGCCTCAGCCGCCAAATCCACCTTTTTTGGAGCACTTCCACGGATTGGGACTCCACCACTCCCTTGAGCAGCCTCTTCCAACGCTTGACAACCCTTTCCATGGAAATATTTTCCCAAGATCCAACTTCAACCTTCCCTGGCGCCACTCCAGGCTCTTTCTTCTCTTCCCGTCCCTGTTCCCTGGGAGCAGAGAAGCTCCTGGATCCCTGGAAGTGTCCGAGGCGAGGTTGGACCTGGCTTGGAGCAACCTGGGATCGTGGGAGGTGTCTCTGCCCATGGCAGGGGTGGGAATGGGATGGGATTAAAGGTCCCTTCCCACCCAAATCATTCTGGAATTCTCTCATTGACCTTTTAAAATTATTATCAGGAATTTCATCAAACTATTGGATAAACCAGGAGACGATGGATTCTTGGATTTCCCAACGTTATTGGACAAATACCCGATGTCAATGATTTTATACAAAACACTCCCTAAATCCTCTTTTTTCCAACATAAATAAAAGCAGAAACTTCTTTACAAACCAAATCAGTTTTCCTGGAAATTGCATCCGCAGAAATTGTTTTCCTGGGTTTTAAGGGAATTCCGAGTGGTGTAAAACCCCCTAAATTTGTGGTACCCTCATTAATTTCTCTTTAATTACTCTATCAACTCCTGCCTCTGGAAAACCAGCCCAAAAATGCACATCCAGGAGAAAATTCCTAAAATACGGCCACAATCAGAGCCTTCCGGAAAAGAAGGAGGTGATGGAATTGTTCTCTCCCCAATTCTGGCACAGCTAATTAAGAATATTCCTCTGCCTGAATAATTTGGGATAAAGTCACTCTGCATGGCTGGAAGTTTATTTTTATCTCTCTTTTTTACCTCTGTTATTTCCGCACCAAAAAAAAAAGAGGAGCGATTTCAGTATTTTTCTTTGATAATTTCATTTTTTAGGTTTTTTTTTTTTTTTTAGGGGCCTTTTTTGCCGTATTCCAAATCCCTTCCCAAGGATTTTTCCGATTGCTGGGAATGGCAGATATTCAGGAGGAGCTTTGATCAGCTCGACGTCTTTGTCTTTCGACAGCCACTTTTAGGGATTTGCCTGAATCTCATCCCAAAACTCTTGGCATTTCTTGCTCCTCGTTCCCAGGGGATGTGGATAAGAAGCAGGATATCGAAGTTTCCTCCACATGTTGATGATTCCCGGTGCAAAATCCAAAGAAACTCAAATCCCTCCGGGAGCTGCTGACAGCTTTAATTCCAAACTGGACTCGGACAAAGCATTTCCAAGGAAAATAGCCACAAAAAAACCCCCAAAAGTGCAGAATTTTGATCGTTTATTAGGGATTTATTAAGTTTAGAATTTTAAATCCCCATCCAGGGAATGGTTTGGGGTTGGGCTCTCCCAGGGGTTGCTTATTTGAACCCAACATTAATCCTGATCTTTGCTTTTCCTCTTTATTCCCAGTCTCCCAAATAAAGAG